>JADRCH010000101.1:3742079-3870090 GCA_019843965.1 Rhynchomys soricoides | reverse complement strand
TGTAGCCTAGACTGACTTCACACTTGGAATCCTTCTGCCTTATCCTTCTAAGTGCTGCAGTATGTGCCAACATGCCTGGACCTGTATTCTCTTAATTTCCTAGTTTAGGAACTTTGGCAGTATAAGTCTAGGGTATGTTTTTATTTTATGTGTATGGGTGTTTTGCCTGCATGTATATCTGTGTATCATGTGTGTGGCTAGTACCCACAGAGGCCAGAAGAGGGTATGATACAGTTGTGAGCTGCCATATGGGTGCTCGGAATTGAACCTAGGCTCTCTGGAAAAGCAACAGTGCTTCTAACCACTGAGCCATCTTTCCAGCACCCTGTTACTTTTTTTTTTTTTTTTTAAACTTTTTTTAAAAAAAAGATTTATTTATTTTATGTATATGAGTACGCTGTCGCTGTCGCACACTAGAAGAGGGCATTGGATCCTATTACAGATGGTTGTGAGCCACCATGTGGTTGCTAGGAATTGAACTCTGGACCTTTGGAAGATCAGTCAGTGCTCTTAACTGAGCCTTCGACAAACTTTATATTTGGATGGTTTATTTATTTAGTGTGTATGTGTGTTCCATCTTCTGTCTGTCTGTGGAGGTCAGAGAACAACTTTACTGGGTCTCTTCCTTCTTTTCTACTGTGTGAATTCTAGGGATTGAGCTTGGTGGATTGAGCAAGTACCTTTCCTGGCTGAGCCATCCTGATGGCCCTCTTTTCTCCTATTTTGAGACAAGGTCTCATAACTCAGGTATCCCTCAAACTCTGTTTGTAGCCAAGGATGATAACTTACCTTCCATGTGCCTGGGTTACAGTATGAGTTACTATGATGAGCATCCTTATACATATCTTTGTCATTATTTTTGATGGCTTCAGAAAGGTTTTATTTGCATTTAACATGTCATTTTCTCTTTTACCAAATAACATAAAGGGCACTACTATGTAGACTTGACTTATTTGTTAGTTGATCTGAATGTCTAGTGCTGCTAGCAGGTAAATAGTCCTCTAGGACCTATGTGTACAGAGTCTTTTTTTTCTTTTGGTTTTTCGAAACAGGGTTTCTCTGTTTAGCCCTGGCTGTCCTGGAACTCACTCTGTAGACCAGGCTGGCCTTGAACTCAGAAATCCACCTGCCTCTGCCTCCCAAGTGCTGGGATTAAAGGCGTGTGCCACCACTGCCCCGCATGTACAGAGTCTTAACTGCCGTGTGAGGTGATTACTACTGGTGCCTAATTGTAAGGGGTTGGTCCTAAGGTGAGAAGCCTTGAGGATTAGCAGTGGAGGTACTTTTGCTGGATGGCTACTTTTCAAGAAGCTCAGGTTGAGCCCAGTGTAGTTACAAGTGCACTAGCACTTCAGAAGTTGAGACAGGAAGGTCTCAAATTTATAGCCAGACACTTGTCTCATAAAAAAGC
This sequence comes from Rhynchomys soricoides, assembly GCA_019843965.1. Lineage (NCBI taxonomy): Eukaryota > Metazoa > Chordata > Mammalia > Rodentia > Muridae > Rhynchomys > Rhynchomys soricoides. Next base: position 3,868,679 of record JADRCH010000101.1, on the reverse strand, counting down.
TGGGGGTGCCTGTGAGTATTGCTCAGTTCTAGGGAGCTTGCCCTAGATTGGATCTGCAGTACATATGTATAAAACAAGCAAAAGCTCTCATTGTTCTTGGATCTTTAAAGATTTATTTTTTTTTAATGTGCATTGGTGTTTTGCTGTGTGTGTGTATGAATGCATATATGTATGTATGAATATATGGAAGATGTTGGGTCTCTAGGAACTGGAGGGGCAGACAGTTGTGAGATGCCATGTGGGTGTTGGGAATTGAACCTAGGTCCTCTAGAAGAGCAGCCAGTGGTCGTCGCTCCAGTCCATTCTTGGAATCTTTAATGTAGTATTCTTGAAAGGTTAATTTTAGGACAGACCATAGACAGTGAGTCCAGCAGATAGATACTTAAGCCCAGGGTGTACAGCCTAAAAGGATTCCTTAATTCTATGGTTCTGTAATGTTTTAAATGGCACATTGTACTTTGAAAGTTCTGTAGTCATTGGTTATTTCTTAAAACATCCCTCTAAGGCAGGTCAGTAGCATTTTTCTCTTTTTATGGTTGAAGAAGCAGATGCAAGGAGGCTGAGTGATATTCTCACAGGCACACATTATACTGATCATAGAGCTTCACTCTAGTTAGTACACTGAGCCCTGCTGCCTAATTATTATAAGTAAGTCATGAAATTGCTGCCATTTATTGCTCTTTCAATAGCTTTATTGAATAGTGAATGTAGTTGAGAACTCTTTGCCTACTTTATTGGAAACAAATTTTGAATCTAGAATTTATTTACATAGTAGTAGTAAGCATTCTACCTGTTTTCTTAAAAATTAGAAGTCATTTGAAATATATTAAAATGAACTAAAGTGGATTTAATTCTAGGAAAACTTCCTAGCTTCAAAGTTGGTTTCTTAAAAGAGAAGAGAACAAGGCTTTAAAGTGTTTGAGGAACAGGAGAGATGGCTTAGTGGTTAAGAGCCTTGTTTTGGTTCTCCAGAAGACTGGAGTTTGGTTTCTTTAACCTCAGCTCTGGGGGCTTTTGAAGCCCTTTTCTGGCCTCTGCAGTCATGCATACATTCATAACACATAAACATAAATTAATAACTAAAGATTATTTTACTTTGTATATGTGCATATATGTTTGTGTGTATGCAGGTGTTCATGCACATGTGCTCAGATGAGTGTGAATGCATGTGTATGCAAGCTAGGGAGTGGGAGAAATAGGCACAAGTGAGCTGGAATCAGACACTGAAGGAATAAGAGATACTTAGATGACACATTATTATTGCTTAGTATGTTTTACATTCCTTTTTAAATGCAGATCCTGAAGTATCAAGATTTTAAATATATCCTATTTTATGAGGGCAAGGAAAGTTGAAAAATTTAGAAAATGTTCTATTAAATTTTCATAAATTAGGGCAGTGGTGGCGCACGCCTTTAATCCCAGCACTTGGGAGGCAGAGGCAGGTGGATTTCTGAGTTCAAGGCCAGCCTGGTCTACAGAGTGAGTTCCAGGACAGCCAGGGCTATACAGAGAAACCAAAATTAAAAAAATTTAGTTTGTCTTGAAAAACCAAAATTTAAAAAAAAAAAAAAAAAAAAAGAATTTTCATAAATTAAGTTTTCGTGCTAGGAAAAAATACCTGTAAATTAAAACAGTCAACTTCTACAGGATGTCCTGGCATATATCTGTAATTCTACCAAGTAGCAGACTGAGACAGTAAGAATGTGAGTTTGAGACATTCCTGGGCTACATTGTGAGTTTGAGACAATCCTGGGTTATATTGTCAGATCCTTTTTCCAAAAAAACAAAGCCAAGTCAAGGGCATGTTACTTTTCTTGTTTGGTAGATGTACTGGCTGGTTTTGTGTCAACTTGACACAAGCTGGAGTTATCACAGAGAAAGGAGTTTCAGTTGAGAAAATGCCTCCATGAGATCCAGTGGTAAGGCATTTTCTCAATTAGTGATCAAGGGGGGAGGGCCCCTTGTGGGTGGTGCCATCCTTGGGCTGGTAGTCTTGGATTCTATAAGAAAGTAAGCTGAGCAAGCCAGGGGAAGCAAGCCAGTAAGAAACATCCCTCCATGGCCTCTGCATCAGCTCCTGCTCCTTGACCTGCTTGAGTTCCAGTCCTGATCTTTGGTGATGAACAGCAGCATGGAAGTGTAAGCTGAATAAACCCTTTCCTCCACAACTTGCTTCTTGGTCATGATGTTTGTGCAGGAATAGAAATCCTGACTAAGACAGTGGACAAATAAATTGTAATGTTTTAAAAGAGTAGGAAGTGGTTTCTGGTTTTGTTTATATTTTTAGAGAGAGAATTTCAAGCATCTTAGACTGTACTTTAACTGAAAAAGCTTTGGACAGGTGTTTTGTTTTTGTTTTGTTTGTTTATTTCTTGAGACAGTGTCTTACTATGTAGTACTGGCTGGCGTGGAACTTGAATGGCTTCACACTCACAGAGTTCACTTGCCTCTATTTCCTAAATGCTACAATTAAGTGGTATCATGTACCACCATAACTAAATTCTTATCCTCTTCCCTCTGCCTCCAAAGTGCTGGGACTGTGAGGACCACACCAGTTGGAGAGGTGGCCTAGCAGTTAAGAGCACAAACTGCATTTCCAGAGGACCTGGGCTCCATTCTCAGAACAACTACAAGGCAGCTCAGTCCTGTCTGTAACTCCAGTTCCAGGGTTTCTGACACCCACATGCAGACATGCATGCAGGCAAAACACCAATGACCATAAAATAAAAATAAATTCTGTATTTAAAAAGTTAAAAAATTAGGAAGGTAAAAAAATAGTTATTAAATATTGTGTAGTTTTTCTTGGCCTTTTGGCTAAGGTCACGGATATTGTCTGTTCTTACGAGTTTTAATATTTTGAGTATGTGTATATAATGTGTGTGCATGCCTGTGTGTATGTGTCACTATGTGGTACATGTAAGAGCCAGAGAACAACTTTGCACAACATCAATCCAGAATAAGAAGTTTTAAATTTAGGATTAATTACCGCTTAACTTTTTAGGAGTGAAGAAATTTTGTAAAATTATATTAGCTAAATTTTGAGGCACAAAATTTTGAAGATAGATTTTTATAAGCCCACCCATTGTTAAATTTTAGGTGTGTGTGTGTATATAAATACACACATAATACATATATATTTTTAAAAGATTTATTTATGTATAATAAATATAGTGTCGCTCTCTTTAGACACACCAGAAGAGGGCATTGATCCCATTACCATGTGGTTGCTGGGAATTGAGCTCAGGACCTCTGGAAGAGCAGTTGGTGCTCTTAACTGCTGAGCAACCTCTCCAGCCCTGAAGAGTTATTTATTTTATCTGTATGAATATACTGCAGTGGACTTAAGACACACCAGAAGAGGGAATCAGATCCCATTACAGATGGTTGTGAGCCACCATGTGGTTGCTGGGAATTGAACTCAGCACCTCTGGAAGATCAGTCAGTGCTCTTAACTGCTGAGCAACCTCTCCAGCCCTGAAGAATTATTTATTTTATCTATATGAATATACTGCAGTGGACTTCAGACACACCAGAAGAAGGCATTGGATCCCATTACAGATGGTTGTGAGCCATCATGTGGTTGCTGGGAATTGAACTCAGCACCTCTGGAAGAGCAACCAGTGTAACTGCTGAGCCATCTTTCCAGCCTTCAGTACTTATATTCTTTAAAAAAGCATTTAGCAAATTTTCTTTTTGCTCAATGGTGGTAGAGCTGGACTCTGTATTCATTTTCTGTTAAATCAACTTGTCACAAGTTTAGTTGCTGTGAAAACAGCAGATTATTAGCATAGATTTCTGGAGGTCAGAAATCCTACATGGCTTATTGGACTCCTTTGTTTTCCAGAGACAACTTATGTTCCTTACCTTTTGCAGCTTTAGAGGCTGAACACAAAGCAGTTTCTCTGTGCCAGTCTCAATTATTAACAATTAAAATTTTATTTTATTCTGGGTATGGGTTTTTGCCTGCATATGTTTGTGCATCACTTGCATGCAGTACCCAAGAAGATCAGAAGAGAACATCAGATTCTCTCAGATTTGAGTTACAGGAGGTTGTGAGTATGAATTATGGGAATTGAACCTTTGGAAGAGCAGCCAGTGCTCTTAACCACTGAACTATCTTTCCAGTTCCTGAACACAGTTCCTTTTCTCTTGACATTTATATCTCTGACTTGACCGCTCTGTTTATGTAGCCTCTTCCTCTCAAGAATAAGGACCCATGTGATAGTATTGTGTCTAGCCTTTGACTGTTGTGACACACTGTTGTTATCTACAAAGTTTACACTTGAGAAACATGCAGTCAGGCTGCACTCTATAAATAAATAAATAAATAAATAAATAAATAAATAAATATTACAGAATAGTTTCATAATGTTTAAGTTTATGATTTTATGTTGGGCTATATTCATCATGGTTGCATAAATCTCCCCATTTCAAGCTCAACTGATAAACGATCTTAGTTCATTCTACAATTTTAGATTTTCCCTTGATTGGTAATAGAGCATTTTTCACACTTTCTGTGGATTAAGGTGCAGACATTTTGTTTGGGGTATTCTGCTTTCCTCAGACTTTTTAGCTTAGCAAAATGATGAGGCTTTTTAGTCTTTTCTGTAAAATAAGATTATTATCTACTTTTATTTTACCACATGGGAATTTGATGAAGATGGAGGTTTTGTGCTGATGCACATAAGCTATGCACCTTGAAGGAACAGGTGCTTTATGGTTGATCTTAACTGCCTTTAGATGCTTAGGGGAATAGCTGGTTAATGACTTTGATAAAGTCCAAGCTGACTACTTGGCGCTCATTAAACTTGGTTGTAGGAAGCAGAGCAAGATGGCTGTTGTCTAGGTGCATTGAAAAGACTTGAGTCTTTCTAGCTGATGTTCACTTTTTATTTGATACCTCTAAGTCAGGGTTTTGTTCGAGAATTCAGTCTTTTGGAACCTTCATATATTGAGAATAATGTTGGATTGGTCGGTGCTGATGAAGTTCCAGCTTTCTGATGCTGTAGGCTTTCTATTTACTGGGGTCTCCAAAAAATCACTGCAGAGTAAGAGGGCTTTGAGTCATTGTGCTTTTTAAAAGTCACATGTGTTTATTTTGTATGCTCCTAATTGCTAGTTTTTGAAATTTGCTAATGTTGTTGGTCCTTGATCTTGTTTGTTTGAGGCAGGATCTTTTAAAAATATTTTTTATTGTTTGAACTATCCATACAGTTCACTTTGTACTCACCCTCCACTCTTTACTCTAGCTCTTCCCAGGTTCTTCCTACTTCTTCCTTTTTCCCTACTTTATCCCCCCTCCTCAAAACAAAAATAACCCATGGATTCATTTGTGCTGTTCAGATATTGGGCATGGGCCATCCGCCATATGGTTGACCTACCAGAAGCCACAACCTTAAAGAGAAATGGCCCTCCCTTCCCCAGAAGCCATTGAGTATCCATAGCTCTTCACCGAGGCGTTGGGGCTTATGAACCTCTGTCCACTCTATGCTGAAAATTTGACTGGCTTACTCTTATGCAGGTCTTGTTCAGGTAACCACAGCTGCTCTGAGGTCATGTACATATTGGTTCTGTCATTTCTAGAAGGTGCTGTTTTGCCTCAGTTCTTCCTGGTTCCTCTTCTGAGATGGTCCCTAAGCCTTGGGGAGGGGATTTGATACAGAGTTCAATTTGTGTTGCTCACCACTTCACTGACACTTTGACTAGTGAGTTTCTGTGTGAACCATCATGAGATAGGGTCTTAGGAACCTCAGGCAGGCCTCAAACTCACTTCCCAGTTATTGGGACTACAAATGCCTGGAAGATTGTACTTATTGATGTACAGAGAATATTTTTTTTTTTTTCTCATTTTGGAAGGTCAGTACCACCAGTGCCAATTTTTGTTTCTTATATATTTTATTTTGATGGTCTCATTTTAAAATATAGTTAAAATTTCAAATAATAAAATGTTTAATTGTCTTGTTAAAAATACATCTATACTGGGACAAGAGAGATGGTTTCTGCAGTAAAAAGCACTTGCTGCTCTTATAGAGGAACCAGGTTCCCAGTATTCATACGGTGGTTCACAACAACCAGGAACCAATTTTAAGGGATCTGGCACCCTCTTCTGATCTCCATAGGTATCAGAGACTGTTCCATGAGTCCCTGAAACTAGTCAGCTAAAGAAATCTTTCCTTTTAATTTCTCTGTGGCAGTAAGGAAAGTCTAGCACATTGTCTTAATTGTAGTGTTTAGGTTGAAACAAAGACTTGGAGACTAAAGTGTGCTCTGTACACAGACTAAAGTGTAGTCTGTACACGTAAGATGAAATGCTGTAAATGAAACATCAGAATATAATATTTCAAAGAAGTGCTGTAGAAACTTGTTTGCCTTTAAAGATTTTTTTTTTTTTTTAAACTGTCAAGAAAACTTTGATTTTATACATGCCAATTTCACCTGGACCTTTGTTTCACTCATGAAATAGCAGTGTCTTTTCATTCCTGGACCCATTGAACCTTCCTGACCCTGAACCTGGTAGCGAGGTTAGTAACAGTCAAAGACTGACCCCACAGAGAGAACATCCAAGTTCATAAGAACACAACAAAGCATCTAGTCAGTCTGTCCAGGCAGAAGCCACGTATAATGCCAAACTGTCTTTCTGACTCCACAAGGCCCCTGTTCCCGCAGTCCATCTGACTGTTCCCCATGTCAAGCTCAGCCTCCAAGATCCCAGTCTCTGTATATTAGTTTGTTTCCAACCTTCTGAGCAGTGTCAGAAGCCACAGGTTCTGAGGACCCCAGATGAGAGATGTGTCCCAAACCTGTTGCTTATTCAAATCCAGAAGTCCTATTTCCCAATTTACTGCCAGCAACCACAAAGTCTGGACACCTGATGGTAGACAAAGCACTCACCACATGTATGGCAGATATCTGTAACAAAGGAGATGTTCTTAGGCTGCTGCTCTGAATGTATCCATGAGCTCTGGACAAAGTTGGGCAAATCTTTCTACAGAGACTTGAGCCAGTTCATCAGAGCACTCCAGAGGGGCAGGGTATTGTTCCACATTCATCTTGCTCCAGTTGGCTGTGTGCTGCAAAAGGTCCTTCAGGATGGGCATGAAGAAATCATTGTTGTAGAAGTTGATGTTCGTGAGCTGAGAACATTGTCTGAGTGCAGGTAGGAGGGCATTGAGCTGGGAGTCCTCCATCCTAACACACCCCTGCAAATCCAGAGTCTCAAGAGTGTCTGTCACTTTCTCTAGGAGACCTCTCAGAGGCATAAATAAGATCCAAAGCCAGTAAGACCACACTTCTCGTCTCCAGATGTTTTAGCTGAAAGAGGCTCTGATAACAGGAGAAGGAATCCAAGTCTGACTGAAATTTGGTAGTGAGTGATGGAGAGGGTCTCCAAGGGCATCATCAGGGACCAGGTCCCTGAGAAAATGGACACGATTCTTGAAGAGATGTTGTCAGCAGTTGAATTGGGAGAACTGAGAAATAAGCTTGTGATACACTCCACTTCTGTGAGTATTTTTCTATTGGTAAAATGGGAGGTGATCTTGCAGAGAAGTTCCGGGAAGACTTTGTGAAGATTTCTCATCTACCTGAAGTAAGGAGCAAAATGTGCCAGCTGTAACATGGTCCGCTTGGTATTCAGTTCTAATTTGTGATGTGCTCTGGATCAAAAACATTCAAGATCTGCCTGATAACTTTGGCCGACAGACCATAGATCTTCATCTTTGTACAGCAGAAATGTAGGGAGCCCTTTCTCTGCTGGGCCCATTTCAAGAATCATGCTTGTGCTTCATGGAGGCAGGGCCTGATGCTCAGGTCAACTATGACCTTCAGACGCTGCCTCAGTGCATATCTGGGAAGAACCTTTGCTACCTGCTTCTTATCCAAGGTCCCTGATGAACAGCTGCTGTCCTCTGCATTAGCCCGTATGTTCCAAAAGTCATGGTGCACATTTATTTCTCAGGTTGAGAACTTGTAGTTTTGCCCTCCTTGCATGAAACTCTGTTGTCAGTCACATGTCTGCTCCATCTAGCACAGCCTGAAAGGTTTCCTGGTCAGGTGTCTTCATCAATGCTCTCACAAGGAGACAGGGGAAAGGCCAGTCCTGCAACCATTGCCTTCATGAACTTGGTATGTCTGCCCGCCAAGGCCTCTTTGAACAGTGCTGGGAAGAGCCCAGTGGGCAGCTCCTCCAGAGAGGACATGGCCAAAGCCTCATCTCTCAGCAGAGTATGCCTTGCCAGCTTCTGGAGTGTGGGTGGGGTCTGAACACTCATCCTGTAAGGTCTCTAGTCAGAAGGCTCCAGTTCTGAGCACTGCAGATAGGTCTCGAGACCAGGCAGCTATCCAGGCTTTAGGTCTCTGAGTGTCTTTAAAGATATTATCAAAAGGTGTAGTGGGATGGGGATATTTTTCACGGAGTAATTTTTTAAAAATTATTTTAATCCTTTATATCTCTGATAAGGCATAATGTAGAATATGTAGCGATTATAAAAATGATGGCCAAATATGACTAAGTTCATATCTTCAAGCAAAGTTGATCTTTATGACCACACTACAGGGTGCCTTAACTGATGGGAGAATGAGGCATAGAGAACTAGAATTTGAACTCATTCTGGCTCCAGAGCTTCCCATCTTAGCAACCACAGTGCTTGCCTGCTGGTTGCTGGGTAGAATGAAAGGAGTAAGTGGCTTTTGTTGTTTGTGTCTTTTGTGGAATTGCTGGGGTAGAGTGATGTGGTAAGAGGGGCCAGTGTTTCAACAACCCACTTAGATATTTAAGGCGAGGACTAAGTGTTTAAATTCCTTCTTGAGTCAATAAAAAGACACCTAGTAATGCCACATGGCTTTTTAGATTCTAGCTTCCCTCCCATTCTCTGTGCTGAGGAATAAAACTGGGACCTTGTGTGTGTCACAGCACATGCCTCCCTCTCAGCTCCATCCTGAGCCTGAAGGAGGTTTGAATCCTACTTCTCACAACTAGCAGATTAATTAAAGATTCTTCTGGTTGTAAATGTGGCTTTAGAACCTTTTCCTAGTCCATACTATTGGCAGCTGCCACTGATGAATAAGGATTAAGATTTAGACTCCAGAGTAAACTCACCTCTTTGTTTGAAGCTCTTGACCAGTAAAGGAACCAGTGTTCATTTTCATGACATCCCAGAAGACGTATGCATTTTTAATTTTTAATTTGCCAGTGCCAAATTCACATTTTCTCAAATGGTACTGTTAAACTCCAATAGTTAACACTATTTTTTTGTTCTGTCCTGTTTTGTTTTTCATGACAGCGTTTCTCTGTAACATTTTTCTGTGTAACAGTCCTGTCTGTCCTGGAACTCTGTTTACCAGATTGACTTGGAATTTACAGAAAGCTGCCTGCCTCTTCCTTCCAAGTGCTGAGATTAAAGGTGTGCACCACCACTGCCAGGCTCTATTAATTTTTAACACGTTAGATTCTTTTTTTTTTTGAGACAGGGTTTCTCTGTGTAGCCCTGGCTGTCCTGGAACTCACTCTGTAGACCAGGCGGCCCTCGAACTCAGAGATCAGCCTGCCTCTGCCTCCCGAGTGCTGGGATTAAAGGCGTGTGCCACCACTGCCCGGCCACACGTTGTATTCTTATAATCCAAAACGTCTTCAGATTGAAAACATTTCAGGTCACTTAAAAACGTTTCTCCCATAGAAAAATCTTAAATACATTTACTTGTATTTGGTTCAGACTTTAGCAGTGGTTCTCAACTTTCCTAGTGATGTTACTCTCTAATATAGTTAATTATGTTGTGGTGGCTCCTAACCATAAAATTATTTTTATTGCTACTTCATAACTGTAAATTTGCTACTATAATTAATTATAATGTAATCTGTGGTTTCTGATGTCTTAGTGACCCCTGTGGAGGAGTTATGACCCACAGGTTGAGTGAGAAACATTGCTTTAAAGGCTCTACAAAGACCCACGGGATGGCAGGGTTTTGGTGTTTCTTTCATTTTATAGTGTTGGGGCTTGAACTGAACATACAGTCTGAACATACAGCTCGAACTGAGCTACACCTGAGCTCCAGGACAGGATGACAGTGTGTGCATATAGGTTGAGGCCAACTTTTATGGCAAGCGTCATGTATGATTGTTTACCCCTGAAGTTACAGTTACAGTGTAAGTTGATTGCAGTATTAACTGTGATTAAGTGTTGATGAAACAGATGCAGGGTCTTAAGAACAGTGACAGTGCCAGTTCTCGTTGAAGCAGAATGAAGTAGGACATTATCAGAGCATCATTCTGCCTGTCAGATACTTAGCTGTTGGATAGGCAGTGTCTATTTATAAAGTAGATATTCATAAATTTATTGAAATAGGGACTTTTAGTTTTTAGGAATGAAAGATGTATCTAGAGACTTTAAAAACTAGACATTTAGAAACAACACACACACTGGGGACACAGTTGAAAAAAAAAACATTTAAAATTTGTAAAAACAAATTTCATAGCTGGGTGTTGTAGTACATGCCTTTATTCCTAGCATTCAGGAGGCAGAGGCCAGCCTGGTCTATAAAGTGAGTTCCAGGACAACCAGGAATACACAGAGAAACCCTGTCTTAACCTTCCCCCTCCCCCCCAAAAAAGGTAATTTCACACAATTCACGTTTTGACATTTATTTTCTTATTCTACTGCCACTCCCCTCACCCCACCATGTAGCATTTGAAAGGGAATCCTAGATATTAATTCACCCCTTAATACTAGAATATATAGCTCTTAACTTACATGGACTTTTACAAAAGTATAGCCACAGTGATGTTAATGTAACATTACAGAATTGTTGCATTCCTTATGCTGTAGCAAGTATGTTGTTCACATTTGCCTGGTCACACAAATTGTTTTTACAGTGGTTTGTTTATTTTAGGAGTCAGAAGTTCTCATACTACACATGGAAGATGTGTCCCTACAAGTGTGGTCTGTTAAGTTTTTCCTTTCCCTTCATTAGGGGAAGGAATGGTGGTATCATTTCACCTGTAAAAATGTGCATGCTTAGTTTGGTTGGTTGTCTTTTATAGTTTTGCTTAAACCCTTTGCTTCCTGTATAATGGGCATTAATTCTAAAACCTTTTGGTGAGCATCAGAATAGCAGGCTCTGTGTTCTCACCTTGTGGGTCATGATCCCAGCGGGTTGTATTGAATGACCCTGTCACAGGGGTAGCATATGATATTTTGCGTATCAGATATTTACATTAGGATTTACAACAGTAGTAAAGTTAGTTATAAAGTAACAATGAAAATAATTTTATTGTTGGGGATCACCACAACACAAGGAACTGTATTAAAGGGTTGCAGCAGTAGGAAGGTTGAGAACCACTGGTCTAGAGCCTTAGTATCCTGGGCTGCATGAAGGTATTAGTGTGTGGATCTTTCTCCCTTGGCTGTGAATACCTTCTAGCCTTCCTTGCTTGTTTTTTTCCATGAAGTTTTGGGCCTTGTGTGCTGCTCTATTGCAGATGCCATCTTGATGAAAAAGGCACATTTACCGCAGCAACAACACAAATCCATCATAGTTGGGGAGGTATGGTTGCTGGAGCAGGAAAACCGCTGCAAGCACAAAGCACACAGCAGTCTGGTACATGCAGTTTTTTGTAGTAGTGCTTCTGAGTAGGTAGTATAGGATTTCATTTGAAACCTTGTCTTTTCTGCATTATCTTACTATATAAAATAACAGAAGTTACTTTTAACTTAGAGTTGTTAGAGATGGTGGTTTTCTTGGAGATGTATTCCCAATATCAAAATTTTAAGTCTTATGTTTTCCAGGTGGCTAGATTTTAGTGGTCAGTCTTCCCTTGTGTGGTCCTGCCTAAAAAGTATTCCTCCATTGGTTATAGCATACAAGTTTCTCATAACGGCTTGTAAGTTTGCCCTGCTATTGACTGGCTAAGGATTTTGCATGTGATTGAATTTAGGTTTACTGGATATGTTATAAAATAAGATAATGGCAATAAAATAATAGGAAAATGATTTTATTAATGGGTCAAGTAAGAGCAACATTAGCATGGCAGATTTAATAGTATTGGCAATGTTTTCTCTCAATAGTGTTATGTAAAAAATATATTGGAAAGTCCCAGCACCGCTCCTAGTGGTTTGATACTACAGTTTGGTCATTTGCTAGGAGAATACACAGGCCTGACTCAGTGATAATTGATTTTACAACCCTCTATTCCTCATTAAAACGGAAGGATGGAAAGCAGAATCAGCAAAAGAAAAAAAGTGCAAGGGTGAGATGCATGGGGCAACCAGGTGCAAGTTTCTTCCAGTAGTCACGCAAGCCATACCTAATTCCCCCAAGCAAGAAATTGTGACAATGCAAGAAAAATGTTCTAACCTGGGGAATATGGTTAGTGGTTGCATGTAGGGTTTGGTGACTGTCATACAAATACCCTGTACCTGACATATATGTAAGAAGTTCTAGACTCAGACTAAAAAGCAGGTGCTGAGCATAACCATTTTGTTTGCATGTGCAGCTCAAGCTTAATGAGCTTTTCTTATCATCTGATAATGGTGGGAGCACTTCAGAAATCCAGCTTCTTATAAACTTCCAAGTGCCAGCTAAGGGCAACCTAGTAGCAGGACTTTCTCAGACCTATCTCACTGCTTTTCTTATAGAGAGAAAGATTAGCCCCCCCCCCCCCCCCCCCGCTTGCCTGTGATGATACTTTGGTTTGAGTTTCTGGGTTTCTTGTTTGTTTTAAATCTTCTAGGAGCACTGCCACCCCCTTAAAAAACTATACTTATATGAGCTTTCTCTTTGGTTGTTCTGTTTTTTTTTTTTTTTGAGATAGAGTTTCACTACATAACCTTGGTTGGCCTGGAACTGACTTTTTAGACAAGGCTGACCTGGAACTCTTTTTCTTTTTTTTAAATTTATTTTCTTTTAATTGGATATTCTATTTATTTACATTTTAAATGTTATCCCATTTCCCAGTTTCCTCTCTTCAAACCCTCTATCCCATTTCCCCTTGCCCTACTCTTTTGAGGGTGCTCCCCTACCCACCTACCCACTCCCGCCTCACTGCCCTAGCATTCCTCAACACTGGGGCATAAATCCATCACAGTAGCAAGGGCCTCCCCTCCCATTGATGCCAGATAAGTTCCCTTCAGCTCCTTCAGTTCTTCCCCTAACTCCTCCATTGGGGTCCCTGTGCTCAGTCCAGTGGTTGACTGGGAACATCCGCATCTGTATTGGTCAGGATCTGGCAGAGCCTCTCGGGGAACAGCTGTATCAGGCTCTTGTCAGCAAGCACTTCTTGGCATCAGCAATAGTGTCTGGCTTTGGTGTCTACATGTGGGATGGACCCCAGGTGGGACAGTCTTTGGATGGCCTTTCCCTTCAGGCTCTTCTCCACTCTTTGTCCCTGTATTTCCTTTAGACAGGAGCAATTCTGGGTTAAAAATTTGGATATGGGTAGGTGGCCCCATCCCTTAACCGGGAGGGGGTGGGGGAAGGAGGCATGCCCAACCTCTGAATATTGTCTCAACAGGTTCTCCCTTCCCTTTGTTGGGTATTTCAGCTAATGTCATCCCGGTGGGGTCCTGGGAGGCTCTTGCTTTCCTGGCATCTGAGACTTTCTGGTTGCTAGCCCCAGTTCCCCATCCCCCATTGCTACACACCTCTGTTCAATTTCCTGGCACTCTGTACATCTCCTCCATTTCCTCCCATACCTGATTCTTCCCCCCTTTCCACTCCTCTTCTTTTTTTCCTCCCAAGTCCCTCTCGCCCTCTACTTCCCTTGATTGTTTTGTTCCCTCTTCTAAGTAGGACTGAAGCATCCACTCTTTGGTCTTTCTTCCTCTTGAGCTTCATGTGGTCCATGAGTTGTATCATGGATATTCCACACTCTTTGCTTAATATCCACTTATCAGTGAGTACATACCATGTCTGTTCTTTTGTGACTGGGTTACCTCACTCAGGATATTTTTTAGATCCATCCATTTGCCTGTGAATTTCATGAAGTCATTGTTTTTAATAGCTGAGTAGTATTCGATTGTGTAAATGTACCACATTTTCTGTATCCATTCCTCTGTTGAGGGACATCTGGGTTGTTTCCAGTTTCTGGCTATTATAAATATGGCTGTTATGAACATAGTGGAGCATGTGTCCTTATTGCCTGTTGGAGAATCTTCTGGGTATATGCCCAGGAGTGGTATAGCTGGGTCCTCAGGTAGTACTATGTCCAGTTTTCTGAGGAACCGCCAGAATGATTTCCAGACGGGTTGTATGTCAGCTTACAGTCCCACCAGCAATGGAGGAGTGTTCCTCTTTCTCCACATCCTTGCCAGCATCTGCTGTCACCCGAGTTTTTGACCATTCTGACTGGTGTGAGGTGGAATCTCAGGGTTGTTTTGATTTGCATTTCCTGATGACTAAGGATGTTGAACATTTCTTTAGGTGCTTCTTGGCCATTTGAGTTTCCTCAGTTGAGAATTAATCTGTTTAGCTCTGTTCCCCATTTTTAAATAGGGTTATTTGGTTCTCTGGAGTCTAACTTCTTGAGTTCTTTGTATATATTGGATATTAGCCGTTTATCAGACGTAGGATTGGTAAAGAAATTTTCCCAATCTGTTGGTTGCCTTTTGTCCTATTGACAGTGTCTTTTGCCTTACAGAAGCTTTACAATTTTATGAAGTTCAGTTTGTTGATTCTTGATCTTAGAGTATAAGCCATTGGTGTTCTGTTCAGGAACTTTCCTGGGTGCCCCCATGTTCAAGGCTTTCCCCCCACTTTCTCTTTTATTACATTCAGTGTATCTGAGTATCTGGTTTTATGTGGAGGACCTTGATCGACTTGGACTTGAGCTTTGTACAGGGAGATAGGAGTGGATCAATTTGGACTGGAAGTGGAAGTCCTATCCTTTGTGTTTGCTTCCCACAGCCATGTGGGTGGAGTCAGTTCCAGGTGATGGGGACCTGGGTAGCCAACAGCCTATGGAGCATCATGCCTAAGTTTTATTGTGACTACTGTGATACATATCTTAATCACTATTCTCCAACTGTGAAACGACACTACAGTGATGGGAAACACTAAGAGAATGTGAAAGACTGTTACCAGAAATGGATGGAAGTGCAAGACCAGAGCATGATTGACATTTCAACAAGGAAAGATCCCTCCAGCTCCCTTCTCTGCTCCTTCACCTGCAGGGGCCATGACCCCACCTCCCCCCAGTCTCCTGGGTCCTCCTTGGCCTCCTATGATGCCAATGATGGTCTCCCCTCCTCCTGGGATGATGCCTATGGGACCAGCTCCTGGGATGAGAACGCCCATGGGAGACCACATGCCCATGATGCTCAGGCCTCCAATGATGAGACCTCCACCCCCTATCCCCCCACCCTATGATGGTGCCCACATGGCCTGGCATGTCCTGGCCAGACAAATAAGAGCAGAAGCGCTTTTTGTAGTTTGTATTTCTTGTTGTGTTTCACCAGGAGATTGGGGGCTGAACCTGAGTGTTTACTAGATGCATGACAAGGAGACTTCCCTTCCTAACAGAGAGAACACCTTTGGAGGGAGAAGTGATACAAAAAAATCATGATTTTTACTTCTCTTGTGAAATGTGAAAATAAAATCATCAGCTCTTTTAGTTAAAAAAAAAAAAAAAAAAAGAATCAATTTGCATTTTTCTACATGTTGACAGCCTGTTGAACCAGCACCATTCCTTGAAAATGCTGTCTTTTTTCCACTGGATGGTTTTAGCTTCTTTGTCAAAGATCAAGTGACCATAGGTGTGTGGGTTCATTTCTGGGTCTTATATTCTATATCATTGATTTGCCTCCCTGTTTCTGTACCAATACCATGCAGGTTTTATCACTATTGCTCTATAGTACAGCTTGAGGTCAGGGATGGTGATTTCTCCCAGAACTTCTTTTATTGTTAAGAATAGTTTTGCTATCCTGGGTTTTTTGTTATTCCAAATGAGTTTGAGAATTGCTCTTTCTGACTCTGACGAATTGAGTTGGAATTTGGTGGGGATTGCATTGAATCTGTAGATTGCTTTCGTCAAGGTGTCCATTTTTACTATATTAATCCTGCCAATCCAGGAGCATGGGAGATTGTTCCATATTCTGAGGTCTTGGATTATTTTCTTCAAGTTCTTGTCGTACAGATCTTTTACTTGTTTGGTTAGAGTCACACCAAGTTATTTTATATTGTTTGTGACTATTGTGAAGGGTGTCATTTACCTAAGTTCTTTCTCAGCCTGTTTATCCTTTGAGTATAAGAAGGCTATTGATTTGTTTGAGTTAATTTTATTTCCAGCCACTTTGCTGAAGTTGTTTGTCAGCTGTAGGAGTTCTCTGGTGGAATTTTTGGGGTCACTTAAGTGTACTATCATATCTTCTGCAGATAGTGATATTTTGACTTCTTCCTTTCCAATTTGTATGCCTTTGACCCCCTTTTGTTGTCTTATTGCTCTAGCTAGAATCTCTAGTACTATAGTGAATAGGTAGGGAGAGTGGTCAGCCTTGTCTAGTCCCTGATTTTAGAGGGATTGCTTCAAGTTTCTCTCCATTTAGTTTGATGTTGGCTACTGGTTTGCTGTATATTGCTTTTACTATGTTTAGGCATGAGCCTTGAATTCCTGATCTTTCTAAGACTTTTATCATGAAGGGATGTTGAATTTTTTCAAATGCTTTTTCAGCATCTAATGGAATGACCATGTGGTTTTTTTCTTTTGAGTTTGTTTATGTAGTCGATTACATTGATAGATTTCCAGGTATTTAACCATCCCTGCATCCCTGGGATGAAGCTTACTTGATCGTGATGAATGATAGTTTTGATGTGTTCTTGGATTCAGTTTTCGAGAATTTTATTGAGTATTTTTGCATCGATAGTCATAAGAGAAATTGGTCTGAAGTTCTCTTTCTTTGTTGGGTCTTTGTGTGGTTTTGGTATCAGTGTCACTGTGGCCTCATAGAACAAATTGGGTAGTGTTCCTTCTGTTTCTATTTTGTGGAATAGTTTGAAGAGTATTGGTATTAGGTCTTCTTTGAAGGTCTGATAAAATTCTGTACTAAACCCATCTGATCCTGGACTTTTTTGGTTGGGAGACTTTTAATGACTGCTTCTATTTGTTTAGGGGTTATGGGACTATTTTGATGGTTTATCTGATCTTGACAACTTTGGTATTTGGTATCTGTCTAGAAAATTTTCCATTTCATTCAGATTTTCCAGTTTTGCTGAATATAGGCTTTTGCAGTAGGATCTGATGAATTTTTGAATTTCCTAAGTTTCTGTTGTTATATCTTTCTTTTCATTTCTGATTTTGTTAATTTGGATACAGTCTCTGTGCCCTCTGGTTAGTCTGGCTAAGGGTTTATCTATCTTCTTGATTTTCTCAGAGAACCAGCTCCTGGTTTTGTTGATTCTTTTTATAGTTCTTTTTGTTTTTATTTAGTTGATTTCAGCTCTGAGTTTGATTATTTCCTGCATTCTACTCCTTTAGGATGTATTAACTCCCTTTTGTTCTAGAGCTTTCAGGTGTTTTGTTAAGCTGCTAATGTATGCTCTCTCCAGTTTGTTTTTGGAGGCACTCAGAGCTTGTGTATTCCTCTTAGGACTGCTTTCATTGAGTCCCATAAGTTTGGGTATTTTGTGCCTTCATTTTCATTAAATTGTAAAAAGTCTTTAACTTCTTTATTTCTTCCTTGACCGAGTTATCATAGAGTAGAGAGTTGTTCAGCTTCCATGTGTATGTGGCTTTCTTTTGTTTTTGTTGTTATTGATGATCTGATAGGAGGCATGGAATTATTTCAGTCTTCTTGTATCTGTTGAGGCTTGTTTTGTGACCGATTATATGGTCACTTTTAGAGAAGGTACCTTGAGGTCCTGAGAAAAAGGTATACTTTGTTTTAGAATGAAATGATCTATAGACATCTGTCAAATATATTTTTTTCTTAATTTCTGTTAGTTTCAGTGTGTCTCTGTTTAGTTTGTTTCCATGATCTGTTCATTGGTGAGAGTAGCATGTTGAAGTCTCCCACTCTTACTGTGTCAGGTTCAATGTGTGCTTTGAGCTTTAGTAAACTTTCCTTTATGAGTGTGGGTGTCCTTGCATTCGGGACATAGATGTTCAGAATTGAGAGTTCTCTTGGAGAGTTTTTTTTGATGAGTATAATAAAGTGTCCTTCCTCATCTTTTTTGATAGCTTTTGTTTGAATGTTGATTTTTTTCTTTCTTTCTTTTTTTTAAAATAAACCGTAACTTTTTTTTTAAAAGAATTATTTATTTATTTATTTATTTATTTATTTATTTTATGAGTATACACTGTGGCTGTCTTCAGACACACCAGAAGAGGTCATCAGATCCCAAATACAGATGGTTGTGAGCCACCATGTGGTTGCTGGGAATTGAACTCAGGACCTGTGGAAGAGCAGTCGGTGCTCTTAACCACTGAGCCATCTCTTCCAGCCCCGAATGTTGATTTCATTCCATATTAGAATGGCTATTCCAGCTTGTTTCTTTCGGCCATTTTCTTGGAAAATTGTTTCATCATTTTACTGTGAGGTAGTAACTGTCTTTGTCACTGAGGTGTGTTTCCTGTATGCAATAAAATGCTTTGTCCTGTTTATGTATTCAGTCTGTTCGTCTATGTCATTTTATTGGGGAATAGTCCATTGATGTGAAGAGATATTATGGAATTTTGTTTGTTGTTTCCTGTTCTTTTTGTTGTTAGAGGTGGAATTATGTTTGTTTGGCTATCTTCTTTTGGGTTTGTTGAAAGAAGATTGCTTTCTTGCTTTTTCTTGGATGTAGTTTCCCTCCTTGTCTTGGAGTTTTCCATCTATTATCCCTTGTAGGGCTGGATTTGTGGAAAGATACTGTGTACATTTGGTTTTGTCATGTAATATCTTGTTTTCTCCATCTATGGTAATTGAGAGTTTTGCTGGGTATAGTAGCCTGGGCTGGCAGTTGTGTTCTCTTAGAGTCTGTATGAGATCTGCCCAAGATTTTCTAGCTTTCATTGTCTCTGGTAAGAAGTTTGGTGTAATTCTGGTAGGTTTGCCTTTACATGTTACTTAACCCTTTTCCCTTACTGCTTTTAATATTTTTTGTTTGTTTTGTTCATTTAAGTGTTTTGACTGTTATGTGATGGGAGGAATTTCTTTTCTGGTTCAATCTATTTGGAGATTCTGTAGGCTTCTTGTATGTTTATGGTCATCTATTTCTTTAGGTTAGCAAAGTTTTCTTCTCTAATTGTGTTGAAGATATTTAATGGCCTTTTAAATTGGGAATCTTCTCTGTCTTCTATATACCTGTTTTCCTTAGGTTTGCAGGCTACTCCTTGTTTCCTGTGTCCTGAGGGCTCCAGACGGGTCCCTCTTGGGCTAGGTATTTGAGCAGCACTCCTGGGAAACCAGCTCTCTCCAGGCAGGGCTTGGTTACTGAGAACTGTGATGCAGGAGCAGCTCCAGGCATAGATGGAAACTGGAAGTGGCCTTGCACTCATAATGAGAGTCCACCTGCTTCTTCCTTTAGAGTGCTAGGATTGAAGGCCAATGTTACCATACTCAACTAGTGAGTTTTCATTTATTGAGAGTTTTCATTTATTGACTTGTTGCATGCTATGTGGATGCTACAGTTTTGGGAAAAAAGTTAGATTATTTTTATTTTGTGTGTATGAGTATTTTGCCTACCATGGAGGTCAGAAGAGAGTTTTGAGTTCTCTGGAACTGTAGTCATGAATGGTTGTGAGCTGTCATTTGGGTTCTGAAAATGAAAGACAGGTTCTCCGTAAGAGGGTCAACTTCTTTTAACTACTGAGCTATTTGTCTAGCCCTGGTTGTCACACTTTTTATTATTGCCCTGCTGAAATCATTGGGGTATTTGTAGTTTCTGTGATTTACCAAACCACTTGCACTTGTCTACTCCATTCATTTTCTGTTATCACATGGCTTAAATCCAAATGAGAATTCTGTTGCTGCTGAGAACCAATTTGAGACCTTGAGATAACCTCAGGACCTGGTGCTCCTTAGTGTGTGGTGTGAATTAGAGTTCTCTGGAGGGCTTGTTAAAGTAGTAATTGTTATTTTTCCTTCAGTTTCCAAACTAGGGCATGGAGTAGGGGTGAGCGTTTTTAGTTTTAACAGATTTCTATGTAATACTGATGCTATTGGTCTGGAGCCCCGTGTGGGAACCACTTTGTAGTTATAATTACAGACTCATGTAACGGTTACACATCCTGTAATTCCAGAACACAGGAATACCCAATTCAGTATTTTGAAAGTGAATAAGTAGTTAAACCACTGTTAACTACTGTATATTGTGTAGTGATATGGTTGTAGAATACTTATATATCAGCCTAAGAAATATTAGAAAATGAATTAATTTTTATTTAAAAGACTAAAAGCAGTTTTATTGGAAAAATGAAAGTGACTGTAATGCAGACTTAGCAACTAATTTGGAGAAGAAAGCATATGAATTTCTGTGTGATGTCTGCTAGCTCTCAGCTCAATTATTTGTATGTGTCCTGTTCTTTCTCTGGACTTGGGAGAAATTAACAGCCACCTGTGCTTCTTAGTGATGATCCTTCCCCTTCCTGTGTTTAGAAACCATGATGGTTACTAAGACAGTTCCTCCTGGAACAGCCTTTCATCTTTTGCCTCAGTCAGCCCCAGCAACTTTTACTTCTAGGGCTTGAAAAGGAAGCAGGACTCATGAATGATTCTTTACTGGGAAAGAATATTTATTAGTGAAATTTATTTCTGAATCTATTTTTAAAAAATCATATTTTGTTGTGTGTGCTTGGTGAATCCTCAGATCACCTAGCACCTGTCATTATAGTCCAGAAGATTCTCTCTCAAGCTTTTTTTTTCCTTTTTAAAGGAAATGGGTTGTCAAGGCGTATCTCAGAATTTTTCAGGGCTTCCTGGGCATGCCCATGGAAGTGATACCGCAGGAATGCTTTCATTCCTCAGGGAGATGAAGTCCTAGGGAGACAGAGCTTAACTGGTGGATAGACCATCAGGAGCCAGATTTGGTAATGAGATTCTGAGGATATTCTTATCCACATGTGTTCAAATAAGCCACCATCTCATTGTTATAAGTTTTTTTTCTTTGATTGTGGGGATGGAACCCTGAACCTTGCTCTAATCATCAGTAAATCAGCTTTACTCCAGCTCCTTTTTTTGTGTGTATTTTTAAATTCCAGGTTTAATGATGAACAATATAATAATACTAACTGTCCTGCCAGGAATCCTCAAGATGAGTGTTTATTCTTCAGAGCAGTGGAAATAGGCAAGATCAAGTGTGCTGAAATGTCTGTCATTAACTTGGGCATGTAGTGTTGCCCTTGGTGTTTTCCACTGCTGACGTCTTGGTGTTTCTTTAGAGTATGCAGTGGAAATGAGTACTCAGTTCTCAAAATTTGACCCTGGTTTGGACATAACAATAGCCTCTTTTGACTTGGTGTAATCTAGTGGTAAGACAGGTAGGTGTGTTTCGGTAATGAAGAAATTCTAAAACCAGTGGGAGGACACCCATGAGCAAACCTAAAACACAGAGAGTATATGCACAAGCATCAGGTGCGAAGCTCTGCTTCTGTTTTTGACATCACATGTGTTGCAGACCCATAACCCACGACATGACATGATACAGAGAGAGACTCAAAGGATTTGTTACAAAGTTTTGCAAATTGCATCGATAGAGTATAAAACAGATTGAGCTTGCATAGATAGCAAAGAGCAGGTATTTCTTTTCATTCTTCTTCCAAGAGTCTAGCTTGGTTTTATAGTCAGACTCACACTATAATTCTCAGTATTTAGGTGGTTTAATAGACTTAAGAGCTTATTTAATTTTTTAGATGAAATTGTATTTTCAATACAATCCTTTAAAAGTTTAGGTCAACAATTTTGAGATTTTAAATTGGAGATTTTTCCTCTGGAGGGTTTGGCTACTCCTTTAGAATTAATTCTTTATTTGCCATATTTAAATCATCAAATGGAGCTTTTAAAAATGTGCATTTTTTTTCTTAGCACCTATCCAGGTACATTGTAGTCCTAATTTAGTTGATGGGTTTATTTGCTTATGAAGTAGTGTTGGGGTGGCACTTAATGTTCTTGCATTATTCCTGTCTGTGACTTAGCAGAAGGTTTATTAGCCAGTGGTTCTTTCATATATGGCGTTGTTACTCTTTCTGTAAAGATGAAGACACTGAGAATCAGGATATCAGATGGTAATAAGCTTGAGTCATAAGCCAAGGCATCTCATAGTTGTATCTACATGTTTCTACATCCTGTTACCTCTGGACAGCTACATCAAACTGGACTTCTCAGAGATTCTTTTCATCTAGCCTGCAAAATCTCTGTGAAAAATTATTTTATTTAGTAACACATTTAATAATGTTGCATTCCAAAGATACAGAAGATAAATACTTAGGTGGGTGTGGTGGTGCATGGCTGTGATTGCCTATACTGCAGGTTCGAAGCAAGCCTGAACTACATGAGTCCCTGCCCATCCTCCCCCCCACCACCAAAAAAAGGGGGGGGGGACAAGCCAGAAAGGATATATATTTTCTTAGTTGTTTTAGTTTGAGTTCCTGGCATTTCAATTGACAGAGCTAAAAAGATTTAAAATATACATTTTTCTGGGTTATCTCTACATCTAGATTATCTTTTAGGATTATCTTTTAGGTTTCATCAGATGCATTTTATGTTTTACAGCTAGAGTTGGCAGTCCTCAACATGTTACGGGTTTGATAAAAGAACAGAGATGAGATTAGTAGTAAATGGCCTGTTCCTGTGTGGTGATGCAACCCTGAGCCATGTGGCAAAGGTCTGCAGTCTATTCAAAAATAGAGGAAATAATATGAGGCTTGATTTCTATGTGTGACACTGTATGTATTCAATATCTGAAGCAGTCTAGTCTGAAGTAGTCTGTAGGTATCATGGTTTTTATTGTGAGAGTAAAGTTTTAGCAAAATGCCATCTATCATGTTATATATCTACTATTTGAATATCATAGATCTTGGTAGTTTGAAATTGGTTAGTTCTACAGACTTTCAAACTTTATATTGTATAGTCCTGTAAGCATACAGAATCGGCATGCTGGGCTGGTGAGATGGCTCAGCAAGTAATTGCACTTGCTGCTAAGCCTGATGATTTGTGTTTGATTCCAAGAACTGACAGTGGAAGGGGAGAACCTTTAGCTTACACACACACACACACACACACACACACACACACACACACTGTACTCTTAAAGAGTCATTATATCTCGGACATGTATGTTACATAATTTAACATTTCTGAAATCAGGATACACCAAGCAACCAATACAGTATGTCAGCTAATTGTCAGCTTTTCTCCTTTAATATTAGTATGCCTTAAAATCAGTAGTAACTTAGGTAACATGAACTATGACAGTTTTATGCTTATATGAATTCAGTTACATAAAAACAATTTGTTGTCACTCTAAGGAAGAGAAGGACATTTTAAAAAGCAACATGCTATTTAAAAATACTAATTTAATTTTGTGTGTATAGATGTTTTGCCCATATTTATGTCTGTGTACCATGTGTATGCAGTGCCAGACGAGGGCATTAGATCCCTTGGAACTGGTGTTATACAGACTGCTGTGGTCTGCCCTGTAGGCTCTGGGTCCTCTGGAAGAGCAATTGGAACACTTAACCTTCGGACTGAGAGGGGCATTGTTTTTTTTTTTTATTTTTAAAAAGTTTGTAACAATTCTTTTAGGTAGCTGAGACAGGAAAACCTCATGTTTGATAGTCATTCTCAAAAACAAAAGTAAATCAAGAAAAAGTAATACTGATCACCTTTTTTGCCATACAGTTCTGATTTCAAGACCTATGGGTAAATGGAATTGTCAGGAAGCTAGACAGAAATGCTTGTATGTTTGTATTTGGAAAAGCACTGAGTCTGGTTCAACAAAATGGCTGATTGTGTGTTCTCACTGTTGGTGTTGCCTAGTCATCCCCTTTGCTGTTCCATAAAACTAACAGCCACTCAGGCTTTTCTTAGCTGCTTCTGTCTTTAATTTCTATGTCATCTGGTAAGTACAAAATCTACTTTAAAAAGCATAATGAACGATTAAAGCAATATAGTCTTCGAAAGTTTATTACAGGACAGGCACTTAAACATTTTACATGTATAAACACAGGGTCTTTTTATTTAGCTGTAGCTGTCCTGGAAGAAACTATGTGGATCAGGCTGGATTCAGATTCACACAGATCTACCTGCCTCTGCTTCCTAGCACTTGTGATTAAAGGCATGTGATGCCATGCCCAGCCTTTACATGTAATTTTTGTATAATAGATTATAACTTAATTATATATTTAATATAATGTGGTTAAATAATAATATTCAGTAATAATATATGGTTTTACTTCCATCACCCCACCTTAGAAATATGGCTTTAGGTGAAGACGCTAAGTAATTTGACATATAGATGTGGGCTTTGAGCCCAGTACGCCAGAGTTTGTTTGTTTGTTTGTTTGTTTTGGTTTTTTGAGACAGGGTTTCTCTGTGTAGCCCTGGCTGTCCTGGAACTCACTCTGTAGACCAGGCTGGCCTCGAGCTCAGAAATCCACCTGCTTCTACCTCCCAAGTGCTGGGATTAAAGACGTGCTCCACCACTGCCCGGTGAGAGTTTATGTTTTTAATTTCTCAGTATAAGGTGCCTCCCAGTAGAAGGTAATTTTTGCATATCTTTTTTTTTTTTTTTTTAAAAGATTTATTTATTTATTTCACGTATGTGAGTATACTGTCCCTGTCTTCAGACACACCGGAAGAGGGCATTGGATCCTCATTACAGATGGTTATGAGCCACCATGTGGTTGCTAGGAATTGAACTCAGGACCACTGGAAGAGCAGTCAGTGCTCTTAACCGCTGAGCCATCTCTCTAGCCCTATTTTGCATATCTTAACCAAATAATGACTTGGGTTTTTGTTGTGTTTTGTTATTTCTGAACCAGGGTCTCACTGTGTCTCGGGTCTTCATATAACAAGTATTTTCAGAATTTCTTTTGTGTGTAGGTGCTTTTGCAATAGTGAGGTGCAAAATGGTAAATAAGATGATCTTTCTTCTGTAGGCAACTTATTCTAAAGCAGCAGTGGGCCCGATTGCCCCAAACGGCTCGCATATCAGTGCATCCTGCACTCAGACTCATAACAGTAGCAGGATTACAGCTATGAAGTAGCAATGAAATAATGGGGTTGGAGGTCACCACAACATGAGGAACTGTGTTAAAGGGTCACAGCATTAGGAAGACTGAGGGCCACTGTTCTAGAGGATGGGTGGGAATCACTGAAATACAGAGTGAAGGACCTAGGAGCATAGTTATGTGACCAACCCCATGTGAATCCCTGTGTTCAATACCTAGTGCCACCAAAAGCAAAACAAAAATGTCACATTTACATTGGGACATATGGGCAGTAATGCAGTGCTGGTCTCTGATGCCTTACCACAGCAAGCCTCTGAGCAGGTCTGTGAGGGATTATCTTGATTATACTAATTGGAACAGGAAAATCTATTTTAAATTACGGGCCCATTCCCTGGGCCCCAGATTCTGGGCCATGTAAAACATTTTGGTGGTGCTGGGTATTGAACGCAGGGCCTAGCAGGTGTGACTACATGACTCTGATCTGAGTGATGTTACTCATAAGCAGACCCTTTTGTGTTTTAGTAAAGTTTTGATGTTACTGCAAGATAACAAATAAGATTAATTTCTTCTGAGGGCAGTTCAAATCGGCTACATCTGTGTTATAGGAGAAAGTTCCTTTGTATTGAGGTATAAGAATGCCTTCTGTTGTTGCTGAGGTTGGACTCAGGTGAGCTACACCTCCAACGTATTAACTACTGTAGACATTTAATAAAGCCTGTTCAATGTGTGTGCTTGTTTTTGTTTTGTCTTCTTTGTTGTCTGTCTCTCTGTCTCTGTCTGTCTCCCTCTCTTCTGTTTTTGAGATAAGGTCTCACTCTGTAGCCTTGACTGATCCTGCTATGCAGACCAAACTGGCCTCAATTCAAAGAGATCCCCCTTCTCTGCTTCCTGAATCTTAGGATTAAAGGTATGAATTATCATGCCCACCCCTGCTCAGTCAGTGTATTTGTCTTAGTTACCATTCTCATTACTGTGACATAAACATCTGACAACAGCAACTCAAGGAGGGAAGGATTTACAGGGCAGAACAAGGAAGGCAGACAGTGCCAAGGCAGGGGAGATGTGAGGGCAGGGGCTTGAGGCAGATGGTTGTGGTATTATGTCCACAGTAGCAAGTGAGGCCAGGATGTAAAACCCAAAGACCCGCCCCCATTGACCTTCTTAATGAGCTCTAACCCTAAAGCTTCTACAGCCTTATAAACCGTCACTAGCTGGAAACTAGGTGTTGGGACATTTCACATTGATGACAGTGTTCCTTGCTCATCCGTGCTGATGAAAATGTCCAGTTAGAATGTTTTGAGTTATTTGTTTTCAGGAATGTGCAGACACTACTTAACTTTTGTGAATATAAAGTTACTCCTCTGGCTTGTACTTAGAACTAGTTGGGATTCTGTCCCCTTTGAATAGTTTTAAGTTTCAGGAGAATGTTAAATGTAGGTAGGTAGCATCTCAAACATTTTTTTTTGTGTGTGTGCTTTTGGAAATGTGATTTTAAAAAATAAAAAGTTGGAATACCAGTTTAGAAAAAAGAAAAGAACCAAGAATGATAGGGAGAGAACCTAAGTGTCTAATTCATAGGAAATATAGTCTTAAGTGTATGCTAAATACTCTCAGATACTGTCATACTTACAGTGCTAAGAAGTCATGTGCTCCCTTTACCTGATCTGCCATTTAGCATCAAACCTTGTTAGCTGTGTCTGTCTTTTTCTCTTGTGTATGATTTTCACCTGAAGGTATACTCTCCTACCTGCCATGCACTCCACATCAGAGGAGGAGACCAGCAGCACTGTCACCCTGTCCAGGTTCTGCCAGCTCTTCTAATCATCCATTTCCCTTTCCGGCTTATATCTATATAGGAACACAGGCTGTCTTTGGTTATCTTTCTCTTCAGAATCTTTCTATCTAGAACTTGTCCCCAACTTTCCTCATACTTCATGTTCTTCAGGATTTGAAGATATATAAACTATATTCTGCAAGAAGGACAACTTCAACTTGGTCTGACTATTTCTCCCATTAGTAGACCCAGTCTTGGCAGGAAGAATGCACTGGGAATTGAATGTAGTCTAGGAGTGTAACAGCTTCTGTTAGTCATACCTCCTACTAGTCAGCTTGGCATCTGTAACTGTGTTCTGCGTTACTCACCTGTGTCACTGTGTCTAAAGGATTTGTTCTTTCTTTCAATCACATTATTAACACTGAATGGATGAGCTGAAAAGATGAGCACTTTCTTTTCTGCATATTAAATTTGTCCATTCATTCATATAAATATGGACTCATGGATTAGAGGGCAGTGTTTGAGCAGATACCCCATGTTGTGGGTGTGTGGAGATCAGAGGACAACTTTTAAGAGTTAGTTTAGCCCTTCTACTGTGGGATCTGGAGATTGAACTCAAGTTGTCAAACTCTCACAGTAAGTAAGGGCTTTTATCTGCTAAGCCATCTTACCAACCCCTACCTCCTACATCTTATTTTTTGAGACAGGGTCTCTCACTGAACCTAGGGTTCATTTATTGTCCGGACTGCCTGGTCCATGAGCTCTATCTATTTGTTTCTGTCTGTACTTCAGTGTTAGGGTTACAGATGCTCATTTGTTTTTGTTTTGTTTTAAATATGGGTGCTGGGGATCCAAACTCAGGTTCTCATTCTGATCACACACTTAGTGACTGAGCCATTTCCCTAATCTCATGGATTCCTGTTTTATTGAATGCCTGATTACATGTTATTTTAAAATAGATATAATTTACCAAAGGGTTGCAGACCTTAAGTTGATTGGCTTTACGTACATATACATCCCCAAATATATGTTAAACAACTAGTATTTATGTGGTACAGATTCTCATCTACCTTGGACTAGTCTTCAAATCACTATTAAATTGGGAATGACCTTAAACTCCTGGTTCTCTCGCCTCTACCCTCTAAGTGCTATAATTTTATAGGCATGCACTACCTACCATTCATTATTTAATATAATTTTCTGCTCCAAGTTTGTGTCGTTTTGTTAGTAGGAGCCCTTCAAGCTGCTTCTTGTGTGTCTCTTTGAGATGTCTGTACCATTCGCTGGGCATTTTCTTTCTAGTAGAAAATGTTTTAGATTCTTGCTGTACTTTGTCCAACATTGAAACCAGCCTTGGCTCTAAGGATTGCTGGTTCTCTTTAAGGTGGGAGTACAAGCTTTAGAAATGGACGTTTATGGCACTGATGAGTTAGGTTCCCCTCTGCTCCAGACTATGTCACTTGTTCCTGTGCTTTCTTGGTGAATGTGTGTGTTTGTGTGTGTGTCACACACACATGTGTATATACATGCACGTATTCCCTCTCTACATGCTTCCCTTTGTTTATATACTTACTGTGTACACTGTGAACCCAAACCTTTATATTGTCACTTCTAATCCAAAACTTTACTGCCCTCTTTCTTACTCTGTAGCCTTTGACTGTCCTCAGTGTACTTCCTAGTCTTAGCTGCATCCATGTCTTTGACTGTACAGCTAGTATGTGCCTTTGGGTGCCACTGTTTTCACAGCCTTGTATACTCAGCATTAATTTGTCCTTCCCCGGACCTTCCTAAATTGCATATATATTTCCGATATATGTTTTCTAAAATAATTGTATATCTTATTTAAACTTTGTTCTTTTGAATTATACCTATGGCATACAGATGAATTCTTATTCATATGCCTGGTGCTACTCTCCATTGTTTTAATGCTGCTTTGGGATTATAATTACAAATAAGTTGTTTTTCACAGATTTATTGCCACCCTGTATGTGTATGTGTATATTTATTACTGTGTTTTTAGCATCAAACTTAATAGTCTTAGTTTCTGATTCTCCCAGTTGCATCAGCACTGTAACCAATTTAAATACCCCCCCTTTATTTCTAAGAAACTCCCTTAGTAAAATGTCGTGTAGCATGTTTTGTGTTTTAAAGGATTGATCTTAATAATCAGATTGTTTTTTAGGCGGTATCAGTGTTACCCAGCCATTTCAAGAACTGATTTAGCTGTTATTCTAATACTTTATGTGGTAAACTGCAGCCTGGAGGCACATTAGAGATCACTGTTGGTTCCTTTTATGCACCTATGTGGCTTCCATTAGTGAGTTTTCATATTGCTTTTGTTAATGTTCCCATGGAATTGAATAGATTTTGTGTGTGTGTGTGTGTGTGTGTGTGTGTGTGTGTGTGTGTGTGCACGCACACACCCATGCCAGTTAGGACATTTGGTAGACTAGAAAAATAATTGTTTAAGCAACACAGAATAACTGTGAATTAGCTGTTGCCTTAGCAACTAGAAAACTGTTCTGTTTGCTAAACTAAGGGATGGTGATTTAGTGGTTTGATTTCCTCCGTGGTGTGGAGGTACTACTTAAAAACATCTTATTTTTAGCCTTTGAAATGGTCTGTATTATTGACCAAAATCTGAGAAACAGAACACAAAGAGAATGTAAGAAGCTTTTATTTTCCTTCTTGATTATATAGATGCATTTATTTATCTGCATAACTGTCAGTTCTCCTAGTCAGAGGAGTCTTGGTTAACCTACTGACACAGTTCTTTCTTTGTGTGTCTGCTTTGAATCAGAGTATATTAGACTCAGAATAGCTATGTAGACTTGTTTGATGGCTGCACTAACAGATCACGGCTTCATCACACTTCATTAGGCATCGGTACCATGGAATCCTGGCAACTCTTACTACTAGAAGGCAACATGATTATGTCATGGCTGAGTTGAGCAAGGAAAACAAATATGTTAAAGGAGTTACTTCATACACAGAGCTGGGGAGAGGGAAGAGAAGGATAATGACATGTGTTCTTTATATAGGAATTTTTTTTAATGATCTAACTCCCCTTTAAGGATGTAAGTTGTTTAGTTTGTATTTTGCACTGTACACTAGGAATGTTTTAAATACTGCAGACACAGTATGCACTTTTCATCCCTGTGAGGTAGTGACTATGTACTGAGCTGTAGAGGCTTTAACCTAGTATCTTTTAACTCTGAAGTGGTAGATTTGAACTCATTCAGGAATCTGCCTTGGAGGCGTGGAAGATGCTACGGATAGAACTAAGCAAAACACCTATCACTGACTTACATCACTACAGAGGTTGGTGCTGTGTCTTAGGGTTTCATTGCTGTGAAGAGACACTATGACCACAACAACACTTATAAAGGAAAACATTTAATTGAGGCTGGCTTACAGTTTGAGAGGTTTAGTCCATTATCATCATGGCGGGAAGCATGGAAGTGTACAGGCGGACTTGGTGCTGGAACCCTTGAAGAGTTCTACATATTGATCCTAAGGCAGCAGAAGGGGACTGTCTTCTGCAGGGCAGCCAGGAGGAGACTGGAGTTCCACACTGGGTGGAGCTTGAGGAGCTTGAGCATAGGAGACCTCAAAGCCCTCCCCCACAGTGACACATTCTCTCCAACAAGGCTATACCTACTCCACCGTGGTCACACATAATAGGAACACTACCTGTGGGCCAAGCATTTAAACACATGAGACTATTGGAGGTGGGGGAGGCGCCAAATCTATTCAAACCTGTGTTCTTAATATTTTATATTGTCTTTCATTGATATAAAAATGTGGGGGGATATAGCTGTCTTGTGTATGTTTGTGTATACATTTACTCATGTGGACATGTATAGAGACCAGATTAGATTCCTTTGTATTCCTTTTATGGATTCCGCCTTAATAAATGTTTTTTAGTAAAAAAATGACTTTGTAGGCCTGGTGGTGGTGGCACACACCTTTAGTCCTAGCATTCGAGAGACAGAGGCAGCTAGCTCTCTGTGACTTCCAGGCCAGCCTAGTCTACAGAGGGTGTTACAGGACAGCCAAGGCTACACAGAACAAATGAAACAAAAATAAAACCTAAAATCTTTGTGTGTATGTATGATTCAGTGGGAGGTGCATGTTACACCAAGTATGTGGAGGTCATGGAGTCGGCTTTCTCCTCCACCTTTACATGACTTCTAAGATTGAACCCAGGTGGTCAGGCTTGCCAGGGAAGTGCTTTTGCCCACTGAGCCATTTTGCCAGCCCTTCCATCTCGTTTTTTGAGAAATGTTTTTTCTTTGAACTGGGATATTTGGCACTTTGACTCTACTGGCTGACCAGTGAGCAAATGGGATCTGCCTGTCTCTGTATATCCTCCAGTGCTGGGGTCACACATATGTATCACCATATGCAGCTTTTTATGTGTGCGCTGTGGATCTTAGTGCAGACCCTTAGGTTTAACCCCAGCTCCAGGCTAACAAGCGAATTTAACCCTGAATCCCAGTCACTTCAGAAAAGAATTTTTGTTACTAATGTAATACCTGTTGTTTTTTTTTTTTTTAAAACTAAGGGCATAGATATAATGGGTATAGTATGGGTAATGAGGGATGAATGTGATTGATCAAAGCATATGCTATGCATATTTAGAAACGTTAAAATGAAATTTATTATGTAACAAAATACATGCTGATAGATGATTTAAAATTATACAAATAAACGAACAAAACCCCCAATAATGTTTAGGGGGAATGGGAAGGGGAATAAATGGGACAGTTGTTGATGAGTTAATGATTGGTAGCAGCCAGTTTAAGGTCATAAGATCATGTGCAGAAACCATTATACTATGTATAGAGTGTGTGTGTGTGTGTGTGTGTGTGCGCGCGCGTGTCCATACTTGGAATATTCCTTAACAGTTAAAAGGCAGAGGACATCTCAGTTTAGAAGTGAACAAAAAGAAAACTTTCTTTTTTGGAGTCAGGGTCTTACTAGATACCCCCGACTGGCCTGGAAACTCACTATGTAGATTAGGCTGGCCTCAGAAATGCACTGGTCTCCCCCTCTGGAGTGCTAGAATTAAAGCTGTGTCTTGCCATGCCTGTGACAGTTTTCCTTTGAAACAGACTTTGATCAGAATATTTCCATTCACATACCATTCTATTCTACTCCTTTCCCATAGCTTAACCATTCCTCTTGTTGTTGTTTAATGTGTTATTCTGTTTATGATTAGTTGATCTTTGATTAGTTCTATACTGCTAGAAGTAGAGAAGTAAGTAACATTTTAAAGTCATATCATACATACCATCAGCTGTCTTGAACTTTATCGTTAGATTTAGTACTTAAAGTACTGAATTCTGCTAGTAGTTGACTAAATGAGCAAAGTGATTCAGCTTTGAATTTGCACAGATTTATGTTGAGCAATCATATCAAGCAAGATTTGCCTCTGGAATATTATAAAGTTAAAAAGGCGGCCACATGTGAGCTTGTACTAATGCATTTTCTCAATTGTTTATAATGCAGAGCTTCATAATGATATTGTTGGTAACTAACTACTTTGGGCTTTAGTCCTTTCTAATAATGCTTTTATTTTTCTGATATGCAATTTAAATGTTAGATTGGCTTAGCAAAGTTAACCCATCTAGTTTTTATCTTGGATTAGGACCTTAATTGGTGCTATGAAGGTCTATGTGCTTAATCAAGTCTGCTCTTAGCAAATGGTGGAACAATGACAGACCCAGTGATGACTGTTTCTGCTCTGCTAACATTATTTATGCCGCTGTAATCATGTCAGTTAGAGATGTGACTTGGGTATCTGCAGAGAATCATTTTTATATTTTGGATAATATTTAGCAATACTGGTTATGCAGCTTTACTTCTAGATGATTAAGTATGTCTCAAAGTAACTGTTTCAACTGTCTTTATAACTTTTGTGCTTGTCGAATTGTTAGACAGATGTACTTAACATACAAACACTTAAACCGAAGGATGATTTATGAACAGAAAGTAACTTGCCTAGAATGATACAAAGGACATAGAATTTAGTTGGGTGTATTACACAAACTTAGTGCCCAGGGGAGCTGAAGACC
This sequence comes from Rhynchomys soricoides, assembly GCA_019843965.1. Lineage (NCBI taxonomy): Eukaryota > Metazoa > Chordata > Mammalia > Rodentia > Muridae > Rhynchomys > Rhynchomys soricoides. Next base: position 3,835,690 of record JADRCH010000101.1, on the reverse strand, counting down.
ATATTTTGTAAAATGTTCAATTATTTGCCCATATATATGGGCACACACATATATGGACTGGGTGTGCCATCACAAGGCCTGAATTTGTCTGCTGGCTCCATCTGCTTTTCATCTCAGTGCTTGCCAATTTTAAGGAAATTGTTATGATGTGCAAAATAGAGGCAATACTTGGCCCCAGTCTATTTTAGTAGGCTGTTATTAAAAAAGAAAATGAAATTTTAAAACTTTTTGTTTTTATTTTGTTTTTCCCCAAGGCTGGGTTTCTCTGTGTAGCCCTGGCTGTCCGGGAACTCACTCTGTAGACCAGGCTGGCCTCGAACTCACAGTGATCCCTTGCCTTTGCCTCTTGAATGCTGGGATTAAAGGCATGGCTAACAGACCTTTTTAAAAGCTATTTTTTTAAAAAAATCACATTCTCATCCCCCCCCCCCGCCCTGTGTGTGTGTGTGTGTGTACTTGCGCCTGTCTGTATCTAGCTATCTGTCAGTATGCCCACATACCATTGTGTCCCTGTGGAGGTCAGAGAACAGCTTGTGGGAGTTTTTTTGTTTGTTTTCTCATGCCATGTAGGTCCTGGGATTGAATTTCGGTTGTGAGACTTGGTGTAAGCATTTTTACCACTGAGTCATCTTACCTGCCCCCAAATCTTACTTCTTACATATTTATTTACTTCTGTGTAGGTACAGATATGAAACATGATGTGCATGTGTGTGGCAGGTGGGTTGGTTGGTTGACACCTGGTGTCTCCATTATTCTCTAAATTTTTAAGATTGTTTTTCCTGAAGCACATCAATTTTGGTAGGCTGGCTGTTCAATAACTTCAGGAATCTCTATCCTCCTCTTTAAGGTTTGGACTGCAGGTGCATACCTCTAGGACAGACTTTTCATGCGGGTTCTGGGGATTTGTACTTAAGTTAGTACAGTCACTTTACCGATTAAATCAGCTGCCCAGCTCCAGATGGGTAGCTTTTAATTGACTTATTCTATAGGAAGTTGGGGTTCCTCATTAGCTTTAATTTAGTTACATATTATATCTCTCTGACGTGAAATGTTACTGGCTAGCAAGGTAGGAAGGATGCGTTGCTAATGGAGATTCTGAGTTGTGAAGTAGTTGTGATATGGGTCTTGAAGACTCTCCTGTACTCTATTTCACCACAGAATGAATTGAAATAGTCTTAAATTTATCCCAATGTAAGAATAATTAATAAAGATTGTGATTAAGATACAACATGATGATTTGATATGTGTATTCTGTAATGAATATTACAAAGGATTGACATATATATGCCACCTTTTCCATTACTCATGGTAAAATAAAGCCACTAATTTCTATCTTGTATGGAGTTTCCAAAAATTAGTGTAACAGATACATGTAATCTCTGTTTGACTGGCTGAGAAAAGTGGTCTTTAATTCAGTGCTTTTCTGGGCTGTGAGATTTTGTTGTTGTTGTTTTTAAAGCCTACAGCATCTGATATTCCCAGGCAGTCGCCTATTCAAGTAATAACCAGGCCTGATCCTACTTCGCTGCCACGATTAGACAAGATGGGATGTGTTCAGGGTGGTATGGCCATAGACTTTTTTTAAAAGGTTATGAAATATATATATCAGGGTGTCCAACTTTTGACATTTAGATAAGATGCTGTCATCTACAAATTATATTGGTCTGCTTTCATAACTCTTCTGGGGCACATGTATGCCTAATTGTAGCCAGAGGCGAATGCCATAGTAGAAATTGTAGATACAGTTGAGAGCAAATGGTTGTAACATTGGAATCTCTGTATTCATTTAAGATAGATTGCTTTTGTTTTAGCTAGAACATTGGGATGGGCTTAGATTGAAGCCTCTGTTCAACAGGTGACCTGAGTGCCTGGTGCTTATGGCAGTACTTTTACTGCATGCCTTTTATGATTTCTGGAGGATATTAATGATATTAAGAGGAAAAGAAAAGGGTACGAACAAATAGATTGGGACATACTCAGATTTTTGAATATTTGTCTATTGTAGGGTTTCTTAGGCCTTTTACCATATTTATGAATATTTAAAAGAAGAGGCAGAGGGATTATTCAATAATGGATTTTCCCAAATTCTTGGTGCCTCTTTTTGGTGAACACCTTAGGCTATTAGTACTTCTTATAAAACACTTTGGAAAAAGCAGCTTACATAATCTTCCTTTGGCTATGGAATTGGTAAAAATAAGATGCAGTGCAGAAATGCAACCTACTGTAAAAAAAAAAAAAATCAAAGCAGCCAGATTAGAACCAATAAAGTCAAACCCACAAGTGAGCACTGTATTTAAAGCTGAAGATCAGACAGACCAACAGAGAACCTATATAAAGCATTCTGTGAGTAGTTTGAGAGTGCATAATGGATTACTTCATGTGGCTTTCAGCAATAGTTGGGAACATGTGCACTTACTTCTTTTATTCTGTCATAGAGTTTCGTAGATAAATATCCTGAATATGGATAAGCTACAAGGTACAGCCTGTTAGAAAATATTTGCTTGTGTTTTGAGATTTAAGATCAGCTAACTAGCAAATCCAGTGGTATGATAACTATATATTTTAATAAGTCAATGAATGCATGAATGAATGAATGAATGAGTGAATAGGTGGTGAGAGCCTTAAATGGAAGGTTGTATCTGTGAGTGACCATATGTGTTTAATAGGAAAAAATGCCTTTATTTTCCACAAAGTACATTTAATTGGTCTTTGATGCATGTTTTATTATTTTTAATTTATAGTATTTTATAGATGGCTTCAGTATTCTAACTTAAATAACTGTGACAAGATTAGGTGTATTCTGAAGCCTGATTGTAGGGAAATAAAATTAAGCAGTTTAAATCAGGTTGTATTTCTTTGCATTTTTAGGCCCTTGATGAGCCTCCTTATTTGACAGTGGGCACTGATGTGAGTGCCAAATACAGAGGAGCCTTTTGTGAAGCTAAGATCAAGACTGCAAAAAGACTTGTCAAAGTCAAGGTATGGTATTATTATTTGTAATTTAATAGTCATTAAATATTTGATAAAGTCTACAAAAAAATCTAAATATTATCTTTGTGCAAAATGAATTTTTAAAGTAGTGTCTATATTCCCAAACTAAACAATATTTGTGATTTAAAAATACTTAAATTGGGATAAAAATTTGCTGGTAATTTCAGTGTAGATTTGGTTCTTTAGGATTGCTATTTTAGTGTTGGAAAGAATCTTAAAAACCATCTAATTTGATTCTTTAGTTTTATTACATGAAAACAATGGCCAGGCATGGTGGTACATATCTTTAATCCCAGTCCTTAGGAGGTAGAGGCCAACCTGGTTTCCCTATCCTAGCCAGTCAGGGATACATAGGTTTCCTCCTATAGCAAAACATCAGCTATTGACACTCTCCTGCCACCCTTTCTGTGATCCTGAGATGGAATCTTGGGCCTTGAACTCATAGCAGTCTTCAAACTACAACCTTCTGAATATTAAATTACAGGTATATGCCACCTGACACTTGGCCCTCTGCCATTTTTGAAAAAATCTTTCTGAAGTACTTGAGTTTTTGAGTTGGTTAATGGACAAATTTAATTGCTTTCCTTTTAAGAAATTACCATAAGAGTGGTGAGGTGCACCTATGTATGGTTCCAGCTATTAACAAGGCAGAGGCCGGAACTGCATTTCAACTTAGGAAGTGGAGACCCACATGGGGAACATAGTGAGATCTTCTTCAAAAATAAGCGAAAGAGACTAGATCTGTAGCATTTGTAGATGTGGTAGAGCATCTCTCTGCCATGAGCAAGGCCCTGGGTTTGATGATAGCAACAAAAAGTATGAGTAGATGAATGAATGTGTGTTTAATAGAAGTAAGATGGATTTATCTTTGAAAAATGCAGGACAGTAAAAACTGAGGACCAGTGAAGCATCTTGTGTTGTGGGTACTTACCCACTGCCTTTAATGTACTGAGTGACTGGACTTGGGAGACTCTGTTAGATGGAAGGAGTGTGGAGATAGGAGGGTGTGCAGTGTAGACAAGCAGATAACCATGCAAACCATTGACTTGAATAACTAACCAAGTGGAAGAAGTATGATTATTTCCACCGAAGAGTTCTGTGTGTGCTACCTAGAGTCTCTCTTAAGCATGTGTTGAAGCTTCTTGGGCTATTTTGATTTCTACCCTGGCTAAAAACTGACTATATGGTAAGGCCTCTAAATTAACTGTGAAACTGAAGGAGGACCATCTTGGCCACACTTTCCCTTGAGTTTTCACAGGCTGGTGCCTGGATTTGCTTTGTAATGTGGCTAGGTAGATGCTTTTACAGTGACATTTCCTCTTCTGGCATTGTATGGTATTTGTCAACACCGTTCTAGGGATGAATAAAAACTCATGTATCAATTTTATCATTTATTTGCTTAGGGCTACTTAAAAGATCTGATACTGAGTTTGTAACCTGGTGGAGGAGGAGCTATTCTTTAGCTCAGGGATAGCACTCCTGTGCCAGCAAAAAGTATGTTCTTTGGGCAGGACCAATGTCATTCAGGGCCTTGAAAAGCATTGGCTGGATTTAATTTCAGTTCACCCTTAGCTATGTAACAAATGACCCAGGGGATAAGACCTAGCTTCCTTTCATGTTGTTCTGGATATGAAATAAAGAGAGACAAGGTTGCAGTGCTTTGCTATATTTCCTATGTTGGCAGCACAGGGCACGTTGGACATGTAATAGATATTTGAAACTTCTTTTTGAATTTTTTTGGAAGCCCCAACATTTATAATTCAAAGTTAATGATTTTACTAATCTTAAAAAACATTTGATAAATAATTAAACGTGCATACAGCAATGGCAGGATAGGTGGCTAAGTAGTCAAGAATGCTTGCTGTTCTTTCAGAGGACCTGAGTTTGATTCCTAGTGCATGTGTGCACGCGCGTGCGCGCACACACACACACACACTTACAGACATATGAATCAAAATATAAAACAAACTCTAAAAAATGAATAGATCTAGGCAAAGGTGCACATCTCTCTAATCCCAGCAATTGGGGGACAGAGGCAGGCAGGCAGCTCTCTGAGTTTCTAGGCCGGTCAGGGATACATAGAGACACTCTGTCTCAAACAAAGTGAATACATTTTAGGCACTTGCTGATACATTTCTTTACTGGCTTTGACCCTACACTAAACATACTCTTAAACCTTACTTGTGTGCCACTAAATACACGGGGTCCTATGGATATAAGGCCGCCCCGTAGTTGATATGTGAGTCTGTTTCCTGCTGACCACTAGATTCTGATGTTAAAGAACATGTTAACTCATCAGTTCTTACAGAATTGTTATTATTACTATTATTTATAGAGAACTACATCTGTATTGAATATGGTGCTTGTTTCTTTGTTTTGAGACAGGGTCTCTATGTAGTTTTAGCTGTCCTAGAACTTGCTGTGCAGACCAGGCTAGGCTTGGACTTACAGATATCCTCCTATCTGTACCTCCTGAGTGCTAGGATTAAAGGCATGTATTACTGTACCTGGCCTGGCATGCTTTTTACCAGCTGATTCATTTTTTTTTTTTTCTGGCCTAAGCTTTAATCTCAGCACGTGAGAGGCAGAGGAAAGCAGATTTCTGATTTCATGGCCACCCAGGTCTATTTGGGGAGTTCCAGGTCAGCCAGGGGTACATAGTGATATCCATCTAAAAAACATTTTTAACTTAACTATTTTCTTAATTTTCCGATTTCCATAGTACTACTATAAAGGACAGAAAGATCTGGGAACGACTACCCAGTATTCGAATCTTAGCTCTGTCATGTTCTGGTTCTATGACCCTGGACTATTTATTTAGACTTTCTGTTCATTGTCTTTCTTGTTAACAAAAGGGGAATAACGTTTTGGGGGTGTGAGTCTATTTTCTCTATGTTGGGGATTGAATCAAGCGCTTTCTTTGGCAAATATCTACCTCTGAGCTACCATCCACAGCCTTGGATATTAAATTTGGTCCTCGAACCTGATACTTAGTTCTTAGTGACTGTTGGAGCCATTGGGTATGATTGGACACACGTGTAATCCAAGCACCAAAGAGTCTGAGTCTGGGCTGAGTTACTTAGTTCAGCATTGTCTCAAAAAATCAAAAACAAAGTAATAGAAAAAGCAAATCTGTATCCGCTGCTTAGTATTAAATTAGGCCTTCACAAAATGATACACCTCCTCATAGACTAAGCTCATTACATCTTTTTTTTTAAAACTCAAATTTTAAGGAGAAAAAGTTGTACATCCAGGTAGTAAGTAAACTACAAGGTAGTAAACTACAAGGTAGTAAACTACACTGTGATGAATTGAATGTCCAGCCTTGTAGTTGTGGTGTCCGTCAGTGATTATTTTTATTTTGAAAAGAAAGATAATCTGTTTAAACAAATTTTTATTACTTTGTTTAGTGTTTGGGCTTTTATTTAGACTAGTTGGTCTTTATTTAGTTTGTGATATTTGTACATACATGAGCTGCTATTGTTTGGGGTATTTGGCGTGTAATTAATTAGATTCATATTTTCTAGGTGACTTTTAGACACGATTCTTCAACAGTGGAAGTTCAGGATGACCACATAAAGGGCCCACTGAAGGTGAGTTGTCATCATCCCCAGTTTTGATTGGAGAATGACACTTTTAACATATTAGCTGTTCATTTTTAACTTGATACGTAGTTTTCTCTAAAAAGACTAATTGGAATATATTTAATTAAGTCATATCTGAAATGATAGCAAAATCTGTGTTTAAAAATGAAATGGGCATTAAGGAGGTATTAACTGCTTCCATTCAGGTGTTTTCCTCTACTGCAAGAATGGGTTTTCCAGGGATAAGAGGGGTTCATGATGCAAGATGCTCTAAACAGTAAGCAGATAAAAGCAAAATCCAGAACTCTTGATTTTGGAGCCACCCACTGTCAGACTGAATCTTTTGAGGGTAACTGGGAGGTTGATCCATTTGTTCTTCATTCACTAGTGGGATAGATGTTGCTTTACCTTCTTGTATGCCAATAAGCCAGTTACAGGGAATTTGGGTAACCACTGTGTCTGAAAATGCCCCCTGTCTGGGCTTGAGGAATCTTTAGGAAATACTAAGAATAGTGAAGAAACATTTTATAGATCTTTGCATAAAACATAGCTTACTTGGTACCATGGGCTTCTAAAATTTTTCAGTTAAAAAAATATCTATTATTAATTCTTACCTGGTAAAAAACACTTTCCCATCATTTCCATTTTATAGACATCATCTTTAATTTTATGTATCCATTTGTCAGTTGCAAGGACCAGAGGATAAAGGCATATACAGTTATGACTTTACCACTTACTTAGCACTCAATGTGTGCTAGTGCTGTCCCAAGTCTTTTTGCATCTAGTATTTTATTTAGTCTTAAGAACAACATTTTTACCTGTAATTGGGGATGGCAGTGATGTCTTTAGGATTTGAACTATTCCCTAATAGATTTTGTAGCTTTTTTCAGGTGGTAGAAAGTGACAACATTTGGTTTCATGTTTCTTTTATAGGAAATGGTGGTCATTTAATCACAATATACTTTGAATAACGAGTTTACAGGAGAATGGCACATAATGTGACTCTTGATTTAAAAACTGAGTATTGATTCCTCCCAGGACTTGTCAGTTTTCCTGTGCTCCTTACCGGTTGCTCATTTTGTGGAGCTAAGGTTTCTTCTCTGAAGGAATTTTTTTTTTTTGCTAACTTGAATGCATACAGTTGCAACCTGGCATTTGACTTTTTTTTTTTTTTTTAATTTTCATATTTTATTTACATTTCAAATGTTTCAGATCTTCCCCTTGGAACCTCCCCATTCCCTCCTCCTTCCCCCTGTCAATATGGGGATACTCTCCAACCCACCCTCCCACCCACCCACCCACCCACTCTCGTCCCTCCTCTTGTCATTCTCCTATACTGGGGGATCTAACACCCTCAGGCCCAAGGGCCTCTCCTCCCCCTGATGGATAACAAGACCCTCCTCTGCCGCATTTGTGGGCAGCACCATGGGTCTCTCCATGTGTGTTCTTCAGTCGGTGGATCAGTCTCCAGAAGTGTCGGGGGTCAGGCCAGTTGCTACCTCCTGGGGCTGCACACCCCTCAGCTCTCTGAAGGAAGTTTTTAAAGCCATCACTATAAGGACCATGCAAGTATAAATACCAGCATTTTCATGATATGATAGAAAGTACTGTACATGCCTGTCTAACTCTTAGGAAAGTTCAGGACTTTTTTTGATTACCTCTATCTTTAGCTCTTTGAAAGAAAGGTGAAAGGATGGGTTTTCACAGTCAGTGCTGTAGTGACTCTGGGGGTTCTCCAGACTCCTTTACAGGCCTGTGGTGACAGAACTGCTATCTTAGTAATGCTTAGATGTATGTTCATTATTACCCAGTGTACGGACATTTTCACTGACAACAGGTAGGCAAAAGTATTGTCAGTAAAACTTCAGCATCTTGAACACAAATCAAGCCAGTAGCTATTTCATTCATCACCATTATAATCTGGCTAAGCACAGGCATGTGGTCTTTTCTACCCCCATGTCCAGTCCCAAGCAGCTGTCTTGCCCAGGTTCCCATGGCCAGCCTGCTGCCAAGCTGCTCTGGTCAAGAACCCGCTCCCAAGCTAACTCTCTTGGTCTCCGCTTGCTAGGCTGACCGAACTAGTCTTTCTTGGAATGCCTGGAGCTGTCATTTAGCTCCCCTTAGCCCCATGAGAGGAAAACACTAGAGACTTACAATGTACCAGCCAGATGTATAACGGTATATCTCCAACCCCAAAATACCTGTGCAAATAAATAAATAAATAAATAAACAAACAAACAAACAAAATACCAATCTCAGTTGATAGAAATACAAGCTGCACACCTAGATTAGACGAATGTACGCTACATTACTCTATTGCCCGTCTGTGAACTCCCTAGTCACTTACGGCTCCTCCAGGCCACATGGTTCTGGTTCATTTCTTCCTCCATTTTCTTTCATCCTCCATATTGTCTGTCATTTTTCTTTCTCTTTCCCCTCTCTAAAACCTTCAGTTGCTCCTTTTCCTTCCACTGCCCAATCATAGGCTCTAGCCTTATCCAATCAATGAAGATTTCACCTGACCTCTGAGTACGTGATCTACTCCTGGTGGGTCACCCCTCTTGAAGGAGCAGAAAATACAAACAGTAATCCACAGTGCACCACGTATGCATTTTCAAAAAAAACCAGAAAGCAAAAAAAAAAAAAAACCAAGAGAATCCAGCGTTCGGTGTTACTATTTATTGCTTTTGGTTCATTTGTCTTCAAAAGGTTTTTCTAATATTTACATAATATTTTAGGTAGGAGCTATTGTGGAAGTGAAGAATCTTGATGGTGCCTATCAGGAAGCTGTTATCAATAAACTGACAGATGCAAGTTGGTATACTGTGGGTAAGACAGTAATTTTTTATGAAAATTTTATTTTTAGTTATATAAAATTTATGTTACAGTAATGCAGATAAAGCTAGATTTCCTGGATTAAATTTCCTTTACTAGTACAATAGACTCTGTTACTGTTACTGGTTATCTTCCAGATTGTAAAAGAAATATTTCTAAGCTACTTATATGTACATATAATTTGAAGTTATTTAGTATATAGTATGTATGTGGATTTCTAGCTATTTCCACTTCAAAGTATATCTTACAGAAACTTGTTTCTCCATCTTCACCATTTTTAACTGTAGAGTTCAGTAGTGTTAACTCTCCAACCTGCTGTGTAACACAAATTCTGTGTAAGTACTTGGATACAATCTTACTCATTTTCTGTTCTGCCAGTCTTCTTGACATTACAGTAGTGAATGGCTAGTGTGTGTCCATCATCCTCATATTTCCCTGTGCACTAAGGAATAGATAGAGGCTGAAGTTGAAGAGACATGTGCTTTTCAACTTAAGAGTGAAAATTGCCTGTCTTAAGGATTCATATGGTCAGTGTACAAGTGTATGTGTTTTCCCAGTCCTTGTTAGACTGACGTCACTATTCCTTTGAAATTTTGACCAAGTTGAATGCAGGTTGAGGGAGGGGTGTGTGTGTGTGTGTGTGTGTGTGTGTGTGTGTGTGTGTGTATGTGTGTGTGTGTAGCCCAGATTGGCCTCAGCTCACAAGCCTCTTGTCTCAGTGTTCCTAGTGCTGAGGGCCCAGTGATGTGGTCCTGTGGATAAAGGCATGCATTACCAAACCTGAATTAGAGTTAAATCCATGGTATCCACATGGTGGAAGAGGGAAATAACTTGTGCAGGTTGTCCTCTGGTTTATGCTATATGCATGCAAGTATATATACTTACACACTGGTGGTTAGTTTCATGGCAGCAGGCTAGAGTCATTGGCGAGGAGGGAGCCTTAGCTGAGAAAATTCCTTTATACGGTAGGACTGTAGGCAAACCTATAAGGTATTTTCTTACTTATAATTGATGCGGGAGGGCTCAGCCCTTTGTGGGTGGGCACACTCCTGGGCTGGTGATTCTAGGTTCTTTAAGGAGGCAGGCTGAGCAAGCCAAATGGAGTAAGCCAGCAAGCAGTACCGTTCCATACCTATGCATCAGCTTCTGCCTCCAGAGTCCTACCTACCCTGATGGAGTTCCTGTGCTCTTCCTTCAATGAGGGCTTATGATGTAGACGTATCCGTCAAATAAATCCTTTCCTTTCCCGAGTTAGTTTTGGACATGGTGTTTCATCACAGCAACAGTAATCCTAACTAGAGGGGAGACACACACACACTAAAACATTTAAAATTCAGATCTGATAACTTTTATTAAAAATAGCTGTACTCTGTCCAGGATTTCTAAAGAATATAGGGGTTTCTTGAAATTCTGTGTATCATAAAAACTGTATCTTCAACATGTGAAGGTCATTTTGTATCTAAAGTAATTTTCAAATTGTAACGTGATCATCACAGTCAAGTGAGTTATTAACCTCTATCATAGCAAACATTGTAAAGTACCTTAAATCAGCAAATTGTAGCTTTGCCACCTCAGGGAACATTTGGCAATATGAGGAAACAGTTTTTGATTGTGACAACTGCCAAAGAAGTCTTTCTAGGATGGAGCCCCTGATGTGTTATAGGATCAGCTTGTCACACACCAGCTTATTCAATACATTTTTGCATATAGGGGGTGTCAAAATTGAGCAACCTTACTGTAATGTAGATGTAGGTATTTTTTTGGGATGGGGACAGATGCTGCATAAATTTGTTAGCTTCTAATGTCTTAGGCAAACCTATGGGTGGCTGCCAGCAGGAAGACTTGCTTTTCTTTCCTTTACCATTTTGCGGGTAATTATTAGCGTTTAAATTGGTTCCTCTTGAAATGCCACCTTTTGTTTCGTGTTTCCTACTTCAAGGAGTCTTAAAATTTATGTGTGTGTGTGTGTGTGTGTGTGTGTGTGTGTGTGAGAGAGAGAGAGAGAGAGAGAGAGAGAGAGAGAGAGAGAGAGAGGCAGAGAGACACAGAGAATGAGAGAGAGTGTAAGCCATACCATGTATAGAGGTCAGAGGACAACTCTGCAGGAATCAATTCTGTGTTCCACTGGGAATTTGGATCTTCAGGTGTAGCAGTAAATGCCTTTACCCCCTGCACCATTTCACTGGCCCAACAAGGATACTTTTATTTATAAGATGCATTTTGGTAGAAATAGCAAACTACTCTAATAACTGTAATTAAAGATACTTGCTAGAAAACATGAAGTATAAATTGAATTCCAAATTAATTCTTAAAAGTGAAACTATTTGCACTCAGAAAATTTAATGATTTCTGTCATCATCTTAGAAAAGTTCCTCAGTTGCTTCCATTTTTACTTCCTCATAGTTTTTGATGATGGAGATGAGAAGACACTGAGAAGATCTTCATTATGTCTGAAAGGAGAGAGGCATTTTGCTGAAAGTGAAGTAAGTGATGGAATTGAATGAACACATCTTCTGGGTTTTCTTTTGTTGTTGATTGTGTGTTTGAGACAAGGTCTCACTACCCTGGCTGTGGTTGTCCTGGAACTCACTGTACAGATCAAGCTGGTCTCAAACTCACAGCGAGCCACCGGCCTCTGTCTTCTGCGTATTGGGATTCAAGGTGTGTGTCAGCATGCCCAGCTTGAACATGTATTATTATTCTCTGTGGAAGGAGTGAAGATTTGCTTTTTCAATCCAGTGAACAAACCATTTAATCAAAAAATTCCCAAGTAGATAATGCCATTATGTGATCTGTGAACCATGTTGAAAGCCATGAGTTCAAACATCAAGTTATGTATTTAAAGCATTTTAGTACTTTTCCACAAAGAAAAATAGGCTTATTTAGTTACTTTGAGGCTGGCTTTTTTAAAAAAATAAAATAAAATTAAATTTTTTAATTTTATTTCTCTGCTTTTTCTCTGGCTTTTGCATTCTGAGTGCTGGGATTATGGCCATGTACCACTATGCCTAGCCTTTTGGGGCCATTTCTGTATAACTTTATGTAAATATTCCAGCCAGGTTGTTTAAGGCTTTACAGGAATCTTAAGAATTAATAAATACACTTAAAAAAAAGAGTGGGAGGCTATAAAGGTGACTGTCGGGAACTATTTCACACTGACACGGTAGTGACATGGCAGTTTTTGCCTGACCGCCTTTTCTGAAATCACCCTCTTTATCTTTGACTTGGATTTCTCGTTCACAATGTTAACCACTCCCTAACGTATTTTGTATTTGTATTTGTATGTATGTATTTTGTTGTTTGTTTTGGGGGGTCTATGTTCCTAGGTAGCATGTATCATAAGAGCAGGTTCTTTGCCTTCTTCACTGCTGTGATCATAGTTCCTGCTGCAGTGCCTAGCACAGGAAGGAAGCTGAGCACTTGTTAGTCATATGTAATGAAGTGCATGTCTACCAGAGGCTTTGCTAAGTGCGTTGTCACATTCTATGCATTATGTGTGTTAATGAACTGTTTTTTAACACTCTTAATTAAGTTAATTAGTTATGAGACTGATAGCCAGAACTAGTTAGACTAGTAATTTGTAGCACAAAAGTCAGCTCTTTACTTGAAAGCTGGACCAAGAAGGATCTGGATTCAGGAGCTTGAGTCAGTATACAAAGTAACCTGGCTATGCATGGTCCAGGTCATTCTCTCAAAAGTGACTGATAGACAGTGCAACTGAACTGTCACACCTTGTCCTCTTTGTTTAGTAGAATGCTTGTTATGGGGCACTTCAGTATTATTTACTTACAGATTAGAACATATTTTTGTCTGAAAATATTTACATTTCCTTCAGTGATTGAAATTCCATTTTTATTTTAAATTTCTCATAGCTTACAACTCCCTACACTTCTTAGTAGACTGCTTGTTATTTCCAGATTATGGTTTGTACTGTCTTGTCTTGGTTCCTGTTGGGCCTACTTGATAGAATCTTCTCGTAAGGCCACTAGAAATGCTTTTTCCTATATAAATATCTTTCTTGGGCTTTTTGCCCTTACCTTACCTCACCCTTTAATTTTTGCACTTCCCTTGAGTGTTCTTGCTTTGTGGCCTTCTTGTTATTTACGTGCCCTAAACATTTTAAACTGTTTTAGGGAATAGCCACATCTCCTTAGTGAGTCCTCTTTTTTGCAGCAGTGTTTTCTCAAGAGCCTTCAATAAATAATTATTGGATTATATGTGAAGGTGAGGTTTTGTTTGTTTCATTTTTTGTTCTTTTGAGATGAGGTCTGTCTGTGCAGCACAGGCTGACTTTGAACTTGCTCCTTAGTTGACATTAACTTTGAAATTCTGATCTTCCTCCTTTTATCTCCTCAGAGTCTCCCAAGTGTTAGAATTGTAGGTATCTTGGGTTGGCTTAGTTTTAGAGGCTTGTTGTTTTGTTGGCTTTTTGAAGCTGTTCTTTCTGTAGGCTGGGCATATATTGAACTTGTAGCATGAACCTCCTCCTTCCTCCCACGTGCTGGGATTAGTTTTGCACCAGCATACCCATGTTTTGAAGGTTTAATGGAAGAAACCTGACTGCTTTGGAGCAAACCTCTGCATTTATGAGGTTCATATGGAACTCCGTCCCCTATAACACATAGCCACTCATTGCTGGCAAGTAAATATGGCCGCTTACACTCCTCACTTTCCATCTGATGAAGGCTTGGTGGAAAGAAGTATCTAATTCAATAGTTTAGCTTTTATCAGAAGAATTTGAAACTGGATTGGTTCATAAGGCAGGGATAGGCTGAGATAGTATGGACAATAGCTGTGTGTGTGTTTTCTCTGTGTCTCTTTCTGCTGGTGTTTACTTTCACTTATGTTTTAAGGGAGGTGAGGATAATAGGGGTGTGATGCATTCATTAACCCCTCCTATGTGTCAGTGCTGTGCTAAGGACACAGATAAGCTGGGTAGACATGGCATTTCTACTTGAGTAGCTCATCCTCTATTAGAGAATAAAAACCCATTAGTTAAACAATCAGAAATGTCTTACAGTTTTATTATATTAATGCTCGGTAAGGAGAGTGTATAGAAGGGAGTGTAATCTAGATCTGTGCAAACCTCTTATTTGGGTTCTTTTGCAGAGTGCTCAGGATCAAAGCTAGGTCCTTGTGCATGTTTGGCAAGCGCTCTGCTCTGTCCATAGACACCTGTTTTTATAACAGTTTAAAATGTAACTTTAAGAAATCTTAACCTTAGATAGTCCCTCTGTCTTGACAGTTTTCCCAGGAATCCATCATGTCTTCGGTATTCACAAAATTACCTTCGAACAGCACACATTTTATTGGTGGAAAAGGAAAAAGAAAAGTGACTGTGTGTATGTATGCACACGGGCTATTAGGTGAAAAGAAAGTAGACACATTGTCAGTGCTGACTTTAAAGGGTTAAAGTTAATGAGGACAGGCTTTGACTCGATACTTTTCAGGGAGTGAAGGCCGAAAAGGACAAGAAGACTTGTGGGACATACATACATCCTCTTGAGATGTGCAGATCATATCAGGGAGGGAATACTCATTTCATACTGGCAGTGTATTGTGTGCTGCAGATTAAAAAGGAACACAAATTAAACACTAAAAGTCATTTTTAAACATTTTCTTTAAGAAAGATTTATTGTAGGAAACATTTGCCAAATTACAATATATCTTCTCTGGATCCCCCTTTCAAGTACTGGTGCTTATCTTGATTTGTTAATTTTATTTTGCTTACTTATTATAATTTTTTTATGGTTTATGATTTACTATGGACAAGGAAAAATTTTAGCTGTTGTTGACCTCATCTTGAGAATTAACCCTTATAAGTAGGTGCCTTACCTCATATGTGTGTTTTGGATAAGCTATTTGGTTATTTTGTATTTTGGTGATTTTTGGGTGTGTGTGGCCTACTAATAGGTAATGAATCACCTAGGCAGGCAGCCAGGGCTTTAGTTTTCTTTCTCTCTCCAAATAATGGGCTCATTAATCTTTATTCTAACTAGAGTTTTCTTTCAAAAGGAAAGTTGTATTGTAGCCTGCCTTGGAGGAAAGAAATTAATTTCAAAATATAAGCATATTATGTTGGTTTGGTTTAAAATGAAGAAAGCAGTTGCAAAGTAATAACTTTTGTTGGGTTTGTGTTCTCACCCACAGACACTAGACCAGCTCCCACTCACCAATCCTGAGCATTTTGGCACTCCAGTAATAGGAAAGAAAACAAATAGAGGAAGAAGATCTAATCATATGTAAGTCAATTTTCATAACTGTTAGTGAACCTAAAATCATTTCTCTTTCCAGTATTGTTTTAATAGATTTTGAAATTGTAAATTGAAAAATGTTAATGAGAGCTCCTGATGTCAGTTCTAATAGTGATTCAGACTCCTCAGCGTGGGACTGAGCTCCATGCCCGTCAGCCTTAACAGCTTTCCTCCAGGTCTTCATATATCTTGATGCTGCTTTTGGAGCAGAGCTAGTCAGTTATCCATCAGGTTCCTGAAGTCATGCATTTATTCATGGTGTTTTCTTTGTTCCTAGTGCCTCCCTCACTGCCGTTATCTTGTTTACTCTGTAGCTCTCACCTTTGTGTGAGATATTTTGTTGTCCCCTGCTTTTTGCTTTGAAAACAGATATTTTTTTTTAAAACAAATCTCCTAAATTCTTTGTATTTATCAAATATCATAGGTAAAATTTCTTCTCTTACTCTTATTATAGTGGTGGTTTTCTTTCTTAGTACTTATGAGACAAATATCTGAAAAGGTTAAAAAACTTCTTTGAAGCAATAAAAAAAGTTGGAGTAGATTAGACAGAGTATATATTTTTAATTCTCTCAAGTATTCTTTTAAGAATTAATGATTTGGATTAAAAATTAGTATCAGAAATAACAAGCAGCTAAAAATATTTAGTTGGATTATTAAAAACCTTAAGTGAATGCTTTCAGTATATGCAGTCAGATATTAAATCTGATTTTTTTCTGAACCCTCAAGATGTAAGGTGGGTAAGTTTGCTCATACTATTTAATGGGCTTATTTATCTTTATTATGGTTTTTCTTTCGGAAATAATAGTTTCCTTATTAAAAATAATAATTTTGTTATTAAAATCAGGGTTCTAGAGAGCTGGATTGGCAGTTAAGAATGGTTGCTTCCCTTGCAGAGCACCAGAGTTTAGTTCTCAGCACCCATATTGGGTGACTACTGTAACTCCAGCTCCAGGGGATCTGATGGCTTCTTTTGACTTGCATGGGCATCAGCTGTCACTCCTGTACACATACAGATAGTGTACACACACACACACACACACACACACGTACATACATACATGAGTGAGTAAATATGTAAATAAAATTTAAAATTAAGGAAATCATTCTGAGACAAGAAGAACAACAGGGGCTTTTCCCGTGTAACTGACAAGTTTGGTTTTCCTCAGCTAGAGTACTTAAGTTACTTTCCAAATTATTTTTAATACCGAAAAAACTTTCATTTGAGGAAGGAAATTAGAAGACTAATTACTGCACTGAAAAGTTCTTCATTGCTATCCATTTCCCTATCTGAGTTACATATTTACTCTCTGAATCTTCTAGAAAGTGTTTTCTTTAGTTGCCAGATGCTATCTCTGCCTTGTTATTTTGATGGTGACTTGATTACTTTTAGGATACTTGCATTGTAACTTTTAAAGTTCTGTGTAAGACACTTTAAAATTAAATGTGTGTCAGCCACAGAGAAAACTAAACTGAAAATAAATGGTGGCTCAGTGTGGTGGCGCAGGCCTTCAATGCCAGAGGCTGCAGATCTGTGGATTCCAGACCAGCCAGGGCTAAGACTGTCTCAGAAAATGTATGATGGTATTAATAAGGAAACTTTCATTGTAATATTAGGTGTAACTCTGCTCTGATTATTTTAATTTTTGACAGGGCTGTTACATTGCCCCAAAGTATTCACTTAAGCAGGTGAATTGTGGGATGTTTTGATAGCTTTGAAATTTAATGAGTTAATATCTTATCATTGGTCATTAGTTTTCCTATAGTTCTGTGAGTATGTTTAAGTTTTAATAACTCTGATTGATGCTAACAGAGGAGTGAGTGTGAATTTTCAGGTAATCTCATTAGTGGGGATTCCAATTATCTAGTTTAATGTGAACTTGGAGCTTGACGGCCTGGTTCTCATCACTTTGCTACTAGCTGTATGACTTCGGCAACCTACTCTTTATCTGTAAAATTAGGACCCTAGTATTAACTCTCTTAGAGATTTGAAACTGAATTTATTTATATTATAAATTATGCATATTTATGTAAACATATATGTAATGTTTATATAGCAAGTGCAGCCTGAGTTATTCCCAATGCCAAGTGCAGAGGTGTTGTGTATTTGGTGTTCAGGCTCGATGGTATTTGTATAGACTTTACTGGTGGAGCATTCCTTCTGCAAAGTCTAGAATGCACATACTAAATAGAATCATTGTGTGTTTACATGAAAACATTGGGATCAAATGTCAGCATGCAAAGAGATTTCTCATTTTTTAAATGTTCATTTAAACATCCTGCTTAAATACTTTCCAGCAGCAGGACTGCTGCTTTGTTTACAGTTACAATTTAAAAATAATGTTCCTAGGGCTGCAGAGTGGTTGTGAGCACTGACTGCTCTTCCAGAGGACCCAGTTTCAAGTCCCATCACCACATGAGAGCTCCCAACTGTCTCTAACTCCAGGATCGACACTTTGACACAAACATATACACAGGCAAAACACCAAAATACATAGATAAATTCAAAATAAGTTTATTATCACATAGATTTGATCTATTAAAATGACTAAAAGTTATGATCTATTAGAAAGTCTCTAATGTTAGAGAATAGTTTTACATTGAACATGATAATGAAGTGGATGTGGGTGCTGCTTCTTAATGACTAGCAATGCTCAATTTCTGTTAAGAGTTTCAGCGTGCTATGAGAGATGGGCTTTGGATCGCATTGAACACATGCATTGTTTGATGGCTGGAGGGCTAGTTTTGGAGAGGAAGCCTACTTCTGTTAGCTGGCTTTGCTAGCTGTTGCTCACCTCTCACTACTGTGATTGGTTGGTCTCTTGGCTGAGGGTTCTGACAGTATTCCTGCTTGGCATTTTGAGCTTTGTTTTATGAGCATCATAAACAATTATCACAGCTTGACATACTCATCTCTTTACCTACTTTTCCTCAGAGTTCATTCTTCTATTTACTTATTCTCTACAACAGAGTCTTGGGCCTAGACTTTGAGGGCATTTTCTTTTGAAATTACCAATTGAAAACTTATTCTATTGGGAAAAAAAAAGTCCTCATTATGATTTTAACAATGACTATTTTAAATATATTTTTAATCAGGCATGGTGATTGATGTATGCCTATAATTTTAGCTCTTGAAATGGTGAAGCAGGTAGATTACAAATTTGCAGCCAACCTAGGATATATAACAAGAACATGTCACAACCAGACATTTCC
This sequence comes from Rhynchomys soricoides, assembly GCA_019843965.1. NCBI lineage: Eukaryota > Metazoa > Chordata > Mammalia > Rodentia > Muridae > Rhynchomys > Rhynchomys soricoides. The sequence continues at coordinate 3,816,816 of JADRCH010000101.1, read as the reverse complement.
CTGGATTTCCCAGGACTTCATTGTCCCAGTACCTTTGTTTCTATCTCAACAGCTATAAATCCACATACTAGCTAATCTGCCTTCATTTATTCCACGTAATTTATAGCCTGCCTTTAGTTAATCCAATAATTATTTTTTTAATGACCAACTTCTACCTGTTGATTATTTAAAGAAAGTTATTGATCTTAATGTGTAACTTACTATTTTCCTATTCTGGCAGAAGTTGTGTTACTCTGCCTAAATAATACAATATTTAGAATTACGGACCCTTTTCCATCTGCTTTTCTCCCCTGGGGTTGTTACTGTTGTTCTTTTTAGTAACTTGTTAAAGGTCCGTGAGACTTTGGAGTAGGAAGGCTAGCTTGTGCTGCCACTTTCTCAGCAGAGAAAAAATGAAGCCTAACACAATTTTCTTTTTAACTGTTCCTTTTTTTTTTAACACTCCCAATTTTATTCCCCTCCCAGTCCACCCTCCAACTGTTCCACATCCCACCTCCTCCCTGCCCCCTTCCCCCCATGAGGATGTCCTCACCCCACCCCCACCCCACCAGACCTCTAAACTCCCTGGGGCCTCCAGTGTCTTGAGGGCTAGGTGCATCTTCTCTGACTGAACCCAGACCTGCCAGTCCTGTGCTGCATATGTGTTGCTGGCTTCATATCAGCTGCTGTGTGCTGCCTGGTTGGTGATCCAGCGTCTGAGAGATATCGGGGATCCAGGTTAATTGAGACTGCTGGTCCTCCTACAGGGCCCCCCTCCTCCTCAGTTTCTTCCTGCTTTTCCCTAATTCAACCACAGGGGTCAGCAACTTCTGTTCATTGGTTATTGTATCTGACTCTTTCAGCTGGTTGTTGGGTCTTTCCGAGTGCAGTCATGATAAGCCCCTTTTTCTGAGTATTCCATAGCCTGAGCCACAGTGTCAGGCTTTGGGCCCTCCCCTTGAGCTGGATCCCACCTTGGACCTGTCCCTTTACCTCCTTTCCCTCAGGCTCCTCTCCATTTCCATCCCTGTAGTCCTTTCAGACAGGAACAATGATGGGTCAACGTTTTGACTGTGGGATGGCAGCCCCCTCCCTCATTTGATTCCCTGTCTTCCTGCTGGAGGTCAGCTCTAAAAGTTGCCTCTCCCCACTTTAGGGCATTTTATAGGGTCTCTCCCTTTGAGTCCTGAGAGTCTCTCACCTCCCAGGTCTCTGGTGCATTCTGGAGGGTCCCCCCAGCCTCCTACTTCCCGAAGTTGACTGTTTCCATTCTTTCTGCTGGCCCTCAGGACTTCAGTCCTTTTCCTCCACCCAATACCAGATCATGTTCCCCTGTCCACCCCCTGTACCCCCTGTCCCCTTTCCCTCCCATACTGCTCCCTCCCTTCCCCCTTGTTGCTTCCTTCTCCCTCCCAAGTGGGACTGAGGTGTCCTCACTTGGACCCTTCGGCTTGTTGATCTTTTTTAGTTCTGTGGTCTGTATCTTGGGTATTCTATACTTCATTGTTGTTGTTGTTTTGGCTAATATCCACTTGGTGAGTACATACCATGCATGTCCTCTTGGGTCTGAGTTACCTCACTCAGGATGATATTCTAGTTCCATCCATTTGTCTGCAAAACTCAGGATGTCCTCGTTCTTATTCCATTGTGTAAATGAATTTTTCTGTCGTGGGGCATCTGGGTTGTTTCCGGCTTCTGGCTGTCACAAATAAGGCCGCTGTGAACATAGTGGAACCCATGCCCCTGTGGCATGGTGGGGCATCTTTTGGGTATACTCCCAAGAGTGTTATAACTGGGTCTTCAGGTAGATTTACTTCCAATTTTCTGAGGAACCTCCAGATTGATTTCCAGAGTGGTTGTACCAGTTGGCAATTTCACCAGCAATGGAGGAGTGTTCCTCTTTTTCCACATCCTCGACAACATGTGTTGTGACCTGAGGTTTTGATCTTAGTCATTCTGATTGATGATGTAAGGTGGAATCTTAGGGTGTTTTGATTTGCATTTCTCTGATTACTAAGGACTTTGAACATTTCTCAGCCATCCAAGATTCCCCTGTTGTGAATCCACAATTTAGTTCTATACCCAATTTTTTGATTGGGTTGTTTGGTTTTTTGGTGGCTAGCTTTCTGAGTTTTTTATATATTTTGGTGGTTAGCCTTCTATCAGATGTGGGGTTAGTGAAGATTTTTTCCCAATCTATAAGTTGCCAATTTGTCTTATTGACTATGTCCTTAGCCTTACAGAAGCTTTCCAGTTTCATGAAGTCCCATATATCAATTCTTAATCTTAGAGCATGAGCCATTGGAGTTCTGTTTAGGATATTTCCTCCTGTGCCAATGAATTCAAGGCTCTTTTCCACTTTTTTTTCTACTAGATTCAGTGTATCAGGTTTTATGTTGAGGTCCTTGATCCACTTGGACTTAAGCTTTGTGCAAAGTGACGAATAAGGGTCTATTTACAGACAGCCAGTTAGACCAGCACCATTTGTTGAAGATGCTTTCTTTTTTTCCATTGTATATTTTTGGCTCCTTTGTCAAAGACCAAGTGCCTGTAGGTGTGTGGTTTTATTTCTGGGTCTTCAGTTCTGTTCCACTGATCAACCCGTCTGTCTCTGTACAAATATCATGCAGTTTTTATCACTATTGCTCTGCAGTAAAGCTTGAGGTCAGGGATGGTGATTCCCCCAGCCATTCTTTTATTGTTAAGAACTGTTTTTGCTATTCTGGTTTTTTTTTTTGCCTTTCCAGATGAATTTGAGAATTGCTCTTTCCATGTCTTTGAAGAATTGTGTTGGGATTTTGATGGGGATTGCACTGACTCTGTAGATGGCCTTTGGTGGGGTGGCCATTTTTACTATATTCTGCCAACCCATGAGCATGGGAGATCTCTCCATTTTCTGAGATCTTTTTCGATTTCTCTCTTGAGAGACTTGAAGTTATTGTCATATAGATCTTTCACTTGTTTGGTTAGAGTTATCTCAGGATATTTTATATTTATAGCTATTGTGAAGGGAGCTGTTTCCCTAATTTCTTTCTCAGCCTGCTTATCACTTGTATAAAAGAAAGCAACTGATTTATTTGAGTTAGTTTTATATCTGGCCACTTTGCTAAAGTTGTTTATCAGCTGGAGAAGTTCCCTGGTAGAACTTTTGGGGTCGCTTATGTGTGCTGTCATATCATCTGCACATAGTGATACTTCTATTTCTTCTTTGCCAGTTTGTGTCCCCTCAGTCTCTTCTTCTTGTCTTATTGTTGTAGCTAGCACTTCGAGTACTAGATTGAATAGATATGGGGACAGTGGGCATCTTTGTCTTGTCCCTGATTTTTGTGGGATTGCTTCAAGTATGTCTCCATTTAATTTGATATTGGCTGTTGGTTTGCAGTAAATTGCTTTTTACTATGTATGGGTATGGGCCTTGAATTCCTCTCTCTCCAATACTTTTAACATGAAGGGGTGTTGTATTTTGTCAAATACTTTTCTGCATCTGAGGAGATGATCATGTGATTTTTTTTTTCCCTTGAGTTTGTTTATATAGTGGATTACGTTAATGGATTTTCATCTATTGAACCAACCTTGCATCCCTGTGATGAAGCCTACTTGATTGTGGTGAATGACGCTTTGATGTGTTCTTGGATTCAGTTTGCAAGAATTTTATTGAGAATTTTGCATCGATATTCATAAGTGAGATGGGTCTGAAGTTCTCTTTTTTGGTTGGGTCCTTGTATGGTTTAGGTATCAGAGTAATTGTGGCTTCATAGATTGATTTAGGTAGTGTTCCTTCTGTTTCTATTTTATGGAGTAGCTTGAGGAATATTGAGATTAAGTCTTCTTTGAAGGTCTGGTAGAATTCTGCACTAAGTCCGTCTGGCCCTGGGCTTTCTTTGGTTGGGAGGTTTTTAATGATTTCTATTTCCTTACAGATAAGGACTTGTTTAGATAGTTTACCTGCTCTTGGTTTAACTTTGATACATGGTGTCTGTCCAGAAAACCATTTATTTCATCTAAATTTTCCAATTCTGTTGAGTATGGGCATTTGTAGTAGGATCTGATCATTTTTTGAATTTTCTCCGTTTCTGTTGTTATGTCTCCCTTTTCATTTCTGATTTTGTTAATTTGATTACTGCCTCTGGGCCCTTTAGTTAGTTTGCTTTTACTAACAGAGGTTACTTATGACCATAAGCTTTATCCTTTGATAATGCTAGTGATTATCTGGAAAATGAATGTCTGTGACTTTAATTTGCATATTATAAACCTTGCTTTTAAAATATTTATTATGATTTTAAGTATATTCACAAAATTGCTACTTTCCTACTTTCTTATTCCAAAAGGTATTTTTATGTATCTTTTTTGAAATAAAAGTTAGACTGTTTTCCTCTTTTTTTTTTTTTGAATAAATGTGGAGATAGAGATTGAATCCAGGGCTCTTGGACATGCTAAGGAAAGCCATCTATCCTTGATTTGTACTCCTATTAACAGTTTAATTTTTTGGCCAAAATCAGGAAATATCCCTTTTATGATTGCTTATGCCCATAAATCCAGTGGTTTCATCTTTAACTAATGCATACATTATTAGTTATCTACTAAAATTAATCTCTTTAAAATATACAACACATGAAGTAAGAAATTGATCTATACTTGTCTAAAATAATAGTGGATTATTGAAACTAGAATTGCATTTGAGCTGTTATTAGAAATCAGTATTCGGTATTCTGAATTTTCTTGTTATGAAATTCAATGTAAAGTATCCTTTTTTGTTATCTCTTTTCCTTTATAGAATTATGGTCAACTTTTTTCTAATGTCGTGAAAGCATAGTACCTGATTTCAGATACTTCTTTCTCTGTTAGTTGACAAGTTCCCATTTTAGTAGCCCAGTGCAATATTCTGTCTTCCTGAACGTATTTTGCAGCATCACAAAAGAACCATGTGTACATTTTGTGTGTACTGAACTGGGTTCATTTTCTTTTAAAGATCACAATGGCTGTTTCTTAACTGGATTGTCTCCTTGCCCCTCACTGCTCACTTCCAGCTTTGTTTTTTTTTTTTTTAAGATTTTATTTTATGTGTATGGATATGCATGTTGTAAGTACCATGTATGTGCCTTGCCTGCAGAGACCAGAAGGGGGCATTGGTTACCAGGGACCTGGAATTAGGAGGGCTTGTGAGTGTGTTGTGAAGATAAGCTGGTCCTCTGGAATAGACAGACAGTGTTCTTAACCCCTAAGCCATCTCTCTAACCCCTGCCTTCTCCCGTCTTAAGTTTTCTCTGCATTCAGAATACTAGAAGACTATCTCGGGAATGCCTTAGAGATCTGAGCCTCAGACCTCCTATCTTGTAGTGTAATATGTAGTATGTAGTATGGGCCTTTAGCCTTTTTTTTGGAACATGTCTTGCTGTGTAAATCATGCTAGCCTCAAATTTCAGCTCTTCTTGCCTTGGCCTCCTGGCTGTTAGAATTACAGGTGTGCACTACTATGTTTATGCCTTCCTTCTTTGTTGTACAAAACTGTAAGCCCAAAAGATTTTGGGGTGTGTGTGCCTATAATATCCTTTTGTTTGAAGATAAGCTTGCTGCTACTACTTGGAAATCTTAGAGAATGATTTGAAATCTAAAAGAGTTACTTTACAGCTTTTGGTGAATGTGGGAAAGTTCTGAGACAGCCTGCTAACAGTTGGTGTATTGATCTTCCTGAAGGTAAATGAGAATGTTCTCTATATTTTTTTTCTCTTCTAGACCAGAGGAGGAGTCTTCCTCCTCGTCCAGTGATGACGATGAGGATGACAGGAAGCAGACTGACGAGCTACTAGGCAAGGTTGTTTGTGTAGATTGTGTTAGTCTGGATAAAAAGAAAGCGCTGTGGTTCCCCGCACTGGTGAGTATTTTGAGTGTGAATGACCTTAATCCTTTGTTTTTAAAAAAATATTCGTGGTGGAGCTGGAGAGATGGCTCAGAAATTAGGAGCACTGGCTCTTCTGCTAGAGGTCGAGTTCATTCCCCAGCACCCATAATGTGGCTTACAACCATTTAATGGGATTTGATACTCTCTTCTGGGATACCAACTTTATATGCAGATAAAGCCTCCATATACATAAAATACATAAATTACTTTTTATTTTACTTGTATGAAAATATGTGTATGCATCCTTGGAGGCCAGAAGAGGTGTTGCATCTCTTGGAGTTGGAGTTATAGACACTTGAGGGTCCCCAACTGACCCTGGGTCCTGCCAAAAGCAACAAGTGCTTTTACCCACTAAGGCATCTTACTGCTTAGCTATCTACCCCTTCTTCCCTCTTTAAGATAAGGTTTCATGTGGTGGAGTTTGGCCTCCAGATATCTATAGAATTAGGTTGGCTTTGAGTTCTTGAGCCTCCCACCTTCACCTTCCAGGTTAATGGGTATACACCCCTGTGCCTGTCTATAAATAGTGTAGGTTTTAACGAAATAAGTTTGTATAGGAAACACTGTTTTTTTCCTAACTAATGGTGTTTATAGGTACACAATAGGAGAGAGTGTCTAGCTTTATTAAACCAGCAAGGATTACTTTCTGAATTGTTTAAATACAAAGAAGTCTTGGTGATGTCTAAGACAAGCAGTTTGATGATGAACAAACTGGATATTTTGAGTAGAAAACTCATGGGGTAAACTTATAGAACTCCTAAGTTATAAAACGCAAAGGAGGTTAGACACTGTAAATTGGCTTTCTATTACTGGGCCAGGCATTGCACAGCTGGTAAAGGTTTCACTTACCGCTCACCCCAAATTCAAGTCCCGAAGCTCCCATAGTAGGAGGAGAGAGCAGACTCCTGCAGTTGTTCTCTAATCTGTATCTGCGTGCAGTCCTCCCCGTCCAAGTAGATAGTTGTAAAAAAAATAATAATATTTTTTTTAGAAGAGAAATGCCAAAAAGTAAAGGGAAGTTTTTTTTTTTTGATAAAAATTTAACACTGTTCTGTATAAATAAAATATACTTTTATGAAAACTTAGCCACATGTGCTCACACTCTTGTGCATTATGACTTTGATTAGCTAAACTAAGGATCTCTCCATTCCCATCCTGTACTGTGATTTCTGAGTCATGCTGCCACACCTGCCTTTTTGTATAATTGCCATGGATCCTCACCTGTCCTAATGCTAGCATGGCAAACACTTTACTGACTGACTGGCCCATTTCCTAGTCCAGGAATTTATTAAGGTGCTTTTGTAAGTTTAAAATTAACTTTGAAAATTATTTGTGTATGTGTTTCTGTGTGAGTGTATGTGTTTCTGTGTGTACTGTGCATATGAAGGCACCTGTGAAATTAAAGACATCGGATCCCAGTACTTGTGAACCATCTGACGTGGGTGTTAGGAATGAAACCTGGGTCTGCTGAAAGAGCATGAAGTGCTCTTAACTGTCGTTTTGTTTTTTGCTTTTGTTCTTTTGTTTTGTTTTGTTGTTGTTTGAGATAGTTTTCTTGCACTGAGCCTGATTTTGAACTAAAGCACTTCCTGCCTTAGCCTCCCATGTCCTGAGATCATTAGGCATTAGCTGTAGCCTCAGTGCCCAGTAACCTACGCACTGAGCCGTCTCACGGGCCCAATAATTTATTATGTATTCTCATCTTTAAATTGTACTCATTTATTTATGGGGGTATGCCGTGACCACATACATGTGTGTGGTGTGCATGTGGAAGTCAGAAGACAGCTTGTTGCAATTGATAGTTCTCTCTTACCACCCTGTAGAGTATAGGATTGAATTCATGTATCCCTGACCTGGAACTCAGAGACCTGCCTGCCTCTGCTTCCTAGTGCTAGGATTAAAGGCATGTGTTCTAATGCCCAGCTGTAAGGTGAATCTTTAAAAACATACTTTTGTGTTAGATCATTTTATAAGCTTTTAGTTTTTATTGAAGGCTTAACATATGGTCTTTAAGATTCTGGGGACTCTGGGCCTTTGTCCTCGGTTCAGCCACAAAGTGCTGTTCTACACTTTCAAAAACATTTAAGTAGCAGGTATGTAAATAACTATAAGTATACTTTCATTAATTACAGTTCCATACTTTCTTTTAAAGGTGGTTTGTCCTGACTGTAGTGATGAGATTGCTGTGAAAAAAGACAATATTCTTGTTCGATCTTTCAAAGATGGCAAATTGTAAGTATTGTTGATGTGATTTTTAAAATCTGTCCCACATAAGCCATGCTTTCCAAATTAGGGTGTAAACTATGACCCTTTGAATTTAATTTTAAAAGAGGAATGTTTCAAAGAGAATGATTTTCACACTCTCTGGAAGTCTTACAGTATCTTTTCTTACTCATTAGATCTGCTACGATAGACTTACAACGTTCTTAGTCATGTATATGATAACTGGTGGTTTATTGTGGCAAATTTGAAGTTCAGTGGATCTAACTAGATAGTAATGTATGTCCTTGGGTTATTTATTTACTTTGGGGGTTGTTGTGAGTGTCATAGTGTACATGTAGAGGTCAGAATCTGTCTTGTTGGAGTTGGTTCTTTTGCTACCATGTGGGTTTTGGGGACTGAATTCCTGCTGTTAGTCTTGACATTAGGTATTTTCACCTGCTTGGCCATGTCAGTAGACCTAAGGCTTATTTTTGATTATTTAATACTCTTTGTTTCTAAATATGATCTACTGTAGTGTGGGCTGAGAGCCCATTCGGGGTCTAATAACCATTTCACAGGGGTCACCTAAGACCATTGGAAAACATAGATTTTACATTATAATTCATAACAGTAGCAAAATTACAGTTACAAAATAGCAACAAACATTAATTTTATGGTTGGGGGTCACCATTATGAGGAACTGTGTTAAAGAGTCATAGCATTAAGAAAGTTGAGAAGTACTGCTCTATTGGCTAATATAGGACTTCTACAGTGATCTTAGGATTTAAGTGGATTTTTAAAAAATGTATTCTTCATGGCAAGAAAGCAGTCCTTCTCAGAGAAGATGGCTACTTCCCTCCCTCCTCCTCTCCCTCCCACCTTCCCTCTCTCCTTCCTTCCTTCTATCCTTCCTGGTTTTTTTTTGAGACAGAGTTTCTCTGTGTTTGTAGCTCCTACTGTCCTTGAACTCCTTCTGTAGACCAGGCTGTCCTAGAGCTCAGAAAGCCACCTTGAATGCTGGGATTAAAGGTGTGCTCCAGCACCATCTGACATGGAGAAGTTTTTTGTTTTTATTTTTGTTTTTGAGAAGAGTTCTGAAGTTTTAGTTTAACTTTTAAGGATTAAATAGATCTAGAGACCGAGTATGTCTCTTCTCCGTCCTCTTCACCACTCTGTTCTCACACTCATAGGCTCAGTAATCTGTGCTTTTTCAGCTTCCTAACCGTGGGGATTTCAGATTCATGCTACTATGACCAGCTGAAACCAGATCGTTTCCCACTGGGCCTTACTAGTTGTCAGTACCTTTAGGTTACCACTTCTTGATGTTTAGCATTTAGGTTTTCAAGTTCTGAAAAGTAAATTTTGAAAATAATTCATGAAAATAATGTCAACAAAATTGTAATAATTACAGAAATTTCAACACCAAATTTGAGTACTTGTTTTGTATTAAGTAATAAATTATATTTGGGAGTATAGAGGTGTGGTGATGGTAGTCGAAGGCTGTAAGCTTCAGAGCCTTACATGTAATGTGCCAGTCGTGGTTCTTGGCATCATCTCATGCACTTGGTATTTTTCCCCACTCCATTCCCTAAAAAGATAACTATGTGAGGTAACAGATGTGTTGATTCATTTGATTGTGACAATCATTCATTATAGTATGTGTGTGTCAAATTATCACATTTTATGCTTTTATATATACAATTTATCTTGTCAGTTATACTTGGCTAACACTAGGAAAGGTGACCACATACTTCCTGTTTAGATATTTAATAATACACTTCCATCAAAGTGTTTTAAAGACTCCAAATGAGAAGTGAATGAAAGTGTGTATTGTGTAGATGTGGGAGGGAGGTGTGCAGAGATGCAGCAGTAACTGCGTTTCTGACGGTGGTGTGCTTGAGGGGTGTGCGAGACTCGTTTGCACAATCCTTACTCACTTGTATGCGTTTGGAAATTTTAAAATCAAAGAAGAAATTCTTTTTAAATTCTGTTTTATGTGTATGAGTGTTTTGCCTGTGTGTATGTCTGTGCATACTTCTGGAGCCTTTGGAGCTGCACATAGTAGTGAGCTCTGTGTGGGTGCTAGGGAACAAATCCTGGCCTTTTGAAGAATAGCAGGTGGTCTTAACCCTGAGCCACCTGTCCAGCAAAATAGAATATTTGGAAGGAATTGAGCACTGAAAATTATATTTGGAGTCACATTTGGGTTTGGGGGTGGGGGGCGTGATTAGTATAAACCAAATATATAGAATCCAAATTTTGGTTTTTAATTTAGAGGACAATAAATGATATTTTTCATTAAACCTGTCCCACTTGTTTGTATCTAGCTCTCCTTAGGGTTGAGACATTCTGAAATAAAATGTCTACCTGCAGTTTAGAAGTTGATTTGTAATCCTACCATAGTTCTTAAAACATTGTTGAGAACACCTCCAGAAGAAACTAAAAACTATAATTTGTCTTATGAATGGGCATATTTTCTTTCTGTCTTCAACTAATCTTATGGTTCTCCTAAGATACTGGCAAGTTTTACTGTGATTTCTTCCTCATTGGATTTCTGCATTCTGCCATGGAAATGCTTGTTTTTATTATTACATTGCTGTAGAGATTTAGCATTTGTTTCTAGGCAGAGAACTGTTTTATACTATTTCCTTTTCTTGATTCTGGAATTTGAATCGAGATATAAACAAAACAAATCTTACAGCAAGATCCTTCTATAGACAATGTAATATATAGCCCTATGTTTTATTGCTCATGTTAATGGTCTCATTTTGGTGGTATTTGTCTGTGATTTGGTGACTACTGTCTCAGTCTCTTATTTTTTCATCTTTGTTATTGAATACTATAGTACTTCAGTTCCAAGAAAAGATGTACATGAAATTACTAGTGACACTGCACCTAAGCCTGATGCTGTATTAAAACAAGGTAAGAGAATAATCTTGGAAAGATTTTAAGTAATAAGCGTTTTATAAATTATTAAATTTAAATTTTCTTTTACTTTATTAACATTTTTATTAGTTTTATATTTTGAAAAAGCTTGCATATCTTGTTATACATCTTTTTTTTCTTTTAATAGAAGTTCTAAATAGAGTAATAATCTGGATCAGTGGTTAAAAAATCCCAAATAGCTATTTCAACAATGTGCATTTTACCTAGGAAATTCACTGTTGGTTTACAGGGATCACAAAAATAAAATTAAAGTAATTTTGATTTGTTAACTCTGCTAAATATATTCCTCATCAAAGCTCTAATAGTTATATTTGACTGAGAAGTAATGCTGTGATTGCATTTGCTAGTTTGTTTTTAGTATTGTAAATTATTGTTTCTTACTTTACTGATCAATGGTAGATAGACTGCCTACACATTTTTGATTTGTAATTAATACCAATGTAGTATAAAAAGAGAATAACTGCTTTTAGCTAATTTTAGTTTAAACTCATTATTTATAGAATTTCAAGTTTGGCTTAGATTTGCAGAGAATATTTCTGGCTACTTTTAGCCTTGTTCTTGATGATATGATACTATTTAGTAGTTATTGAGTAAAATATTGACTCATAGGATGGTGGTGCGCACCTTTTATCTCAGCACTTGGGAGGCAGGGGCAAATGGATCTCTGAGTTCCAGGCCAGCCTGGTTTATATAGCCAGTTCCAGTGCAGTCAAAGCTACCTACACAGAGAGATCCTATCTCAAAAGCAGTGACAACAACAAAACAACAAACAAGTAGTAATGAAAAAAATTGACTCACCTGTTAAAATTGTTTGTAGACATAAACTTAATTTCTGTTGAAAAAAGAAAATTGCTGTTTTTCTTCTTTGTTTTGTTTGTTTGTTTTTTCGAGACAGAATATTTCTTAGCCCTGAATATTCTGGAACTGGCTTTGTAGTTCAGGCTGGCCTCAAATTCATCTATCTCCCCAGTATTAGGATTAAAATCATGTGCCTGATTTTTTTTGTGGGGGTGGGGGGTAGGGGATGGGTTTGGGTTTTTGAGACAGGGTTTCTCTGTGTAGCCCTGGCTGTCCTGGAACTCACTCTGTAGACCAGGCTGGCCTCGAACTCACTGATTCTTTTTCTTTTAAGATTTATTTATATCTTTTTTATTTTATATATGTGAGTGTTTTGTCCGTGTGTACGTTTGAAAACCAGGAAAGGATATCGGATCCCATGGGATTACAATTATAGATTACATGGGATTATAGTTGTAAACCATTATGTGGGTGCGGGGAATTTAACTCAGGATTTCTGGAAGAGCAGCCAGTGCTCTTAACCATTGAGCCATCCTTCCAGCCCACTATTTGTTTGAATCTAAGAGCCCTTCCAGTGATAGCTGTGGACTTTCATAGTCATAAAATGGATCTCCCACATATAAGATCAGAAGGATTAAGTGAGTAGCTTCATGTAACCGTTCTTAGTACAGAACCAGGAACCTCGAACACACTTAAAAAATGTCAATGCTAGTAGCACAGCTTTTATTTCTTATCATATTTAATATTTTTAGATAATTCAGTTGTCTTAATCTGTTCAGTTTGCTGACATTATGGTGTGTTTCTAGCCTTTGATCAGGCACTTGAGTTTCACAAAAGTAGAACTATTCCTGCCAACTGGAAGACTGAATTGAAAGAAGACAGCTCCAGTAGTGAAGCCGAGGAAGAGGACGAAGAGGAAGATGATGAAAAAGAGAAAGAAGATAATAGCAGTGAAGAAGAGGTAAATAAAAACTGTTGATGCCTTTTAAAATGTTAAGTAAACTTCTGTCTAATCAAGTTTGCTTTTTATCTGAAAACAGGAGGTGGGCTAGGGGAATTAAATAGTTTCATACACTCTCCCTAGGTGACTCAGGGTGCTTTTACTTAAGATGACTAAGCACCTAGTGCTTAACATGCTTTGAACCATCGTGTTTATATGATAGTCACTATCTCATAACAGGTGTATATCTTCATAATTACCAGGAGACTAGAAAAATTGTCCAGAATAATGCCCAGCCAGTATTAATGAAAAGTGAAGACCAGCATCTTTTAGATTCACAGAATGGAAAACAACTTAACTTCATACATGTGGATTTCCATATGCATTCATCTGGGTCATAGAGTTAAAGTTTTAGATTTTATTGTGACTTCAGGTGACAGATTATTCTAACACAAAAACCGACTAAGTCGTGTACAGATAATAATACCTACTCTTTTGACCATGAAGTGAACTGTGTTTTCTCTTTGGAAAATCATGGTAATTTCTTGTGACTATGTAATGTTTTCAGTTTTTGGATTTTATTATTTAATTGTGAACAGTAGTTAATGAGATAGGAGTTTTTGGTACGTTATGTTTCATAATGCAGTGACAAATGATAGCATAGAAACTTGTCTGTTTCAGTCTGGTCTAGGTCTGGTCTTTATTTTAAATATTAAAATCAGAAGCAAGGTTGAGGTATTGTCTGGATGCTTGCCTCGCAAGTGGAGGCCCTGGCTTCTACCTCTAGTATTATGTGACCAATCCCTTGTTTAGAATCTCTAAATGGCTTTCTTTTTAGTATAGAAGTCCAGCCCCAAGTGTAAAGTCCTCCTTGATGGTCCAGCCTCTGTTGCCCTTCCTCATGTTTGTCTCTGTGCCTGCCCTGGGCACTCTGAGCTCTAGCGCTGTCACCTTACATACTTTGCTGCTTCTCTTCTCTCACACTGTAGCGCTCTGCTTCTCCACCCTCTGTCCCCACCCTGGTTGTGTGTGTGCAGTACCGGTAGTGGGGACTGCCGGGCACATGTCTGGTCAGTTTCTGAAACTCTTTAGGGAAGCCTCTAAACCATAACATCTCTTCCTTCTCTGGAGTACAGCATATCTCTCTCCCTGTTTCTGTCTCTCCTCACTACTCTTGTTTAGGTTCATTGCCTGTTTTTTTTTTTTTTGTTTTTGTTTTTTTTTTTTTTTCCCTTACTAATTTATTTGTAAACTCCTCAAAGAGAAGGATTCTATGTTATTATTGGTATATTTATATTCTTAGTATTTATCGTAGTGCATAACCCATGACAGGTGGTCAATACATATCAGTTACCAAACATTTTGTTGCTTAGATTTGTGTTTTCCAAGTACTTTTTAAAAAGCAAATCTGGGGTGGAGGTAGGATGGTGGGATGGAAGCAAATCTGACCGCCAGTTAAATGGTTTAAGTTAAGTACAAACTTAGATGTTTATGGAATAGAAACAAAACTGCTGAGGCTTAAGTCAAATATTTTACCATAGTGACGTTTAGGATAATGCCAACTCCCCCTCCCCCCCCATATTTGTATTTGACTCTCTTACCAAAACCTGACATATGTGGGCTGTTTAAATTGAGAAATGCAGTTTATCACAAGCAAGTTAAGAGTTGTCATTTATTCTTTGTCTTAGTACCAATCTAGTAGCTTATTAATATGTCTGCTTTGTTCTTTTTAAAAATTTACTGTTCTTTGCTCCACAAAAAATTCCTCTTGAAAATCAAAGGGGAAAGTTCACTAGAACTATGGCAGTGGACATGTGACTTTTCCAAATTAAAAATATGTTTAGCTTTGTTTAGCAAATTAGTTGGATCGCCTATGACTTTTAGATCTTTTCTTTCAGTTAGAGTAACTGCACAGCTTGCTTGTATGTGCTGAGTCATTTTCTCTGCAGTTACTCCTGACTATGTTCTGTCACAGCAGGCTCCATAGTTGTTTTCTTACATTTGATGCAGCACCTGGCACAGTGCCTACACTTACAGGTGCTTTTGTTTGTTGAATGGATGAAAGTCAATGAATTGGTGAGTTCCTCCATCTTACCTACTACCCTGCTCCTTGCAGGTTGCATCAGGACCAGCTCCCTACTGCCACAGCCCTTGGCCATGCAGCAAGAAGCTAGTCCCTCCCTTGTAATTGATAATTCGGGGAACTATTTTATTACTTGAAGATTTCCCTAAGTCTGAATCTTCAGGTATTGTAGATCAAGTTCCCACTTCACTGATTATGTAAGCTTGAAGTGCTATACAGTGGGGCTGCGTGTAATAAAGGGTACTTAGAGCAAACGGGCCTGTGCTTCCTGAGTTCCTCGAGGAGCAACAATGGAGTCAGCTTTGATGTTAAACTCTAGCCCAATTTTAATATACAATAATTAATAATAAGTGTTCTTGAGCCTGTGACCCTGACTTAAATCCCTGGTAACAGTACAGAGATCAATCTTATACAAAAATTGACAGTTGGAATTCTGTTGAGATACCTTTTAGGAAATATTCATCTATATAGTGCAAAATGTCTAGACTTATTTAGTTTTGAGTAGCTTAGTAGTAAAAAATATTTTGCAAACTGCCTTTGAAATATTTAAGTGAATATTAGTTTTTGCTGTTGGCAAGAAATGTTGCTTGCATTAATAAAATTCTTAATTGAGGAAAACAATATCTTTTCTCTGTGATTAAAATTAGGAAGAAATAGAACCATTTCCAGAGGAAAGGGAGAACTTTCTTCAGCAGCTGTATAAGTTCATGGAGGATAGAGGTAAGTGTGTCACTTTTCCTGTATAAGTTCCTGGAGGATAGAGGTAAGTGTGTCACTTTTCCTGTATAAGTTCCTGGAAGGTGGAAGGAGTTTGTCACTCTTACTGTGTAAGTTCACGGAAGATAGAGGTGAGCATGTTTACTCTTAACTGTGTGTAAGGTACAGAACAAAATATCACACTTGTTTGGGCATTGAGTAAGCCTTACCACCCAACCTCATAGACCAAGAGAGATCCAGAAATATAGCAAGAAGAATAGGGTAGATGTTATGGTTCTTGGTTTTAATCCCCACACTAGGGAGGTTAGTGCAGAAAGACTGAGCTTGAGGCTCACCCAGGTTACATGGTAAGATCCTGTCTCAAAAAGTTTCTTTTTAGGAAAAGTAACCTAAAAACGAAATAAATTAAATAAATAAATAAATAAATAAATGACAGTTTCCAGCTGAGTGTGGCAGCTTTCTGAATTTGGTTAATGTTGCAAAAGAGATGTAAAGAATTTCTGAGTTCGAGGCCAGCCTGGTCTACAGAGTGAGTTCCAGGGCTACACAGAGAAACCCTGTCTCAAAAAACCAAAAGAAAAAAAGGAATGTAAAGAATAGGGCTGTTGTTACCCTAGGGTGATGTTACCTAGTTGGTAACAGTGGTTGCCTGGCATGCATGAAACCAAATTCTGTTTCTACCGTATAAACTAGAGTCTGGTGGTAAATGCTTGTAATCCTAGCACTCTCCCAGTGGAGCAGGTTTAGAAGTTCAAGATTATCTTCAGCTATATGGCAAGTTTGAAGCTAGCCTTGGATATATGAAACCCTTCCATAAACTACACTTTCCCTCAGAAGGAGACAAGGACTAAAATTGGGCCTGGTGGTATAAGCCTGTAATTTCAACTACTCAGGAGGCTGCACTAACTGGGCTGAGCTAAGAGGACTCAGGCTAACTAGGGCAACTTTGTAAGACCTTGTCCCAAAAAGTAAAAGGAGAACAGTTTTTTTATCTTTTAGTTGGTAAATTACTTGCTGTGTAAGTATAAGTATATGAGTTCAATCCCCATTACCTATATTTTAAAAAGCCAGGTATGGTGGCATGTACATGGGATGCTAGTGCTGAGAGGCAGAAATAGGAGGATCTTTGAGGCTTGCTGGCCAGCCAGTTTAGCCAAATATGTGAGCTCCAGGCTCAGCGAGAGACCCCAAGGGAAAAAAGAAGCCTCTGACCTCCACACACATGTGCATGTACAGGAACACAAACACATGTAAAAAATAAAAGGGGGACTGACTGCTTTTCCAGAGGACATGTACCCACATGGCAGCAGCTGTCTGTCACTCTATCTCCAGGGGACTTGAGGCCATCTATTGGCTTCTATGGTCATCAGATAGATATACATGTGGTACAGAGACATACATACATATATGCAAAGCACCATTCACATAAAATAAAAATCTCAAAAAATAAAAAAACTAATGAGTGGGCCAGGTTCAGTGGTAAAATACTTGCACGTGCACGCACACACACACGCCTCCACACACACGCACACACACCAGGACAGAGGATGTATTCTAACTTTTTAACATTTACTGTGCCAACCAAGGCCTTTAGGAACGTGTTCTGTATTGATGAGCAGTAGTGGCTGTTGTCGTATGAGTATTTTTCATTCTTTAATGTTAAATATTTTTTTATCTGTATGTTTTGTTTACATGGAAACTTGGCCTAAGAAGTGTGGTCTTCCTTACAGTTTTGTGTGAGATACAGGAAAAAAGTGTAGAAAATGATTAAAACCTAATTAGGGAAGAATCCATTCATTCATCCACTTGGTTTTGGGAATGGATGCCCAGTGTATATCTCAGTACTTTAGTTTTTCTCAGCTTTATCTCCCTAGTGTTTGAAAGATTTGCAGTTTGTCATGCTTTACTTGGTGTTTATCTGTGTCTTAGTTTGGGTTTTACTGCTGTGAACAGACATCATGACCAAGGCAACTCATACAAGGCCAACATTTAGTTGGGGCTAGCTTACAGCGTCAGAGGTTCAGTCCATAATCATCAAGGTGGGAGCATGGCAGCACAGGAAGGCACAGTGCAGGAGGAGCTGAGAGTTCTACCTCTTGTTCTGAAGGCTGCTAGGAAGAGGGTCTTGAGGTCCATGCCGACAGTGACACTCTTCCTCCAACAAGGCTACTCCTCTAAGTAGTGCCACTCCCTGGGCCAAGCGTGTACAAACCGTCATATGCCCTATATCAACAGAGTAAAGGTGCTAGAAGGAACATAAGACTGTAAAAATCTGGTGTGCAAATCTTTAAAATAATGGTGCCGTGTGTTTAGATAAAGAGTTTGTTTGTTTCGGTCCTGTGGAGTGTATAGGTGGTAATCATTGGTATTATGTGAATCCTTTGAGATGGAGATTAATATACGTAGCATGGTGCTAATATATTATGTGTTTTAATAGGTACACCTATTAACAAACGACCTGTGCTTGGGTATCGAAATTTGAATCTTTTTAAGTTATTCAGACTTGTGCACAAACTTGGAGGATTTGATAACGTAAGTATTATAATCAGCAGTGAAATGTGTTCTTCATACAGTATGCTTCCTTAGGTGTCATTCATCCACTTGGTTTTGGGAATGGATGTGTTACAGCCCGACTCAGTTCTCTTTCTCTATCACTTTGTAACATCTTGGACGTTTTACTTAGAGTCTCCTTGTAATTTGCTCTGTCAGAATGAAACAAAAGTATAGCTTTACTGCAGAATCATTTGGTGTGCTAGTGAATAAAGGTCAAAGAAAGCATCATGAAATAACTGTTAATATCTGCCCAGTGTATATCTGCCATCTCTCAAATTATTGTCTATCAATAAGGATGTAAGGAAAAGGACGAAACATAACTGTTTGTTTGTTTGTTTGTTTGTTTATTTTGGTTTTTCGGGACAGGGTTTCTCTGTATAGCCCTGGCTGTCCTGGAACTCACTCTGTAGACCAGGCTGGCCTCGAACTCAGAAATCCACCTGCCTCTCTGCCTCCCAAGTGCTGGGATTAAAGATTAATCCCAAGTGCTGGGATTAAAGTGCGCCACCACTGCCCAGCGAAACATGAGTTTAAAATCACAGAATGCATGTCTGATTTCCAGTTGAGTGAGTCAGACTTTGATGAGGTCCTACCTTAGTCAAGGCAAAGCCCCAGAGATGGAAACACTCTTTTTTTTTTTTTTCCCTTTTCTTTTAAAAATGGGATCTTAGTGTGTACCCCTTGCTGACCTAGAACTCTCCATGTTGCCCAGACTGGCCTGGAACTCACAGAGTTCTACTTAATTATGCCATACCCTCCCTCCCTCCCTCCCTTTCATCTTTCCACTAAAACTTGTGTGTTTGAGTTGATCTGTGATGGCGTTTCAAAGCTACCTTATACAATTCATCTAACTCAGAGTGTGCTCTAGATTAAAATACTTTATTAAGTTCATTGAGTAATTTGACTTACTAGCTTGTGAGTTTGACAGGAAAAATATACCTTCAGTTTTTTCTTTTTGTTAAAAGTGGTGTTTTAAAAATGAATACTTTTATATTTACCATAACTGAATTTATTTAAAAGTTTAATAGCCCAATATTTAAATACTTAGAGTGGTCTGGCATTTGTTTGTTAAAACTTTTTATTTGTAAACCACAATTAAAATTTATCATTATGTTTCATGCTTTTGAACCTAGACCCAATAAATGTAGCTCATCATATTTCTTATGTATGTTAAAATGTGTTACTACTGTCCCACTTTTAATTTGGAAGTTTTTCTTTCCCTTTGTTTATTAGATTGAAAGTGGAGCTGTTTGGAAGCAAGTCTACCAAGACCTTGGGATCCCTGTCTTAAATTCAGCTGCAGGATACAACGTTAAATGTGCTTATAAAAAGTAAGTCCGTGTACTTGATGTGACTGTCTTCAATATCTTACCTATAAAACAGCATGGAATATACCATTTAACTTCAGCTAATTTAGAAGAAATAGAAAATTTTTACTATTTGCTCTGTAGAAATAATTCTAGATATTAGATATTTAAGACTCTATAAAGAAAATATTAGATGCTATGATCATGTGAGAAGTACGACATAGAAATTAAAAGCTCACATTCCAAAGCCAAGAGATCCTGTTAGCTGTGGTGTTCTTTGACCCTATGTGGCTCTTTATTTTCCTTAATTTATTTACAAAGGAGTCACTATGATTTGTTAGGAGTGCTCTGCTGTTTGAATGAAGTTCACTAAAGTGTCTGATTGATACCTTGCACATCACAAATACTCAACAATAGATTTTTTTTTTTTTTTTTTACCACTGATAATCTTTATAGCTTCTACTTTGTAGCTACTGTTGTTACTTTTATTTAGATTTTAACTTTTCCCTCTTACCTCAGGTATTATTTTTGAAGTTCTTTGCTAGCTTCCTATGTGTTTGACCATATTCACCCCTAACTCTTCCTCCTCCACCCACCTAACTTTGTTCTTCTTTCTCCCTTTTCAAGACCAATTTGTGTGGTCAAAATATTTTTAGATATATGTTCTTCTGCTTGGAGAGTGGTTAACTTACAAGGGATTTTCTTAGAGAAAATTGTGTGCCTCTGTCTCTCTCTCTCTGTCTCCCCCTCTCCCCCGTGTGTGTGTGTGTCTGTCTGTCTGTCTGTCTGCCTGCCTGCCTGCCTCTCCCAGCAGCTAACAGTTACTAATAGTTCCATAGCTTGGGTGGGATTGTGTGCTCCACTCATTTCCTCAGTAAGATTTGGTCTGGTTTTGTACATGTATGTAGCTGCCCTGCTGTGTGTCGTGTAGAAGACAGTTTCTTTGTAGTCATCCAGTATCTTAGGCTGTTACACTCCTTCTATTCTCTCTTCCACAGTGGTTTCTGATCTTGGCACGGGAGTTGCCATATATTCATACATACATTCACATACATCTACTGTTTCTCTGTAGGGCTGAGCAGTCTGCAGTCTCTTATTCTCTGTACCTTAGCTACTAGCTATCTGTGGGCTATTTTCTACTGTAGGTAGAAGTTTCTCAGATGATCTGTGAGTGTCATGGTAAATCATTAGTTTAATACTATGTCCATTTAGTCACAGTAATATTAGGTTCTCCCTAGGGCTTGTAACTACACAGGTTCTTAGCCTTGTAATGGTACCCAGGTGTGGAGTGGGACTTACAGAAAGTAGTTGATTACTCTCCCATAATGTTTGTGCCACTGTTGCCCTAGAGGGCATGTTTTTCAGGCCAGCCATTATTGTGTAGCTTGAAGGGTTACAATAGCTGGGTGTGGTTAAGGATTACTTTTCTCCTCCAGTAGTTTGCTTAGCACCTTGCAGCACTATAAAAGGGTGAGATATCCAAGTGTGTAACAGTTTGAGTCCTGTGACATGAGCATGGGGATGTCTTCAGTAATAGGGTCTTACTCTCCCTTACCCTTAAGGGTCTTACCCTTAGTTAATAGGGTAACTAAGAGCAGTGGTAATAGCCTAAAATGTTTGGGGGGTCTATTGAAAGTCAGGCCTATACTTCAGAGGAAGTAACTCATACCCCACTGGGCTTTTTCTTTGTTATTCTCTGGTGTCTGTTAGGGGCGTTTTTGCCTGTTACTGTGTAATGTGTTTTCAGAAGGTCTTTGATGTTGCTTATCCATCCCCTATCCCCTCTTCTAACACACCCTCCACTCCTTCACTTCAGTTTAACCCTTCCTGTTCCATCATTCCCTTTTTTTAACTTTTTATACAAGTGTATTCAACCCCTGCCCTTAAAAGTCCATTCTTGAGGTTTCTTAGTAATTTCCAGACCTTTGTGGGTATTCCAGATGAAGTGCACATATTCTGAAGATTGAACATTAACATCTACAGACAAGGGACACGTGATGTGTGTCTTCCTGGGTCTGGGCTATCTCACCCAGAGAGATCGTTACCACATCCATTCATATTTACCTGCGACTTTAAAAAATTGATTGATTTTACTTGATACAGTGTTTAAAATGGGGAGTGGGGTGGGTCTGGGCATGATGTCCCGTGTCTGTGATTCCAGAATTTGGGAGGTTGACGTAGGAGAGCCAATAATTTTAGAGTTACATATTTAAATTTTTTTTCTCAATAAAAGGCAGAGAACTATAGGAATGTATTAAAACGATCATATAACCTAAAACATGAATGCATATTAAATAACAACTTTGTAAATTTGCCACTGAGATCCACCTGTATAACCCTCTGGAGGCCTCAGCATCTTCTCCAGCTTCAGGCCACCCCCTAAAAATGAAACAAAAAGAAAACAAACCAAAGCAACCTCCCCCCCACCCCCCACCCCCATACACACTGTTCAGTAATGTATTGGAATGTTTCTTACTAAATGTATCATCTCTGCCTGTTCCCAGATACTTATACGGCTTTGAGGAATACTGCAGGTCGGCTAACATTGACTTTCAGATGGCACTGCCAGAGAAAGTTCTCAACAGGCCATGTAAAGATTGTGAAAGTAAAGAGATTAAAGTTAAGGAAGAGAGTGAAACAGAGCTCAAAGAAGAACATGTGGAAGACAGTAAGAACATGATCCCAAAAGAGGAGACGCCTGCTGAGGATGAAAGTGAAAGAAAAGAAACTCTCAAACCCTCTCTGGTAACCTCACACTGTTAATTGTCATCTGCCTTCTTGATACATTTTCTACATCCTTCGTGAAGGTCCTCAAATTAATTTGTTAGCTTTTAATGCGTTATTATCTTCAGTGTGTCTTTTATTAAGGGCATTGGTTAGTTTTTGATTTGATGAGGATTAAACCCAGAGTGCCAAACTCTCCTACTGAATTGTATCCCCAGCCCTCAAATGTTATTTTAGAATAGTTATTATGGCAATTACTCAGACAGTTTAGCATTTTTGTATAGTGTGCTCTTTAAGATGCCAGAATGTGCTGGTGTTATCAGTAGTAATAGCCGTATCATACTGGTTGGCACCTCCTGTTGCTGGCAGCTAGGATCATTGATTTAGGTTTAAGTTTTTACTGTTGTTGGTTTAGTTCTTCTCATCTTTCTCTAGGGAAGTAAAAAAAGCTTCTTAGAATGTATGCCTGCACAATCTGATGAAGACAAAGAAGCTAACATGACACAAGTAGAGGAGAAGGAACACTTAGAGGATAAAGACGACGGTGCCACAGCTAGGGCCGAGGAGGCCCTCAGCACAGAGGTAGATGCTGATGAAGAGCAAGCACGATCTGGGTAAGACATTTGCTTTGGTTATGATACATTTTGGTTCGATACAGTCTTCTTATTTGGCCTTGTGAATGTCTGAATCTAAATTGATTTCCTTATGAAGTGCAGAAGAATCATTTGCATTTGTTAAGAAAAATTGATTCCTTCAGAGACACCACTAATGTGAATTGTTGAAAAGATCATATATTTTGATCTATTCTTGCTCTCATCATGGAAATTTATAAATGATTTTCTTTGAGGGAACAGTACTCTTTACTGTACTAAGGTTTGTTCCTGACTGGGTAAAACAAGTTATGAAGATGACACACTGACTGTGGGGGCTGAGGGTGTCTGTGTATCTTAGGCAGAAAGTGTGTGGGGTATTTTGTCTGTGTGTGATGAGTCACGCTCACTTGGTTTGGCTACTTGGGAATGTTGACTTAAATGATCTGTTGGTGGGTCCTTGGCTTTGTTTTTGTTTTTCTTTGGTTTTCATCTCTCTGAGACTTAAAAAAATAAGCATCTATAGTGCTAGCAACTCTTTTAAATAAGTAAAGCCAACTCTTTTCGTTTTAGTATTTTAAAAATTTAGCTTCATTATAAAACAGTGAAGGAACAAAATAAGTGTGCCCAGGTAAGTATAGTAAGGAGTGTTCTATTCTCTGTGTATGTGTACAGATTTGACGTATGCTTGCTGGTGTTAGAGATTATTCCAGTTTAGAAACTTAGGAAAGATTGGCGTTTTTACCTGAAGGATGTTGATCTGTTTAGTTTTATGAAATATACAAGAAAGGTATGGTTCGTCATATTCCTGGCAAGATGGAGCAGGACAGTGCAAGGTTCAGATGCATTGAGCACCAGTGTGTGCTGTCTGGCTTCATGTCATGTAGAGAGCATTAGGGGTATTCCTACCAGAAACTTCTACCTCAGGAGAAAATGCATTAGCTTTCAGTTAAAAGTGTAAGTGCTGCAGCATCTGGAGTGGTCTCTACTGTTCACAGGTGCATCTAGTAACCTTTTCTTCTAATTGTTCCTTATAATAATACGTAGTGAGTAAATTAACTTCTCAGTTGTATGAGTTCTCTGTGTACTATCAATGTTTACGAGTACAGTTGTGGCCTTCACATTGATGACAAAGCTAGCCCTGGTCATGTGAAGATTACTTCATAGCCTAGGCCTATAGAAAGCTAGCCTCCAGGTTTATATATGTACACTTGATATTACACAGATTACTACATAGCCTAGGCCTATAGAAAGCTAGCTTCCAGGTTTATATATGTACACTTGGTATTACGCAGTGACAACATTTCTAAGAACGTATCCTGTAAGTAATGCATGACTATTTATACCACAAACCAAAGTTTCCCTTTTGTGAGCACCCATATTTAATATTTACGTTATAGTATACATTAAGAAAATAACTATTAAAAGTGTGGTCATGTTGCTTAACCACAGGTATATTGTGAGAAACTGTTGCTAGGCAGTTTCATTGCTGTATGTATCATGAACAAGTATCCTTACACATATTAAAGTGGCTATAACTCTACTAGGCAACATAATCTTGGGGGGTGCCTTATATGTGTGGTGTCAACATGACTGTGATACGTATTTTCTTCAGTGCCTTGCTGTACCACTAAGAGTTCACCTGCCCTCTCTTTCTCTGGCCTTACTGCCTCCTCCCCAGCACTGTTGTGCTGACATGGCTGCCAGATGAGTGATGGGTGGGTTGCACACAGACTACAGCCAGACAAAGAGATGATTAGTTCCTGGCAGGTTGGATCAGGACAGTGCAAGGTATTATCAAATGATAAAGTGTTAGTTTCTGTAATTTTCTATTCAATATTTTTTAAACTGATAGTGATGATGAATAAATTAAACTGGGGAAAGCAAAACGACAGATAAAGACAGACCCTAATTAATTTCTTAGTTTAATCAGTACTTACGATCATAAAACAATAAACACATTGATACATGCTGTGTTGGTTATGTTTTTTTGTTTGTTTCGTTTTTGGTATATAAGCTTTCCCTGATTGGCCACCACCAAGGATTTTCTCTGTCCTAACTCCATAGTCTGGTTACAGGATATTAAAAAGGCTGACACTTGTAAGATGCTCTGCCTGGGGCTTGCTTTTTCAGTGTGTATTTGTTGCACTGTGGCTTTTTTCTCTTACGTTGTAAGTAGAGTAGTAATGTCAAACTAGGAACAATCGTCTGGCATTTCTCTGTTGATTCGGGTGAAAATTTTTATTTTGACATGTTTTCCAAACAGTATTGTTCTTCAGAAGATAGGTAACTGTAGGGCTGTCAGGTTTGCTCAGTGGGTAAAAGCATCTGCCCTGCAGTTCTGACTGCCTGAAGTGGAAAGAGAACCAACCCCCCAACTGCCCTCTGACTTACATACTCGCCTATGACTCTTATGCTTGTACTCATGGAAGACAGACATTAACACAACAATCTTTAGAAGACAAATAACATATATGTGTGTGTGTGCTTGTATGTAGTATATACATGAGCTTAGTTTTTAATGAGTGTGTTGGTTATAATGGGGGGTACTTTCAGGAAATCCCTTTCTGGGTGTTCTATGCCCATTGACTTTGGAATTTGGTGGTAGTGCCTTTGAAAAGAACAGAGCAGTTTTCTTTGGCTAATTGCCAGTGTCTATGATGTTTGCTTCTTTGAACTTCAGTGTATAGCTTAATAAAATTTTGTTTAGTTTTGTGTCTGAGATTGATTTTAAGTACAAATTTTTAAATTTTTGACTGGTCTATCTAACAATTTCCAGTGTTATAAGGACTGTCTTTATGTCTGATAATAGTGGCATGTACCTAGTGAGCTGAGTGTATTATTTGATGTATGTGTTGGGTATTTTCACTGATTATTTTGGAGCTTTCTTTTCTTTGTACCATGTTCCCCATCACTCCCTTCCTCTCAGATGTCCACGATGCAGTCCTAAAACATGAACAAGTCATATTTTTTTCAGAGTGCTCTCCTAGCAGTTTCAGTGTATTATATAAATAGCATAAATGAATATAAATTCGTTTAATGTTCTTAATAGTTATAAGGCCATCTCTCTTGATTTTGTACTTTGCTGATTAAAATATTTCATGCTAGAAATGCTAATGTTTGTTGAATAACAGTTTATGCCCTTCATTTCAGATTAAAGCTGTATTCATTTAGGCCTAGATTTTTAAATACTGATTGACTTGACTGTATTCTCCTATTTCTTTGTTTTGAATTTTTGAGAACAGCACCTTGCTATCTTGCCTTTGATCAAGAGATCCTCCTAGCTTAGCCTCCTGAGCTCTGGGATTATAGGCTTGAGCCACCACTTCAGACAGTGTTGATAGATTTGTGAACTCATCATTCCATTTTATCCGTTAGTTTTTCTCATTACATATGTAATTATATAGTAAGAAATGATAGCTGAGACGTGTTATCAGTAAAAAGATTTTTATGATAGAATTTAAAGCTGAAATTAGTACTGCAGGTGTTTTTCTGTGTCTGTTTTCTTATAATTACATATTTCCAATGTGTGTGAAGTGATAGATCCTTTGTGAGAGAGACTTGTTAGTGCACTCACGTTGCAAAGCAGACCAAACTGTCCAAATATAACACTGGATTTCATATTGAAATTTGTATAAAACGAGTGATTGGAAAGGTTCAGAACTGGAGATTTTCTCAAACCTTTTCAGTACAGATTTGTAGATAATGTAAGAACATAACAGCTGACATGGTGATGAACTCTGAAGTCTGTGGCAGGAGGACCAAAGCTGAAGGCTTGCCTATATAATGAGACTCTGTCTCAAAATTCCAATTAAAAAAAAAAGGAAAAAGAATATAAGTGTCCATTTTTAGAATCAATGTGATATTGAGATGATGAAATTAGCTTAGTGGCCCTACTATGATAGTTTGTTTCTGTTGCTTAGTGTCCCTACTATGATACTTTGTGTTTCTGTTTCTGTATTTGGAGTTGGCCTCTAAATCTTTCTACTTTATAAGAAGCTTTCATGTTGAAAGAATCTATGGCAGGAAAATTCATTAAATGTCTGGTAAAGAGCAGAAATTGTGATATTTGCATAGATAGATGTAATATTTATGTGACCGTAGGAGAAAATCCCTGTGAAAGTTAAAATTATATTTCATTTACTTCAACATTTGAGAATCTGTTTTGAGCATATCTTAACATTGCTAAGAGTCGCCATCAATTAGTGAATATTTTGCCTTAAGCATACTTAAGTTGGACATGTTTGTTTTAGAGTAAGTTTTAGTCAGAAAATGGTAATGAAGTAATTTTGTGTGTGTGTCCATAGACTGAGCTGTAAAGCACTTCCATAATAAAACATGAGAGGGTGCTTAGCCAAACTAGTTTCTTATTGTTAAACACAACTTATTATTCCTTGGACTGGTGTCAATCAATCAATCAATCAATCAATCTTATCTCTGTCTCTCAGTCTCTCTGTCTGTTGTTTGAGCAGGGTCTTTCTATGTAGCCTGGACTGGCCTCTGAACTCCCATTGATCCTCCTGCCTCATCCTCCCAAGGACTGGGATTACAGTGCAGGATTTTTTTTTTTTTTTTTAAATGGACTTATTTTTGCTTCTTATTTTTTCCTCCAAAACTATCTTTCTGACACTTGTCCTCTCATACAGGTTTTAGTTTTAAATACTAAATTGAAACTCAGAGCATTTTATACACATGGAACCTGCTGTTCTGGAACAATCGCAGCCACGATTTTTATCGGTATATGTGGTTTGGAACTGAAACTCATGAAGTAACTTTTATTAACTCTGCAATTTTTTAAACCTTTCAAGAGATGAAACCAATAAAGAAGAAGATGAAGATGATGAAGAAATAGAAGAGGAGGAGGAAGAAGACGAGGAAGAAGATGAGGATGAAGATGATGACGCCAACAATGAAGAAGAGGAGTTTGAGTGCTATCCACCAGGCATGAAAGTCCAAGTGCGGTATGGACGAGGGAAAAATCAAAAAATGTATGAAGCTAGTATAAAAGATTCTGATGTCGAAGGTGGAGAGGTCCTTTACTTGGTGCATTACTGCGGATGGAATGTGAGGTAACTTGAGTTTCAGCTAGTGATTATTACAAACACTTCTAAAATACTTTTCTATTTAAAACCTTACATAACGAATTACAGACTTCCTAGTACTCTAACTGAACACATTAACATTAAAACTGTCAAGCCTTTAGCATGACAGTTCCTCACTTCCCGACACCCTACTCCCTACCTCGTTCTCAGCGCTTCACAGACATCTGTAGTGTATGGAAAGTAGGTCGAGCCGGTGCAGTCGAGTGCACACTGGGGTGAGGTGACAGGGAAGCCGCACACTGCTGATGAGTTTGCTTCATCATCTCCTGACCAGGCTGCCTGCTCTCTCCACTTAAATCACCCCTCACCATCCTTCAGTAGGCAAGGATTTCAAAGTCGGAATTTCCTAAGAGATCTTATTATCAGCAGCTGCACTGCTACCTTTTCAGAAGTCACAGGGCCTTACTTGTGTCTTTGAAACCATAGCTGGAAACAGCAGCAAGTGTGCTCAGAGAGAGTGCACCTACCCAGTGCTCCTGAGTCCAGGCGCTGAAAGACAAAGCAGAGGTCTACATATAGGTGTGGTCAGTGACTTAAGATTTTGGGGGAGTTTAATTTGAAGAGACGGTTTCAGTTTTATCCAAAATTGAGAAGACAATTTTTAAGGTAGACCATTTAGTTGTCTTTTAATGGTAACTTCATTAGCTTTGGAATGTTTATGGTTATATATGAAATTCTATGTATGAAATCTAGTTGGAGTTTGAGAAATTGGGCTTAGTTGTTTCTACTGGTGGTTTTATCACGGGAGCCCTTGTGTTTTTTTTTTTTTTCAGGAAAAATACAGTTGTCAGGCTTTATAGTTAAGTTTATTCTTGGAGAAGAGGTGTGGCTTGTGGTCAAGTACCCACTGAGTACTGTAAGTCCTTCAGTTCAGTCCCTGCTGTCACCTCGACACAAGCACAGTGTTAATGTTTGGGAGAAGCTATAAGAAAACATTTCAAATTCTCATCTCTTAGCAACACACCTTCTGTAAGTTCTGCTGGTGTGACCTGACCTGATTGCCTTTCTAGTTTGAGGGAAGTATAATTCTATACTTTCCTGTATAAAAGTATATGTGTATAAAAGTATGCGTATTTAAAAGTGTACGTCTGACATCTGAAGTGCTAGGAAGGACACGGCAACTTAAGTCAGGAAGGAGTTCTGAGACTGAATCTGGTCAATCAGGTAGTAAAGGTGTGGGTTTCAGAATGTCTTCTTACCAGTCTTCTGAGGCATAGGCTTGGCCAGATGGTACATGGTACTCTGCCGGCATGGAGTCTGTCTTCTCAGCTGTTGTCTTATTGTACGGCAGTTATCTCACTGACAGGTTGGCTGCTAGTGGAAACCTCAGCTTTTTCTGTGGGAATATTTTATTCAGTGTTGGGCGGTTTTCATCTTCATGAATAAAGGTGTTGCAGCGGTCTTGCCCCTCCCTTAGGTGTACGCAGACTTAAGTGTAGATTATGGAGTCTGAAGGCTGGCCACCCTAGCTTCGGGACCACCACAGGGGTAGAGAGGAGCTGTCTCTCAGCTGTCCCTTCCAATCTCCATTCCTAGTTACTTTGCTGATGTCCACACAGAAGCAATTTTTCCTCTTGGCTTATATCAAGTGCTTGAAATTTCACGACTGAAGAACAGGATTTAGACATTGTTCAGATTTCACAGCATTAAGGCACGGTTATCTTTATACTGATTGGCTTCCTAAGCAAAGCATGGGAAATAAATATGGAGGAAAGTATCGCACACTTTAAATACAACTTTTAATAAAACCAGTAAAACCATCATATTTTCTGATTTTGAAGAAGAGATTGACTAAAGAAAAGCGTAGTTTTGTTAGTGTTTGGGTTGTAGAAGGTAGAAAGAATATTCAGTATTTCAGTTTTGAAATTGACAAAAAGAAAGGAAGATTTTAACTTGAGGTATTCAGATTTGTAATGACCCAGGAAGGGAAGTGAGACCTGATCCAGCAAGTCATGCTTATATTGTTAAGACAGATGCCGTCTGTTCTGATCTCAAGCAGTTCTGTGCTAAGAATTTTGCAAAGAAGAACCTAACAATCTCGATGAAGACCTCTGGGGTGGATCTGCATACTTCTGCAGCATAGAGGACAGGACTGTACTTCAGCACATTTAACAGTTAATCTTCTATTAGTGGTCATGACAGTGTCTCTACTGTTCTCTGCAGTAATTACCAAAGAGTGCCTTAGTGATAAACCAGCAAAGCTATTGATATTGTTGGTGTTTCTTCATGTCTGAAACTAATACAGAGGACTACAACAAATCACCATCAGCTCTTCAGTTATTTTCTGTGACGTTAGAGGTCTCCAGCGTTATTATGTGTGTTACCATTTAAGGAAATGTTAGACATGAAGCTTTATGCATGGAGGAGATTCATGAAAACAGCTTTATTGGCATTCATACTGCTTCACGATAAGGATGCTTTAGCACATTGTGTATGGAGCTATTTATGAGTGTATTTTATCTGACTTTCTGTAAGAAAAAAACTTTTTTAAGGAAAGAATATCTTAGTTTTTAAAAAGTTTTATTGTTGATTTCTGTAGTTTTCTTTTTTCTGAGATGCATAAATTTAAGTATTGTTCATAACCCAGTTTATAGTACAAAACATTTTAATGAAGATTATATAAACATTAATATTGGAGAGAGTTCTTTGCCACAACAAGGAAGAGTAAAAAGTATTTTATTTACTTGAACCCAAACCACAAATAATATATAATACTGGTAGTGAGTTTTTCTGATAGTTACTGCTTAAATGATAGAGAATCACCATGCATAGGATGCTTGGAGTGCTTTAAATCATTGTATTATTAATAATTTTTAATCCTTTCAAAACTAACATGAACTCTAGAAAAATAAATGAAAATAAAATTAATGGATTAAAATAATTTAAAATTACAGTGCTTTTGGAAATATAGCTTTGTAAAATTTTAAGAATTACATTCCTATGGGTGGGCTGTAGCTTAGTGGAAGAGCACTTGTTAAGCTTGTGCAAAGGCCCTAGGTTCACCCTCTGCCGGTGTGGCGACAAGAAATTACAGTACTTTAATATCTAAAAGTGTTTTGCCTGCATTTATGTCTGTGTGGTAGCTACAGAAACAAGAAGTGCTTATTGGATCCCCTGGAACGGCAGTTCCAGTTGGTTGTGAAGCACCAAGGAGGTGCCGGGAACTGAACTCTGAAAGAGTGGCCAGTGCTCTCAATCACTGAACTATTTCTCTAGCTCCTACTTTAGTTAGTTTTCATAGGAGACTATTTGCTGGGGCTTTTTGTTTGTTTGTTTGTTTTAAAATATTAGTGATGTTAATACTAGCATGGTTATCGTGTCCTTGCCAAAGAATAAATATAGGATTGGATTTAGAAAATAAGGTTATGCACATATGCTACATATGTAATTGTACTACTCAGTGTTTGAGGCAGAAAAAAAATGTGAGTTTAGTGCCAGCCCGGATTATATAGTGGAGCTATTAATGTCATTGAACATGGTCGGTGGACCCTTCCTTGTTTTATAACACGACATATTAGAACAATCTAGATTACTTGACTGTTTTTTAAGATTTATTTTTATTATGTGTGTATATGTATCTGTGTGAGTGTATGTTACGTGTGTGCAGGAGGCCGGGAGGGCGTTGGATCTCCTAGAACTGGAGTTAAAACAGGTGGCTGGCTGTGAGTTGCCCAGCATGTGTGTTGGGAATTGAGGCTTGGATCCTCTGGAGGGAATAGTATGCACTCTTAACCACTGAGCGTCTCTGTAGCATCGTTGGCTTGTGATATATCATATATAAACCTGAAGTGAGCCCTTATTCCTTTGTTTAAATTCCTTTTTTCTCTTCACTCTCTTATTTTCTTAGCAGACTATTTTACATTGTTTCTAACAAACCCCTCTGGGCCCCTTTCCCTGTCCTCACTTTGAGCTGGTAACTTTGATTTTTAATCTGATTGGGAAATTGAAACAAAAAGAAAAATTTTACTAATTTATACTAATTTCTTGCTTTCATCTACAATCAGGCTGTATATTTGTCACCTCTAGTCACAAGTTAATATTATGCTCCTGTCTAGATATTGTCTCGTAAAAGACACAGGCCTGTTTTCTTTATCTGTTCAAATTATCCCCACTGCTTGTAGACGTGCACTTACTTCTTCTGTCTCAAGGAAAGTGCTGTCTTGAGCCATCTCTGTGCATCAATCCATGAACTATTTGACAGTGTTGTTTGCATCTGTCCTGTTTTCTCATTTATGGGTAAGCCCACTCAGACAGCCCCACGTCCCATACTTTTAGAGTTGTACTTTCCAGGACTACTAGGTTTGGCATCCTGTCTTTTAACCAGTAGTGTTATATCCAGCTGGTCACTCCTATGACACTCTTTGCTTGGATTCTGGCTATTATTTTTTTGCTTTTCTTCCCTTAATTATCTTGTGCTTTATTTATCTGTATTTGGAAGTTTTCTCTTTAATTTTTTGTTTCATTTTGTCTTGTGGTAACTACTGCAGTTTGTTACTTTATGTTGCTGTTTTTCTAACTAATTCTAATAACATGATTCGTGTAATAAAGTTTTCTGAGCTCAGAAATATAGCTTCTCTTAAGAACATTGAGCTAGTCTCCTTGTTAGCAACTGAGAGAGAATAAGTTTCTTCATTGGTAATCTTCATTTCTTAGGACTTTCTTTTTCTTTTGTTCTTTTAAAATTACTGAACTGTTATTTTTCAGCTTAGTTTTCCTGTTCTTTTTCTAGACTAGTCTACTCTTGCTTTGTTGTACTTCAGTGTATTCCATTCTGTGGAATTCGTGTACTGAAGAAACCATGCAAAATCATCGTGTTTATGCTTTGGTATTATTGTAATAATGATTAAAAAGCAACTATTCTGGAAAACCTGTTGTTCTTTAGTGTAAAAGTTAAAGGCCCATACAATGTACTTTATTTGATAATGTTTGTAAACAAATATTTGTAAACGTGTTTTAGAAGAGAGTGACTTTTGAATTAACCACAGTGTAGGAGTACAAGTGAAAATCAGCATCAACTTCATGAAAAAAGATTTACATTATGGTTGCACTGGAGAGTCTTGGTCTTTCTTTGTATTTGCAGCTCAGACTGTTGACTACACCTGGGTCTGTCTCATTGAGTAGTTTTGTAGGTTGGCAGATGTTTCAAAAACATCCACTTGGCCTTGTTCTATATGATGATTTATAGACTAATAAGTACATCTTTTTTTTTTGTTCGTTTAAATATGTACAAGTACAATTTCCTAACCTTAATCAATTATTTGAAAAACTCAACTTTGGGGATGTTTTTAAAATTTACATTACCTTGTGCAGTTAGTGCCGCAGCTCGTAACCATTTGCAGTGGCCTGAGCTTGGTCCATACTTGTCTAGGGTGTTCCCTCGACCGTACGTGTTACCTCTGCTTATAGACAGACACTAGCATTAGAATCCGTAGGAAATGCTATTGTTAGAATGACTATACTGTTTTGTTGAACTTCTTTTTTGTTTGTTTGTTTGTTTTTGTTTTTGTTTTGGTTTTTTGAGACAGGGTTTCTCTGTGTAGCCCTGGCTGTCCTGGAACTCACTCTGTAGACCAGGCTGGCCTCGAACTCAGAAATCCGCCTGCCTCTGCCTCCCAAGTGCTGGGGTTAAAGGCGTGCGCCACCACTGGCCGGCTTTGTTGAACTTCTTATGACAAAATTTAAATACAAGAATGCTGTCCTATTCATGTTTCTGTCCTTCTGCTGTTATTTGGGGGCACGGGGGAGGGTGGTGGTGAAGATAAAGTCTTGTATAGCAAAGGCTGGCCTTGAACTTCCTGTGTAGGTGAGGGTGACCTTATTTATCACCCTCCTGCTCCATCTCCTAAGTGCTGGTCACTAAGATGTGTACCACAATGCTTGGCTCTGTATCTTAATTTTTCTTTCCTTTCTTTCTCTCTCTCTCTCTCTCTCTCTCTCTCTCTCTGACTCTCTCTTTTGTTGTTGTTTTTTTTTTTTTTTTGGGTGGTGGTGGTGGTGGTGGTGGTGGTGGTGGTGGTGGTGGTGGTTTGTTTGCTTTGCTTTGCTTTGGTTTTCGAGACATGGTTTCTCCCTGTAGCCCCAACTGTCCCAGAACTCTCTGTAGACCAGGCTGGTCTTGAGCTCATAGAGATCTGCCTGCTTTTGCCTTATGAGTAGTGCTGGGTTTAAAGACATGCACCACCACTGTCAGACTGCTATTTATTCTTAATTTTGATGAATAGTATTCATATCATTTTATGGATTTAATAGTAAGAGACACTGGTAGCTTTCTCTGGTGAGAGCAAGTACTCAGCGGTCTCTGAATGGTTTCCTTTAACTATGTGTCAGTATTTTAAATAAAATATGTTGTCAATAATTTTTAAATAATTATTGAGTGCCATTAGAATTTTGTATTTAACTTAATAGCTGAGTATTTGGGATTTTTCTTTGTAATAACCTTTACACATATTTCAGATAATTTTAAAGAATTGTGTCAACTTGGTTTTGCTCTGAAAGTTTGTTTTTGCTTTGTTTGCTTTGCTTTGCATTAAGACAGGATCCCTCTCTGTACCACTGGCTGGCCTGGAACACACTGTGTATATCAGGCTGGCCTTAAACTCACAGAGATCTTGTCTATCTTTGCCTCCTAAGTGCTGGAATTAAAGGCATGTACCACCATGTCCAGCTGTTCTGAAAGTATTTTAAAACACCTGTTTCTGCATGTAATTTGTTTTTTAAAATAAAGGTATGGCTGAGTATATATTACTATGTACATACAGTCGTGTTTTGAAAGTTGGGTTTCAGAAGATCTGTCGAAGTGGGCATAATAACCATTTTATAAACTAACATTCTGCTGCTTAATTATCACCAAATGATTTGCCAGCACAGCCAAACAAAAGTCATAAAGCTTTTCAGAACTTGCAGCTTTCTCTGGTGAGAGCAAGTACTCAGCGGTCTCTGAATGGTTTCCTTTTTGCTATGTGTCAGTATTTTAAATATATTAAAAAGGTCACATCCGACATGGCTTCTTCTTTGAAAAGGTTTGTATCATTACATTGCAATTACTGTTTTGCATTGTCTTCTAGGTTAAATTGTAAGCTCCTTGTGGATAAGAGCTGTGTTGTGACTTCATACTGAATACACTGATATGTGTTGAATAAATATGCCTTATCTATATAAATTTTGACCATTTTTGTAGGCCATGAGACATCTTAGTCCTTTGTATTAGGTAATTATTATATATGTCTTCTCAGATTAGGCATTTGTGTTTGCCTAGCGGTTAGATGTATATCAGATGCTTATCTAGGTCCTATGTATAAGATTATTATATAATGTACTAATAATGGAATTTAAAAGCTGCGGCTAACCAGTCTTTTTTTTTTTTTTTTTTTTTTCCTTCCTTTTTTGGCAATACTAAGGCTCGAATCTAGGGCCTTGCTTATGCTGACCAAGTGCTTAACCACTGAACTACACTGCTTAACTAAAATAATCAGGCCTAATTTGTTTAATATTTATTTTAATTTTAAAAATATTTCTGAATGGGAAAAACACAAGACAACAATAGTCTTCTTCCTTTATTCCCTGCCAAGGTGAATCTTTTCTTGTAATGAAGAGGCCATTTATTATTCCTTGGTCCTTTTTAGTAAAGGTAAAGGCAAAGGCAGGTAAAGGTGTGTGAGCTGTCCAGTCACCCTCTCTGCTTCCTTATAGCCATAAGACTTTGTGGTTGAACCTAAATAAGACAGCTGTGTGTGTGAGCCTGTGAGTCAGGAGACATATTTATCATAGTTCTCCAGCCTCCTTATCATGAATCATGCTGACTGATGAACAGAAATACAATAATTTGACAGGTTTCATCTGAACAAGTTGCTGGAACAATCCCAGTGGAAAGTCATGTTAGAATCCTGCTCAGTGGAGAGTCATATTAGAATGCGAATCCTTGATTCCCTGTATTGTGATTCTCTTCTCTAAAGTCACTATGACACTTCGCCCATACTTTGTTCTCACTGGTATTCCTCTTCCGTTCTCTCCCTTATCTTTCTTAGCCCCTCCTGTCGCTTCCTTCTCCTTCTCACATTGCTCCCCATTAAGATATATCTTCATGATTCCCATTCTAGTTTCGTGATCTACACTAATACCTCCACATACATCCATCTAAAACAAAAAGTCTAGAATCTGCTTATTTGGGAAACCATCAAGTGCTTTTTCTGAGCCTGCCTTATTTCATTTAGTGTAATGATTTCTGGTTATTCATTTTCCAGCATGTGTAATGATTTTATTTTTATTTATAGCTTGATAAAATTTTATTATGTATGTATATGTGTCACATTTTCATCATCCATTCCTCTGTTAATGGATAATTCAGTTGCTCCTGTTTCCTAATTATCATGAATGGTTGATATCCTATGTGATTTTTTTTTTAAAAAACACCTACTTTTTCTTCACTCTCTTCATGTTTCTGTGTGTGTGTGAATGCAGATGCCCTCGGACTCTGTCCATGTACCTCTTATTTGCTGAGCTATCTCCTGGCTCCCTCCTATTGATTCTTAAAATAATGATTAACTTGGGGGATGCCCTTGTACAGGATAATTATGGTAGTCAAGAGGATAAGGCTGTTATTACACGCTTGCAGTATATTCTTTTTTTCTTATTTGTTAATGTTGGTGTTTTCTGAGACAGTCTCTCTCTTTATCCAGGTTAGCTTGGAGCTCTCCATTCTCTTGTTTTGGCCTCCTGAGTGATAGATTATAGGTATTCTTTAATGTGTTCAGCTTCAACATTCAAGTGTTTTTTTGTTTTTGATAACAAGGTTTCACTATGTAGCTCCTAGCTGGCCTGGAACTCCATTTGTAGATGAGAGTGACCTCAAACTCAACAAAGATCTACCTACCTTTGCCTCCTTCTCTGTGTTGAGATTAAAGACATGCATCACAATATCCAGCAATTCTAGTATCCTTTAAAGTTGTATTGAGGGATGAATAGATGTTCTATTTAATAAGGTATCTCAGTGAAAAAAATTAAAAATATCTTGCTTTTCTATTTCTTAGTTGAAAATTTTCTCATGTTTGCCACTTCCTTTAAAAACACTGGGCTTTAAATTTTTGTAGTGTTTTAAGATGTTTGATTTCCCAATAATCCCAACACCGGAGTGCAAAGCAGGAGCATCAGGAATCAAGGTCAGTCTCAGCTACGTAGCAAATTCTGGCTAGTCCACACTATGTGGAAACAGTGTCTCAAAGCAAAACAAGAGATGAGCTTGATCTATAGAGCAAGTTCCTAGACAGCCAAGACTATACAGAGGAACCCTGTCCTGGGGAGTGTGAAGAAGCAAAACAAAGGAAAGATATTTGAACTGGAACGAAATTTCCTGTTTTCTGTCTGCACCAAATATCCACTCCCCATTATCTTTAAAATAAGTGTATTGTTGTCTCTTTTTGGCATGTATTAATAATAGCGTATATAAGTAAGTCTTAAGTTCATATAGCCTCAGCAGAGTGCACTGCCGCTCTTTGGTTCTATTTTTAAATTTATAATTTGTGTGGTGTATGTTTGTGGGGTGTATGTACCTATGCATTCCACAGTGTGCGTGTAGGAGTTAGAGACAACATTTTGGAGTTATTCCTCTCTTTCCACATTTACTGGGTTCTCGAGGTGGAACTCAGGGTTGTTAGGCTGCATGGCAACTATTTTTAGTTGCTGAGGCCTCTTTCTGGCCTCTTGTGTTCTTGCTGTGTTGCCCAGGCTGGCCTTGAATTCCTAGGCTCAAGTTATTCTCCTTCACCTTCTCAGGTATCTGAAACTCTCGGTCCATCTAGAACCCTGTTCATTCTTATAAAATTGTAATATCTCTAGGAAATGTTCGATTTGGGGAGCTAATGCTCTACCATTCAGGGATTCTTTGTCTCTAAATGGCTTTCTTAAGCATAATGTAGTTTTTTGATACTGCTGTAAAAGGCAAAATGTACTGTAAATGCTAGGTGTATACTACTGTATCAGGCTGGGTACCAAAGGAAAAGTAATACTTGCTTTGCAGCTTTCTCAAGTATTATATATTTGAGCCTCAAAATCCATATATGGCATGCAGGGTTAGTTTTCATTTACTAATTAATATGTTAGACTGCTCGTGTTGTGAATGGTTCAGTCAATGGGTCACATTATAGAGACATTGAGATGTGTCCAGAATGTATCCTATAACTCCCCGTCATCTCTTTTATGGCCACCATCAGGTTTGGCCAGTAGGAAGCACAGTGCACGCTTATGTGGAGCTGAGTCAGCAGTTTCACTGTGGCCTGTGAAACACTAGCCTAAGGGTTGTTTAGATACTTCTAGGTCTTTCATGCTTGATAAAAACATGTTACAAAACATGTTACATTTGATAAAAACATCAAATAATGACCTGTATAATTTAACCCCACCCCCATCCCAGGGTGGGGGGTGGTGGTTGCTGTTTGAGATTGGCTCTTTGTAACCCAAACTGGCCTGGAACTCACAGTTTGTAGCCAGGCTGGCCTGAAGCTTCTGACACTCTTCCTTTAGCCTCTCAAGGCCTGATCCATCACAGCTTGTTAATTTAGTTCTTGATTTGGGACCACTGTTACTTCACTATAAATGCTTGTAATAATGAAGACATTTTAATCTTAAACCTTATTTCAGGTTTTTATGTTTGCTATTACAGGCTAGAGTCACAGCTTAGCATGTGCAAGGTTGTAATTTTTACTCTTCCAGTACTGCAGACAGATAAATAAACAATAACAAATAGTTATTGTTAACAAATACTCTTTATGGGTATAAACTTAAAACAGAAAAAGAGAATGACTGAATTACTTTCTAATTTTTTTTAAAGGCTTATTTATTTTTTATCTATACAGCATTCTACCTGCATGTGTACTGCAGGCTAGAGGAGGTCACAGTTCTCATTATATATAGGTGGTTGTGAGCCACCATGTAGTTACTTGGAATTGAACTCAGGACCTCTGGAAGTCACAGTGCTCTTAATCTGTAAGACTTCTCTCCAGCCCCCTTTAATGTTTCTTTTTTTCTAGTTTTTTTTTTTTTTTAATGGAAAAAAAGTACTTTTTTTTTTTGATATACATAGCTTAATGTAGTCAGCAGTATTTTGCATCTTGTAAAATTCTGAAGACTGTGAACATTGAATTGAGAGGTCATCATAGCTGTAGTGACCCTCTGATGTTTACAATGTATGAAAGAAGCTTTTTAGAACACAGAAAACATGGGGCAGAGCAATGTTTTTAGTATTTTATGAGCAGCACCCCCCACACCCTGGGTTTATTTGAGTTCTCTAAATAGCAATAGGAGGCTTTTCTATCAGGGTGTTACTTAACTGCAACATGCTTTCTTGGTAGGTCTAGAGGGGAAAAATGCCTACCCACTGCTTAAGAGCAAAACAAATGTGTAGAAAAGATTATAATGTTTCAATATGTATTGTGCGTGTTTGGTTTGAGTGGAGCAGTCGTGAACCCAGAGGATTTAGGGGTTGGTTCAGTCAGTAGCTATAGCGACTGTGGGACAGCCAGTCAGCCTGACTCGCTTTGATGTTGATTGCATACTAATCAGATTTCTAAGAGCCTTTG
Source organism: Rhynchomys soricoides (assembly GCA_019843965.1). Lineage (NCBI taxonomy): Eukaryota > Metazoa > Chordata > Mammalia > Rodentia > Muridae > Rhynchomys > Rhynchomys soricoides. The sequence continues at coordinate 3,777,406 of JADRCH010000101.1, read as the reverse complement.
AAGATGTAAAATGTTAAAACTCAATATGTGAGTTTCTATTTGAATATAGTATAGCTTCTTCATTGGCTTGTAGCTTACATATTTATGCTCATTTCTCTTAATTTTAGATATGACGAATGGATTAAAGCAGATAAAATAGTAAGACCTGCTGATAAAAATGTACCAAAGATAAAACATCGGAAGAAAATAAAGGTAAAGTCTTGATTTTGCTATGCGCCATTAGCTGTTAAGTAAATACATTTCCCACCCCACCCCCCAAAGGCAATTAAATGTGCATGAGTGGGCATGTTTTAATTCTGGTATTATCGTCTCTTTTAAATAGCACTTTTACCAAATATTGGATTTTGCTCTAATTACTCTTGTCACCTGTGGAAAGGTTTTAGGAAAGTTGCTAAGTGATCTTAAAGGCTTTTTCAGTCTCAGCATTGTATGAAGGCATACAACCAAATTGCATTTGTCTATTTAAATCTTTTCCTGTCTTTTGTATTTCCCAACTAGGACCCATCAAGCAGTTTGGGTAGGGGATGTAAGTAGATTTAAGGTGGAGAAGAAATGTCTAAAGACAGAAGAGAGTGTGTCTCTTCATCTATATGACTGGCTACTGGCTCAGAATGTGTTTAATACTATCGCTAACACACACTCAATAACTAATACAGGATCTGTGCTCTCATGTGCAAAGGTGTACCACTTTGCATAAAAAACCAGATCATTCCCAAGAGTTCGAAATACCCAAGAGTCACTTCACAGCAACAGTAGGATGGAGTGGGAGGTCCCAGATGGAGGACTTGGAGAAGGGACTGAAGGAGCTGAGGGAGTTTGCATCCCCAGAAAGGCAGCAACAGTGGCAACTGGCCTGACCCCCTGATACTCCTGGAGACTGATCCACCAACCAAAGAATACACATGGAGGGACCCATGGTGTTGGCCACATATGTGGCAGAGGAGGGTCTTGTTAGCCATCAGGGGGAGGAGAGGCCCTTGGGCCTGAGAATGTTAGATGCCCCAGTATAGGGGAATGCCAAAGAGGGAAGACGAGAGTGGATGGGTGGATGGGTGGGTGAGTGGGCGGGAGAATACCTCTGTAGTGGCAGGGGGAGGGGGGAGGAAATGGGGAGGTTCCAAAGGGGGAGGTCTGGAAAGGGGAAAACATTTGAAATGTAAATAAAGTAGAAAAAAATTTAAAAAAAATTAAATAAATAAAACCAGATCATTAATATGGTTTTGAAATTTAAAAAAAATCATTTTAAATGACTTTTTATAGTGTGTAGTTGACAGGCTTAGTAGCAGTTCTGAAACTCGGTCTTTATTCCAGTGAGGAGCTGTCATGGTGCTGTTTCGGGACCTCTGTGGTCATAGATGACGAACAGTTTGATTACTGCGTTGAGTCTGTTTTAAGTTTCTAGTGCAGTAACGCAGTACTTAAAACTCAGGATCTCTTAAACTCTATATACTCGCTGTTGATCCTTTTGGAAAAATACATAAACCACGCTATAGTTAGCATTGTTTTTAGTAATGGAAGAATATTTGTTAAAACCCAATGTCTTTGTTCAAAGCAAGCTTTAGCATTTCTGAGTAGACGAGTAGGAGAAGCAATGTTTGAATCATACACATGAAATGTTCTCTGAATGTCTGTCCCCGTTCACTTCTTTATACTAACTCAAGCGTGTTAAAGCTCTTGCTCATAAGAAAAGAGGCTTGTGAATTGGAAATTAGCAGATTCTAAAGGTTTCTCATATATATATATATATATATATATATATATATATTATATTATATTATATTATATTTTGGTATAGCATATACCTCCTGCCCTCTCTTAAATTTTTTCATGAAAGCTGTTGTTTAGAGACTTCTTTGACTGCCACAAAAAATGTATTTGACTTGTTCTGGAGTAAATTGTTTCAGCCTTCAATGTGCATGGTAGATTGTGAGTTCTGAGCTCAAGTCATAAAGTGCTAAAAAAAAATGGGAGTAACAGCCATTGCAGGCTGCCTTCTTGGGATGTTCTGAAAGGTGGGCCAGTTACATGTTCCAGAGTCACTTGGAGAACACAGTAAAACAGACTTCCTGGTTCCATCCTCAGCATTTTGTTCTTCTTTCTAGGGAGCTGCTTTTCTAGAATGTTCTCAGAAATTTCAGGGCCAAGGACCCCATTTAAAGGACAGCTACTATCTGAATGTTAACTGTTACATGTAAGGGAGTGTTTCTCCCCTCGCAAATCTTACATGACGGTAGATACACACTGTCCTTTGGAGATGTGTCTGTCTGTGTAGTAGGACTTCAGAATTATTGCTAAGTCACACTTTAGAGAACCTAAATTGCAAAACAAACAAACAAACAAAATCACGGATAGGAAATACATTATTCGCCTTGACTTATCTGTAAATTGAGTTTGAGAAAACAAACCTTTGAATGAGGTAGGAAGGCTGCCTCTGAGTTCACTGCAAAGCAGGTCAATGCAAGTAACTCTTCCTGTAAATTTCAAAGTACAGAATATGGCCATTCCAGCTTTTTATCTTACAGTGAGAATAGTCATTTTCATATAAAGTTGTTGAAATTCAGTTTCTTCTTTTGTAAATATTAAATTTGGATTTATGATTAAATTTCTAAGAATCTATAAGAGTTATTAGCACTACTTATTTGCTAGTCTTAACCACCTGTCAGATTTCATCCCTGCTATTAGATTGTAAATATGAAAGTTTCTTCTCTCTCATAGCGTTCTCATGAATAATCGTAAAAAGAGTCAGATCTGCTTACTTTGAAGGTTTTATTTTTTTTTTTGTGGTATTTTTTCTCTGTTAAATAATAACATTCTTTGATGTTGCTTTAAAATAGGACTAATGTTGTTAGTAATAAGTTTATGCTTATTTTATATATTTTATATATTATGTATTGTTTTCTATACTACTGCATATGTATAATATATATATATACACACACATATATATATATAATGCTTCATATGTTATAAGATTATAGCTAATATCCAATGGTTTATTTTTTAATCTAGAATAAACTTGACAAAGAAAAAGACAGAGATGAAAAATACTCTCCTAAGAACTGTAAACTTCGACGCTTGTCAAAATCACCATTTCAGTCAAATCCATCTCCTGAGATGGTTTCCAAACTAGATCTTGCTGATGCCAAAAACTCTGATACAGCTCATATTAAATCTATAGAAATTACTTCCATTCTTAATGGACTACAAGGTAAACATAATTATTGCATGCAAGTATTTGATTTTAATCTCTTTCTTTAAATGGATTTTTATGTAGTGATACATGATTGCAATTCTAATACTCTGAAAGCTGAGGCAGGAGGATTGAGAGTTGAAGCTAGTCTGAGCAATATATCAAGAGTGTGTCTCAGGGGATGAAAAAAAGCCTTATGTATTCTTGCTCCTTCCATCCCCTAAAAAATCATCTCTGAAGTTAAATTCTATAAAAGTGGTTCTGTGGCATTAGGTTATTTTTTGATTTGTTTTGTTTTACCAGAATTTGCTGTGTTTATTGTTAGCACATCACAGTGCTGGGTTTCTCTAGTTCTTGTCAAACACTATCCTTTCTGTTGTTTTATAAAGCATAGGTTGTGTTATATATTAAGATAATAATGCAGTTCTGAAAGTTGTAAAGAACCCATCTGCTTATTTTGATCTTTGCTTACGGTTAATATCTGTTATGGTTAATAAGAAAGGCGTAGAGGACTGGGCTGCAGAGGTGGCTCTGTGGTTAAGAGCGCTTGCTGCTCTTAGGGACCGGAGTTCAATTTCCAACACCCACATGGTGAGTCATAGGCATTCAAATCCAGATTGGAGGGGATCTGACTCCTTCTTCTGAACTCTGTGGGCACCAAGCACACAAGCTAAACATTCACATGTACAGAATAATAAAAATAAATAAATAACTTACATTTAAAAAGCAGTGAGATTGGAATAGGGATCTAATCTACAAAATAACTTAATTCTTTTCCCTAAAATATTTTAAATTGCTCATAACTTGGTTTAACTATAATAGAAGTTAGATTTTCCCCTTACTTCAGAAGACTGTATATGAATTCATTATATAAGCCTACTGCTATATAATATTCTAAAGTTTGCTTTAAAAGTTCTGTAATATATCTAACATGTAGAATACTATATAGAAAAAATACATAGTTTAAAGAATAAGAATTGGACACTTCCGTCATAAGCAGGTAGCAGTTAAAATAACTAGATGTGCCACTTCTCAGGAGTTCTCACCTAATTAATCATTACTTTTAAAGTAGGATTTAACTGTTTATGGATATACTCCTAAAGAAGATACTGTTGGGGCTGGAGAGATGGCTCAGAGGTTAAGAGTGCTGGTTGCTCTTCCAGAGGTCCTGAGTTTTTTCCAGCAACTAGTTGGTGACTCATAACCATCTATAGTGAGATCTGGTACCCTCTTCAGACATGCAGACAGAGTGCTGCATACATAGCAAATAAACAAACAAACAAATCTTTAAAAAAGAAGATATTGTTTAGTTTAAAAATAATGCTAGACATTTAATGTAAGCCTAATTTTGTGAGAAAGCGTAGGTAGAGGTTGTCACCAATGTCATTTGGTCCAAGTCTGGTGCATACCTTTAATCCCAGTACTCAGGAGACAAGGGCAGGCAAATTTCTCAAGAGTTCAAAGCCAGATTGGTCTATATAATGTGTTTCTAGTTAGTTAGGACTACGTAGAGAAAGCTGTCTGAGTAGACACTCTAGGTCTTATTCTGATTTCAGAGTCTGCTTCATTGAGAGCTTAATCTGTGATTGAGGTCATAAGTGAGTTCTTGGAAACCTTGGTGCTTGCCATAGATAGAACACCTGCCATAGACACAGGAATGACCAGGGAGATATATGCAGTGGGAGTAGTAGACTTATCTTAAGTTGATCAGGATGTTTTGTGGGGTATTGCTAGTTGATTTAGGGAGCAGCAACATAAGAGATATGGAAAGGAGAGCTGCAGTTTCATCTGCAGTCAAAACAGGACATAGAAAGTATAAAAGACTTATTTAGGCTAATCTGGGCCTTCAAAAATGTGCATTTAGTTTAGTGGCAGTTTAGTGATAGCCCTCTGTGTGATTTCCTTTGCTAATATCACTACTAGTCTTTTTTTCTCTACACTTGGTACACTGTGACCTTCCTGGGAAAAATACAGAATCAGTGGGTGAGTGGTTGGGTGGATGGATGGATGGTAAGGAGGAAGGTAGGCGTGTGGAAAGATTCGTTATGATAATATCTTTTTGTGGGAGGTAGGGCATTGTAGACTGCTTATCTGGCTGGAGTTGTGCTCAATGGCTAGGTGGAAAGATTTATGCAAACTCCAATGTAGGCTTTAGTTGTTTTTTTTTTTTTTTTTTAAACTGAAGATTTCCTTTTCTTGTTATTCTCATTAAAATAATTCTCATTTTTTAAAGATTTATTTACTGTATGCGTATGTGTGTTTTGCCTGCATATATATATTTGTACCATGTGCCTGGTGCCTGCACAGGGTAAAATATGGGTTGGAGCCCTTGTAACTGGAGGTGAGAGGTGGTTGAGCTAGGATGTGTGTACTAGGAACTGGGTCCTTTTGCAAGAGCAACAAACACTCGCAATTAATTGCTGGGCCTTTTCTACAGCCCTCCATGTTCTCATTTAATGTCAGTGCTTCTAGCATTTTAAGGACAAGTATAGAAGAAGGGTAAATTTCTTTAGAAAATTTCTGCATATTAGTTTTGTTCACTTGAAAGACTGTTATTCTGTTTTTTACTGGTTTACAGTGCCACAAACTGGGTCAAATTCATAAAGGAAAGAATTTTTATTTCTTGTAGTTGAGGCATTGAGTGGCTCTCTCTGTGGTGAGGGCAATCACGATGGTGGTAACTCATGAGATAGCTAACCTACTGCTGTGAGAGGTTCCCAGTTGCAATAGTGTCGTTAAGTTTCAGCTTCAGTTTTGAAGAAGATACTTAAATCTTAGCACTAGGATGGAAGTTTTCTTTGTTTTTATTTGCTTGTTTGAGGCAGACATAAACAACAGTCTTATTAGGCATGTTGCCCCCCACCCCTCTTATTTTTTAGCTTCCGAAAGTTCTGCTGAAGACAGTGAGCAGGAAGAGGAGAGGTGTGCTCAGGACGTAGATAACAGTGGCAAAGACGAATCAAATGTGGAACATTCAACCCACACCAGAAATGAGCTGATATCAAAAGAGGAACAGAGTAGTCCGTGTTTGCTAGAAGAAAACAAAATCCACACAGATTTGGTAATAGCCAAAACAGTGTCAAAATCTCCAGAAAGATTAAGAAAAGATGTGGAAGCAGTATCAGAAGATACTGATTTTGAAGAGGAAGATGAAATCACAAAGAAGAGAAAGGATGTTAAAAAGGACACAACAGACAAGGCTTCAAAGCCACAAACAAAACGTGGGAAAAGACGGTATTGCAATCCAGACGAGTGTTTGCAGACTGGATCCCCTGGCAAGAAGGAAGACAGAACCAAGAGCAAAGAGCCACTCTGCACAGAAAACAGTAGTAACAGCTCCTCAGATGAAGATGAAGAAAAGTCCAAAGCAAAGGTGACACCAACCAAGAAATATAATGGCTTAGAAGAAAAGAGAAAATCTCTGCGGACAACTAGTTTCTATCCAGGATTTTCAGAAGTAGCAGAGAAAAGGATAAAACTTTTAAATAACTCTGATGAAAGACTTCAAAACAACAGGGCTAAAGATAGAAAAGACGTCTGGTCAAGTATTCAGGGACAGTGGCCTAAGAAAACACTAAAGGAGCTTTTCTCTGACTCTGACACAGAGGCTGCAGCTTCTCCACCCCATCCTGCCCCAGATGAGGGGACAGTAGAGTCACTGCAGACTGTGGCAGAAGAGGAGAGTTGTTCACCCATTTTGGAGCTAGAGAAGCCACTACCTGCCAGTGTTGACAATAAGCCAGTTGAAGAAAAACCTCTAGAAGTTAGTGACAGAAAAACAGAATTTCCGAGCAGTGGCAGTAATTCAGTGCTCAATACCCCACCTACCACACCGGAGTCGCCTTCTTCAGTCACTGTAACGGAAACTAGTCAGCAGCAGTCTTCTGTCACAGTGTCAGTGCCCCTGCCTCCAAACCAGGAAGAGGTTCGAAGCATAAAGAGTGAAACTGACAGCACAATTGAGGTGGACAGTGTTGTGGGGGAGCTCCAGGACCTCCAGTCGGAGGGGAATAGCTCACCAGCAGGCTTCGATGCAAGCGTGAGCTCCAGTAGTAGCAATCAGCCAGAACCAGAACACCCAGAAAAAGGTGAGGTGGAAAAGAACAGGGTGTCTATTTGTAGGATTTCTCCTCTCAATGCCGTGATAGTTTCACTGTGTCTTTTAATGTGAGGTGGTTGAGTGGTGTGCTCGTATGGACACAGTGAAAATGGACAGTAGGAAGATTATTTAAATAATGATAATGGGATGGATTTGAGAGCCTTTAATGTCTTTTTCTTGAACCACCTGTGACCTTTTGAATAGATTTTAGACCACACGCTACAACTTGTATCTAGGCCCTGAGCTTAAAACTGATGACATTTATTTCATACACTGGTTGACTGTATCATATGAGCCACTTAACTGTATTTCTGTAGCACTATGCTTGCAGTTGAAATGTGCAGTCACTCACAAACGTTTTGATTTGTTGTGAGACTCCCTCTACCCTTAATCAAATATTGTAAATAGGGGTTTGGAGTAACCATCTGTCCAGGCACTGCTTCCCTCAGACAACCAAGTCAAACTTGATTTACAAGCCTGGCTTATTTTTGTGAGTTTGTAAAGGAATTTGTATAGATGTATAACTTGCAAATCGAAGGACCAGTATGTGTGTTAATAATACTTTACAGTGATATTCTTAGTTTTTCCATACAGTTTTCCAGAGTAGAGAATCAAATTAGTGAGAGTATTAGTGTCTTCTAAGGGTATCATAGTCGTATTCTGTCATCATTTTTCTTATAAACCACTCTAATCGGGTGTTTTTAATCAGTGCACTCTAAGCTGACGTTTGGTTTTGAAATGTGCTCGTCCACTGAAACTAGCATTGGAGGGTGTGCGTTTTGAGTATCAGAGGATAGTGCAGTAGTGAGGGTGTTAGTTGGTGGGAAAGAGATAAGGTGACCTAAGCTGGAATCCCAGCACTTGGGCGGTGAAGGAGGAGGCCAGTCTTGGCTACAAGATGAGTTCCTGCCCAGGGTTGCTGCATAGGGAGACCCATTCTCAAAGAGATAAAGGATAACTCAGTAAATCTTTAGTAAAAACAGAAGTTGGGGATGTACAGGTACAGCTGCTACTGGGATTATGTCTGTGTATCATGCTATGTCATGGAGTTACATTACATAGTCATGACAAAAGGCAGCCTCAGAGGAAAAGAGTATAAGGTGGGCCTTCAACAGTGTTGTATTAAATTCCAGCTCTGGAGAGAGTGTGTCTTCTTCTTTGTCCTCAACACTTAAGAAAAATCAAAGTTATCCAGAAAGAGTTTGATATCTTCTCTACTGGGGCTCAGTCAATGCTGCTCTTTTGAATATTAATCTTGATTAAATTAAAACTATGGGATTTGGACTGAAAAGATGGTTCATTGGGTGAAGGCACTTGTCACAAAGCCTGATGACTCAGAGGTGATGCCTAAAATGCATTTGTTTGAAAGAATGAACCAATTCACAAATGTTGTTCTCTTACACACACACATGTAAAGTTGTCTTTTTAAAGTGCTGTGGCTGGAGTGATGAAGAGGGCATACCACCTTTGCAGAGGACTAGAGTTCAGTTCCCAGCACCCACATCAAATGGTTCATAACCTCCTGTAACTCCACTGGCCTCCATGGGCACCTACCCAAGCTCATACCCACATAGATAATTAAAAATAAGATAAGTATATTTTAAAGGTATGGGATTTGAGGCCATCTGCTTTACCAAATCAAAGGACTATTCAATTTTTTTTTTTTTAATTTATGCCTCAATAAACTCTTAGACATCTTCCATATGACCTCATTTTAATTTACATTTTTCACCCAAGAAATCTGTATTTTGTAAACTGTAGATTAATTTCACCATTGATAACAGGAGTAGCAAGAACGGTTTGCTGCCAAGCCTGATGTACTTTTATATCATGTGTTCTAATATTAGAAATTGGAAGCAAGTGGATCTTATCTCTTTAGTTTCTTTTTTTAAAGCTTATTTTTGGTAGTCTAAGAGATTGTGTTTAATTCCAAAGATACAGAAGCATAACAAGGGCTGAAGACAGCACAAATAGAAATGCTGCATTTTAGAGTAGTGATGAATGAACTTGCAGCATCAGGGAATTTCTCACTGAAAATAAACACTTGAGCTAGTTTAAGAAGGGATGGTATGATGATGTTGGTTTATAATATCCTTTGCAGGTCATTTCACCCCCAAATGTTTTTTAGGCCACGTCGCTGAGCTTGTAAGTTGTTTGCATGTTAATTAGCCGGTGCCCTTAAAAGTAAACTCACATAAAACAATTAGGAATTTCTGTCAAAAATGTGTCCAGTTACTATATTTCAAAGTGCCATATTTTAGACCTGTAATTGCATCACTGGGGAGATGGAAACACAAATCAGGAGTTCAAGGTAATGGTCAGCTGTGTAGAGGTTAGAAACCAGTCTGAGCTACATGACATCCTGTCTTACTTGACTCCATGCTGTATCATTCAAAATTACATTACTTTGTTAGCATTTCAGTTTGTAACAGAACCCAATACTTAGTTTTATTGGATCTTAACAAGTTTCAACACAGTCCTATGTTTGAGTTACTAGACCCATAACATGCAGTGCTGTACTGACGGCATTTTCAATCATGATTTTCTAAAGAAGAATGTATTTTTTCTTTCTGAAAGAAATTAATGACAGTTAGTTAAAAGTTGGGAAATATCTCATGATAATTTATATAAATCTCATAGAAATATATAGTTTGAGGATACTTTTTTTTTCTAAAATATTTAAGTAGTCAACTATGGAATGTTTGATTCTGTTTTGTCTTGCTGAACTGGATGTGTAGCTCAGTGGTAGAGCATTTGCCAAGCATCTGTGAAGCCCAGGCTCAATCTCCAGCCCTATCAAAATAAAAGTGAGATTCTCTTTTGTGTTTCTTATTACAGCCTGTACAGGTCAGAAAAGAGTGAAAGATACTCAGGGAGTAGGAAGTTCATCAAAAAAGCAGAAGAGAAGCCATAAAGCCACCGTGGTGAACAACAAAAAGAAGGGAAAAGGCAGTAAGTATAAAATTTGCTTTGAAGCTTCAAGATCCAAAATAATAGTTGACCTCTCCTCAAAGGTTATGTGGTTATGGGATAATTCTACATTTTTTTCCCCTCATAACCTTAAAAAAGTCACACAGGCTGGACAGTTGGTGCACGCCTATAATGCCATTGTTTGGGAAGTAGAGGCAGAGGAATCAGGAGTTCACGATCATTCTGGGCTATATAATCAATTTAAAGTCAGCCTGGACTATATGTGACCCTGCCACAAACAACAAACAGCTAAAAGTTACACAGGAGTTTTCTGATCATGGGTAAAGTCTGGGATTGAGCAAATCAGTACTATTGGTATTGGTTGCTGGTGAGTGATCGTGTAGCTATCATGACCCAGTTACCTGAATGTTCACAGTGTCTACATGTATTGTGTGTATTTTTGTTATAATGAAGTGGATTGCTTCATAATTCTTCAGAACTGCAGGCAAAGATAGTGTCATAGGCACAGTTCCAGTCTGTGAAATTGTATTTCTGTCTCCAAACCAAACTACTTGAGAGCAGTCACCTGTCTAAGACTGGCAGAGACTGTTCATTGGCCTGCAAAGACTATAATGTTTTGCTTCTTCTGAGAGCTGTGCATTTGATTATTTATTTATTTATATATTTATTATTCTGTAGACAAAATAAGAAGTGGAAAATATGTAAAGAATTTTTTTTCAGGTGCCCCACACTGACCCCTGCTGCTCTTCCGAGACTCCTGCCACCTCCACTGCCTGACCTTTGCTAGCAGCGGCCTTGGCTGCACTGCAGTGCAGAAAAAGGGTTACGCGGTCAGCTCCCCGAGCTTCTGCTGAGCCCATATGACTTCCAGGCGGTGAATATGGCATCCTTCGGGGCCCCGGGTGGCTGTGCTCAGCAAGGCCGTGTCAGGCAGGCTGAGGCAGGCCACAGCACATAAAGGGGCTAAGCCTTGGGTGGCTTAGTTAGGAGTTGCTATGGTTTCAGAGCGGCAGTGGGGACTAGGGAAGGATTCATTAAGATTCGTGTTTAGGAGAGGCAGACATTGTTTACTCTCAGGGGAGGAGGTGCATCTTTACAGTTTTGATCACTTTTGATACTTTCAAAGCCCCTACTTGGGCACTGCTAAAGAATAATTCATCAATGTATGCCAAATTGGTTCTAGATTACTTTGTATAAATAATAGTATAGTTAAAATTATGTTTTTCTTACACTGTAATGCTTTTGTCTTTAAGATGTTACCATTTTAATGTCATTTCCAGAAAGGCTCATCTTCAAAGAGTCAATTAATAAGTTTGTCTAGAGGAGTTCATGGTAGTGTCCCACTTTGATTTTCTGGCCTCCATCCTGGTAAATCAGATCATTAACCATTCTCCGACCATTCTTAGTGTAATCTCTGCAACAGAATCTATCATGGTCCTTTGTATCCAGAAAGAGGACATGTACAACTAAACAAACTCTATTCCTGTCACAAGGCAAGTGGTCAGGGATAAGTTCGTTCATTCTAGGACTGAAGCTTAATTAGCAAATTCTTGATAAACTTCAGACTGTGCTGATCACAGAGAGCGTGGTGATGACTTTAATGAAAAAAGCTATTGGGTGTAAGGAGGTTAAGGATTATTGCCTCTATCAGTGATGGTGATATGTACTACTGTGGCAGTGGAATTGGTACATGTAGATGCTGTGTACTAGAATGAAGAAGTTCCTTCAAGGACTCCTTTATTCCAAAAGAGTAAAAAACTCTTTAGCTAGGGAAGAGCCTGTGACTGAGTGAAGTATCTGTGGTGTGGATATGTGGGTGCATCGGATACTGGCTTACTGTGTTTCATAGTAAAGCTAGCAGAATGGAAGATCAGTGCAACGAGTTCATACCTGTTGGCAATATAGGTGGGAAGACTTTGGCATTTGTTTCCCTTGGCTGAGATATGTCTGCATATGCATGTGATTTTTCTAGGTTTTATTTTTCCAGTGCTGGGGGATGAACCCAGGGACTTGGGCTTGCTAGGCAAGCATTGCACAACTGAGCTAAATCTTCAACACTGATTTTCTAGGTTTTATAGGTAGATTGTTTACTGTAGTGGAAAATTCAAGTGATATATTTAGAGTTATCCTCCTAAGTTGATGTAGTCTGACCAACTTTTGTTTATTGATGGTTTCTTTCTCTTTCAGCAAACAGTAGTGACAGTGAAGAACTTTCAGCTGGTGAAAGTGTGACTAAGACTCAGGCAATCAAGTCAGTCCCCACTGGAATGAAGACCCACAATAGCAAGTCTCCTGCAAGGATACAGTCTCCAGGAAAATGTGGCAAGAATGGGGATAAAGATCCCGATCTCAAGGAGCCCAGTAACCGGCTTCCCAAGGTTTACAAGTGGAGTTTTCAGATGTGTAAGTGACATATGTAGTTTATGATGTAGGAATTTTGTCTTTGTTACTCCTGATGCTAGTGCTTGAAAAAAAGAAGGTTCACTGAGCCTGAGGGACCTGACAATGTAGGATCCTGATTAGAATGAACAAATTGCTAAAAGAAAATATTAAGACAGATGCTGACCAGCACTGAGTACATGTAAACTTGAGAATCTGCTTAGAGACCGTATAGGTTTGCTGGAGGAGTGACTTATTGTTTAAGATTATATTCTTCCAGAGGAGGGCAGTTCAATTCCCAGCACCCATGTCAGGCATCTCACAACTGTAACTCAGGGGCTCTGTTACCGTGGACCTCTTTGGGTACCTGAACTCAGGAACATAGACCACAATACACAATTAAAAATAATAGAAATAAATCTTTTTATTCCTTTGTTATTTAAAGAGATAAAAAAAAGTATGGGAGTAAGGCATGGGGGCACCCGCCTGTAACCTCAGAGCTCAGGAGCTGAGACTGGAGGACTGAGAGTGTGACACTCTCTTGGATTATAAAATAAGACCCTGTCTCCCTTCCCTTCCAAAATACAATTTTAACCTTTTGGTGTCTTTGCATCATATTTGTAAATACACTTTCCCTTTTTGAGACAAGATCTTGCTATAAAGCATGTCTGGCTGGGTATTCAATGTGTAGTTACGGTTGCCTTCAAACTCAAGGCAATCCCTGCTTTAATTGCCTGAAGGCTGGAGTCGCAAGCCAGGGTTGGTGGGTTATTTTTTTATTGTTTTTTGAGACACAGTCTGGTTGTGTAGCCTTGGCTGACCTGGAACTCATAGATATGCTCCTTCCTTTGCCTCTAAGTGTTGGGATTAAAGGAGTGTTCCACCATGGCCTACACCAGGTATCACCAGGCTGTATTGGCTATCTTTAACTCACACACTATGGTGGTGTTATGTATGACTAGAACACTGTGCAGAGCTGGGGACAGTGACTATAATCCTAGCATTCAGAACGCAGAGACAGCAATAGTGGAAGGCTGGTCAGCTTGGGCTGCAAAACAAGACCCTGTTTATCTGAAAGAAGAATTTTAGCATAATGCTTATAATGTCTTTGGTTTGTACGTGTTCGTTCAACAAATCTTCTGTGCTGTGCATTTCATTTGTATCTGGTTATTGTGGTCAAAGGACAGGGAATAGAGGAATTGAGAAGTCAAATATTTTGATGTCTTTTGGTTTTTTTTGTGTGTGGTTTAGCTCGTACAACAGGCAGGTGTGCACCAACACATCTGGAAAATTGTTTCTCATAGTTTATCTTAGACCTTATTCTAAAACTATGTTGTTTTTTTTCATTTTTATTAACTTTTATTCCCAAAATACATATTAATGAAGCTTTTAAATTGACAGCGGACCTGGAAAATATGACAAGTGCTGAACGTATCTCAATTCTTCAAGAAAAATTGCAAGAAATCAGAAAGCATTATCTGTCATTAAAATCTGAAGTAGCTTCCATTGACAGGAGGAGAAAACGTTTAAAGAAGAAAGAGAGAGAGAGTAAGTACTTTTTCCTTAAGCATGAGTCAGCTTATTACACTGCTTTGGAGTAAGGACTATGTCTGTTGTTTCTGTAGGCGAATTCTTTACTCTTTCAGCCGCACGTGTTATGACATCACAGTGCCAACTCACAAAGAGTATATCCTCAGTATAAAGGGAAATAGAGATGTTAGGACCTTTACTGAGTGGCAAATGGCTATAGACCTAGCATCAAGAAGGCGGGACAGCAAGAGTGGGGGGCCAGGTCAACTCGGGCTACATAGAAAGATTGTTTGTCAAAAAAGAAGTTTAGCATAATGCATAGATCATAAGATCTTTTGATTTGTGCATGCTCATTCAACAATTCCTGTATTTTGCATTTCCTTTGTGTCTGGTATTGTTGTAATGATTTTGTTTTAAAGAATGCTTAGATAGATGACCACACATCTAATGGGCACAGAATGGTATTTCAGTACCTCCATACTTGAGGAGCGATTGCTTCCAGGTTTAGGTTGTCTGTCTTCTCTTTGTTACAGCAATGTTCAACAGTGTGCTGAATTAGAGTACAGTCTTGTTGACTGCTGTCATGCTAAAAGATACTGCTTCCATCTGGTCTTGATGTAGTGTCACGAACTATAGTTTCCGTGCCCCTCTCTACTTTCCTAGGCACTGTCAACACTGTCCTGCTTTCTATATAATGTGATAGTTTTGCTTATAGCTTTAGAGACCTCCGTGTTGTTCTCTGTAGTGGTAATAGTTGACACTCCTCTCAAAGGCATAACTTTTCTCTGTTTTCCCCCACTGTTTGGGTTACTTCAGAATACAAATGGCCAGGACATTTCTTCTGAGGCCTAAATGAGAAGAAATGATGTGAGATGTCAAACTCTTGCTTGGCTGTGATAGCAAAATACCATGACAGAGAAGATAACCTAAACAATAGAAACTTATTTTCTCACAGTACTAGGGGTTTAAAGTTCAAAGCCAACACCTTGTTTGTTTGTTTGTTTTCTTCTTTGTGTATGGGCTGTCATTGCCACCGTCTTGCTCCATGTAAACATCCACGGGGGATGTAGAGATGAGTTTTATTTTTTAGGGGTATCCGTTGGGTTGAATTAGTTCCCTATAGTTATGTCTTTCAATTATTTATGATTGGCAGTTTGGGCTACAACATGAAGTTTTGGCGGTGCATGACTCAGTTCATACCAGAAGTCCTTGGCAGATGTCCTTGAGACAAGATTGCTTAGATGTGACACTATTGACATTTTGAGCTTGATCATTATCTCCTGTAGTTGTCCTCTGTGTAGCAGTGTCTCTAGCTGTCATCCCACATACCAGTGGCACAGCATGTTAATGCTACTAGACATTGTCAGATGCGCATAGGATGAAGGGTGGATGACCCCACGTTAGGAACCACTGCTCTGCTGTGAGAGTACACTTGGTTCCATTTCACATCAGAATGAAAACCCTTGTGGTGTGAAAGTAGTAGAGATTTGAGTCAGGTAAGCAGAGGACAAGACATGTGGGGCTATGTAGGGTAGAGCAAGGGGTTGCAATTTTATTCTGATGAGAATAGAGTTCTGTTAGAAACGTTTAGGCATGGAAGTGACACGCTGGTGGAAAGCAGAATCTAGGAGCAGCAGTGGAGGTAGTAAGGGAAGCCTGTTCATTAGTTCAGAGTGACTAGCATAGAGTGACTTAAAGCTGTATGCAGTCAAGATATAAATCAGTGTTGAATTAGCAACATTGTTGATGGAAAATATTAAATTGCATATTCAAGCCAACAAAAATAAAGCAGACATTAAGTTTTTTTATTTGTAGCTAGGTGTGGTAACACTTGGAAGGTAAAATAAAAGCAGGAGAGATGCCATCTTTGGCTAAATGGTGGGTTTGGGGCTAGCCTGTGTTGCTTAAGACCCTGTCTTAAATAAAATTGTATTTGTACTATACAAAGTATTACATAGTTGGTAACAACAAAAGCTTAGAAATTATAGAAGTTCTCATTCAGAAGTATAGTGTAATGCTATTTAACTTTGAAAAGAAAAGGTAATAAAGCTCATATGGATGGAACATGATGCCACACTGTGTTGTTGGCACATACTGCAGCCCTCGCACATGAGAAGCAGGGGCAGGACAGTGTTTGCCTAAGTTCAAGGTCAGATTGCTGTACATAGTAAAGTCCAGGTTAGTCAGGACTATATAGTGAGACTGTCTCATAGCCTAAACCACAGTAAAAGCAAGGAGTGTCACTCTATGACGCTGCACTGTGTTTACTCTTTCCCTCCACCTGTGTTTGTATGTGTTTGGGGGCCACAGGACACCCTCAGACACCTTATTTTTAAGACAGCATCCTTCATTTGCCTGGGCCTTACTCATAGGCTAAGCTGGCTGGCCACCAGGTCCTGCTTTTTTACATAGGTTCTAGAGATGGAACTGGGTCTCTGTAGTCATTTCAGTGATGGGGCTACTTCCCCAGCTCCTACCTGTGTTTTAATAAGTGCTGCTAAATCTAGGAAATAGAAATACCCATTTCAAGATTCTAGAGATGAAATTCTTTGAGAACATGAGTTGCAGATGTTGTCTCCACAGAGATAGTAGCTGTTTGAGGACCACTATGGTCTGTATAGAAACTGTTCGGCTCTGGTGGTCCAGAAGCTCTGAAATGCTGTGTGAATGGTTATGTCCATTGCAATAAAAGATTAGGCCTTGCAGTAATATTTTCATCTAAAGTTTTAAACAATATGGACAACTAAGGACAGTAGAGGAAGCATTTGGGCAAGTAGGTGAGTTCTAGGTAACAAATTTACTTACTCCCAAGTATGGAACAAAAACTTGCTGTTACTTTTACATCGTGTGTGTGTGTGTGTGTGTGTGTGTGTGTGTGTGTGTGTACATGCACACATACATATGTGCAAGTGTACCACAGTGTACATCTAGAGGTCAGAGGACAACTTTTAGAAGTCAAGTTCTTTTCTTTCCACCTTGTGGGTCCCAGAGATAAATTCAGATTGGTCAGGCTTGGTGACAGGTACCTTTATCCAGAGTTGTCTCACTTGATGTTTATTTCCTTCTTATTTGTGTATATAGATATTCTTTTAAAACATCACATTTCATGTATTGATAATAGTGAAAGAATTCCCTTGAGGAAAACCGTGTGATATAAACTGAGGGAGGCAGTACTGATGGGAAGCTTTTCACCTCAGCTACCAATTCTTTTTAAACTTGCAAACAAAATCATTTATTGCTGAGTGCAATGTGCACAAGAAGAAGCATCATGGAGTTATTTCTTCCCTTCTACCTTGTAGCTTCTGGGAGTTCAACTCAGGTTGTTAGGCTGCAGAGGCAAGCAGTGTATACCTGCAAAGCTATCTCTGAGGTCTCAGAGTTTATTGGAAAAGTTGGACAGAAATGTGGTATTAGAAAAGTAGCAGAAATGACGGACATTTTCGTGTTTTCACTCAAAACCATGTTTGTATTTAGTAAACAAAGTTTTCCTTTAGTTATGTGTTCTACACTGGATACACAATTCCTTTCATCCCTCTTCCCTCTCCAGCTTGCTTTCTTTCTCCTTTGACAGGGCTAGGAATAGAACCAATGGCCTTGTAATCCAGGCAAGTACATTGCCACTGAGCTCTACCACTGTACCATCTGTGTTGTACAGATGGCAACGATAATGCTGCTCGAGAACCTCTGGCTTTCCCTTTCTTTAGACTGTGGTACTTTGAGCTGAATTTGGAGAACACGAGAAATTTAGGCTGAAGATGAGCTTTTGCCTTTTCCCAGTGTAGCATGCTTTTAGCCTTACCTGTGTTTTTCCTTTTCCTCAGGTGCTGCTACATCTTCCTCCTCCTCTTCTCCTTCGTCCAGCTCCATAACAGCTGCTGTTATGTTGACACTAGCTGAACCATCAATGTCCAGTGCATCACAGAATGGAATGTCAGTTGAGTGCAGGTGACAGCAGGACTTGCTAGAGCACTTTGCACTTAATGGCTGTTGAGGGCCACATCTTTTTTTATACTGCACAGTGGCACACAAACACACAAAATCAGACAAGCACTATTTTATATTTAAAAATTATTTCTTGACAAGCTGACTTGGCACTTAAGTGCACTTTTTTACGAAGAAAAGAACAGCGGGCTGCTCTTCCTCAAGCAATAATTGTCTCCAACTTGTCTGGGATTGCGCGTCTGCGAACTTGAAGGCCTTCCAACCGTGGCAGAGGAGGCTTTTCACTGCCTGTAAGGATGACGTAGTAGGCAGAGAAGAGGTGGGCCAGAACATGTGAGATGACTTACTGTATATGTATTCCCTTGTATTTTGTTAAAGCTGCAACATTTGATATTTTTCCATTCATTTATTAAAAATATGAACCTATTTTCATTTGTACAAGCTAATTGTTTTTTAAAGCAAGTCACCTTAGGGTGACTTTAATTGTATAAGTCAAGCACATGTAACAAATTCAAAACCTGCAGTTAGTTAACAGGATATTATTAGATATCATCCTGGTAAACAAATATTAAAGATTCTCTTTAAAAACGACTGAACATGTTTACAGGTTTGAATTAGGCTAAAAGGTCTGTGGTGGCTTTTCACACCCCTTCAAATTGAAATGGGACTACTGTACTTTGCCATTTTTCTATAAATCAGTATTTTTTTTTAATTTTGATATAATACATTGTGTGAAAAAAGAAAATGGCTACTAAACTGTATTAAATCTTAAACAATGTATAAAGATTGTACCTAGCCAGCTCAAAGTGTATATTTATTCTAGTGAATTATAACAGTTATATTTTTGTGTTTCCTTGTAAATGTTTCTTTTCCCTTAAATACAGATAATTCATTTGTATTGCTTATTTTATTATGAGCTTACAACAAAAAGACTTCAGGAACAAACTGTTAGAGTGGTTCAAGGTTGTGTCTATGACCTGCCTCACAAAGATGGTGGTTATTTTAAGTATAAGTAGCTGACTGGGTAGTAGGCCTATACAGTTGTATGCCTTGTATAAACTGCAAAACGAACGCCAAGCTGTTTTCACCTGTATTGACTCTATGTTGTATGATTCCAATCTCTGTTTGGCACTTGTATTTAATTCCCCACCTTTGTAATACATTTGTATATTGCGGATGTGTTCATTGAAGCTATTTAAAACCTGGCACTGTTAATACACAGTACTTCACTGTACAGACTGTTTTACTGGTTTAATCGTGGTTCTGTGTGCTTTTTTTTTTTTTTTTTTTTTTTTTTTTTGAATGAGGCTGGCATGTTTTATTTGTTTTCTGGCAATACATGTGAGAATCTTGAAGCGTTTTGTTGTAGATGCTAACGTGTCAGAATCCTTAATCCTTTACATTGAACCTTTCTAAGAAAAGCATTTTCAGTCTTGTAATGTGTGCTTACAGTAACTAATTTTGTTGAAAAAATGGTTTCAAATTACTCATTTGTACAGACTGTAAAGATTTGTTGACAGCAAAATGTTGAAGAAAAAACTTATAGAATAAAGCTATAAAGTATATATTAGGATCTGCAAACATGATGAATTATGTAATATATTGTACAAATGTAAGCAAAAGCTCTGAAATAAATGCCATAGTTTGTGAATCCTTGATTTTGTTTGTAGAAGGTTAAGTAATTTTAGTTCACTCTGTACGTGATGACTGCTGAGAATGTGTACATGCAGCCTGCTCACAAGGGCTCACACCAGTATCCAAAAGGGGGGTTCTGCTTTTAAAAGCCAGAAGTCTCTTATCACAAGGGCTCACATCAGTATCCCAAGGAGGGTTCTGCTTTTAAAAGCTAACAGTCCCTTTACAGTGCTGGTTCTCCGGACCTCGGTTTCAGTTCCCAGTACTCCACCAAATCAGACCTTAAATTAAAACAAAACAAACAGACACAAAAAAACAAACTTAAGTAAAGTGATGCCTTTAGGCTGTTACTGTCATTCTGTATACTACTTGGCTAGAGTCTGAATATAAAATTTTTTGTTACAATTTGGGGAGTTGTCCAAAGAAGGAAAAAAATAAGTTCAACTTTAAAACTGTATTTTGGGGCTAGCAAGATGCTCAAAGGTAAGCACTGATGACCAATCTTGTTTTATGAATCCCAGGAACCCAAATCGTAGAAGGAAAGACTGCCTTCTGCAAGTTATTCACCTACACAAAATATATAAGTATAAAAAGATGTCTCTACAGTATATGATAGCTAGCCCACACCTATAATCCCAGCACTCAAGAGGTTGGGCTACAGACTGAGACTCTGTCTCAAGAAATATAAACCTTGTTTTCATTTTTCTGAGAATAAAATAGCTTTATTGCCCAACCTGGCTTCAGTCTCACAGATTCTCAGTTGTGCCTGAGACTCAAAAGTGCCAGAATTACAGATCTGTAGTTTCTTAAAAATGTTTATTTTTCTCAAAATTATTACCTACATGTCTCTTGTCATTTAATATGATGGGGCCTTTCTGGTTCTTTGAGTAAGCCCTCTGTACCTGTTACAGGAATCCAGTAATCATTGTTAACCCAGCCAGTGTGCCTGTCCATTTCAAAGGTGCCCTAATTCACCTGAAAAATTGTGTAGTATCTTTAAAAAAAAAAAAAAAAAAAACCTGCAGCAATTTAATCCGTAATCTCTCTGTGTAGTGCTGCCTTATATAGACCAAGAAGGCCTTCAACTCAAATTTTCCTGCCTCTACCTCCTAAGTGTTGGCATTAGAGGTGTGTACACTACACCTAGCCCTAATAGGCAACTGCAAGAGCCACTTCCTTGCTCTCAGTTGTTCATTGTGGCATTTAAGGAGGAAGAAGGTGAAGAGATGGGCTCATAGTCTGTAGAGGGTCTTGAGAGCCATCTAACAAATCTGTTATATCAGTCACTGCAACCAGTGAGGGGGTTAGATATCAAAAATGTGCTGTCACTTGAGAGGAAGGGGGTGGTGGTACAGCACACTGCTGTTCCAGTCAGAGCCCAGGAGTGTTCAAGACTCCGTAGCTTACCTTTCTCATATTACACAGGTAAGAAAACAAGGACCCACAAAGGGGAACTCCCAACTGAGTGCTGCATTGCCCCTGTCATTTTCTTCAGTACTTTCCCCAGCTGCGCGGAGTCCTGGTGTCTGACAGAGCAGAGCTAGGTTCCTGGCCAGAAATGGCTCTTACTTTTGAAGACACACACTCCTGAAAAATTAGGACAGTAAACTTTGCACCTGATTTAGCCTTTCTATTTATTACATCCAACTGACCTCTGTACCTAATACTCTTGAGCTTCAATTCATCACATCTAAACGGTAAAAGCTGGGGCATAAGAATAGGTTTGAACCCTCTGCCTAGGTTTGGTCATTGACGTGTCAATTCAAGTTCGCCTACAACTTACCCATAAGCAAATGATTATGTGCTTATGGCCAGCTATTCGGACTTCTTGTACGCTCAAGTCCAGCTTTCCCTAACAGTCTCAGGATAACAGGACAAACTGGTGACCTAAACCATGTTCCCCAGCTCCGAAATACTGATCAGCCACAGACTACTTGGAGAAGGGGCTCTGAATGGAACCTCTTGGAAGTGACTGGAACTCAGGGCCAGAGGGAATCTGCGACTAGTGGGAATCCGGAAATGAGGACTCTACACTGCGGCCATTCAAGGAAGCTCAGGTCTAAACATTGTTTGGGGAAGGAAGGAACACAAGAGAAAAAAGGGGCCTGGAGTGGGGGTGAGTGGTGCATGATGTAGGGGGTGGGGGGTGAGTGGTGTGGGTGGAGCAGTGAATGGCCATGCGTTATGTTAGAACCATGTGTCGGTGTTTGCATCGAGAGCCCTGGGGAATGCCAGGCTGACTACAGCTTGCAGGGTGGCCAATGCCCTCCTTTTGACGATGTGGGTCTTCCCCTTCAGTTCCACCCGTGTTCATGACAATTCCAGGTGACCAATTCTGGGTTGTGTCCAAGTGTCCATTGAGAACTAGGTTTAGCAGGTAACCCCTGAAGTTACTAGCTATGCCAATGGAGCCCTCCTTCCCTTCAGCTGGGTAAGCACTTCACCATTGGCCATATTCTCAGCTTATTGACAGAGTCTCTTGTAGCTCATGTAGGCCTCAAATTCCATTATGTTACTGAGGATGACTGTAAAGTCTGGTACTCAAGCCTCTTGAGTGCTGAGATTACACCTGTGTGACTCACCTAGCTTTACTTTTTATTTTTGAGACAGGGTTTTTATCTTACTAAGTTACTCAGGCTGACCTTTGGCACACACCTAGCTCAGAAGCTGTCCTCCTGCCTCAACCTTCCACTGAAGAGCTAGGATTACAGGCTTGTGTGGCCAGGCCCATCAAAACTGGCTTCCTAACTAATTCAAGAATCCCATTTGACTGTATAATCACTGAGGGATACAATAAAACAAATTGCTCAGGGTCGGAAATATTTGGAGACAGGGACTTTGCTAGGTATCTCCCTGGCTGGCCATGCACAATGTTCCTCTTGGCTCTGCTTTCTGTATGCTGGAATTACAGGCATAGTCCACACCCACTCAGTGGGTTAGCATTTTTAAATGTTTAAGTATTAAATGTGACTTCAAACTTTTGAGTCCCCTCATTAATACACTGCTGAAAAGCTTTATCGAGCACAGTGGGAACCCAGTGAGTATACACTGTGAGAGAGTCATTGTGTGGCTCTTGCTTCCCATTCTTTTCTCTCACCTTAGGATCTCTGTCCAGTTCTCTTGTCATCATGATGTCAGAGCTTAGTGTCCATCCATGCCAGCACCATCTGCTGAATTGACCATTTCAGAGCTTACTTTAACTTTAGAATGCAGTCCTTCAATTAAGCAGAGCCTTACAAGTAGGAACGCTGGTTTTCTCAATTGAGCAGACTCTGCTTTCAGGGTATTTGATGGAAACATGCACTTTTCTAGATTCCTAGGGTATGGTACAGTGTCTCAGTCCTAGAGAAGAGAATGAAATTAAACTAGGCATTAGTACAGTATAAACTAAATGTTGAGTTTCAAGTGAACTGGCTTTTTTTTTTTTTAGAACCTGTGTGATGCTGTTGCCTGGTGGTTTTAGTTTGTCTTCAAATACTTAACTTAAAAAACATTTTAGCTTACAGAGGTTGTTTTCTAAAGGCACAATCACCTTCTTTTAAGATAACGCTGCTTTCTAACTTGTAATACATTTCTGAATGCTAAGTTTTATTTTGGGAAGCAGAAGTCACTGGGAAGTGTTTGGATGGGAAAGTGGGACTGGCTTTGTCAAGAACGGAGTTGCTATTTGTTTGTTTATTTAATGACTATTATTTTCTTTGGTTGTTCCTTTAAAAACTAGGGAATATGCCTTAGCAAGTGTTGATGTAGAAGAAGAAATTGTCAGGAGCAAAGGCAGGAATGGAAAAAGTCATGGCTAGTGGAAAAGCACTTGAAAGTGTTGCTCTCAGCCTCTGCTGGGGCTAAACTGCTTAACTGCTGAACCACCCCTTGAGTTCTCTTTCTTGCTTTTTGAGACAGCATCTCACTGCGCCTTTACTCTGGTGGCTATGCACTGGCAATCCTCCTGCATTTGCCCGCCAAGTGCTGGGATGAGCCACCATACCTAGGTGGGTTTTGTTTGTTTGGTTGTTTTGTTTTGTTTTTGTTTTTTGTGCTTTTGTTTTTGTTAGTTTGGACAAATCTCCCTATATACCCTATGCTAGCTTTGAGATACCCTATGCTAGCTTTGAGATCTGAATTGGTCTGCCTCAGCCTCCTGCATACACATTTTGCTGTTGATTACTGATTTTCCTTTTAGGTCATAGTGAACTGAAGAGAAGGGACTGTGATAGTAGGGTGCTCTACAAATGTATTTATATAATAATTGGCTTTTGAATTAGAATTAGTTATAGAAATTTTTCTGTCTTACCTGTAAAAACACATATTTTTCTTATCTTGATATACACCAAGACTAATGTCTAAAAATTACTACCAGGAATCTCCTCATACTTGTGGTCTGAATCAGAGAGCTGGAGAATTTCCTTGTAGTACAGCATCCTTAAAAGTCACTGTGGTGGGAGAGACCTCTGCCTGGGCCACCCAGGACTCCATAGCCAAATAGTGCTGGGAGAAAGCTAGCCTCCCAGGAGTGTGGGCAAGCCTGTCTGCTCAGAGGGACCCACCTGGAATACCCAGGACACAGAGACTGAGGAGGGGACTTCTGGTTTCTTTTGATGGCTGGAGAGCAGATCCTGTGACACGGGGCTCCATACTCAAACAGTGCCAGGAGAGAGTTGGTATACCAGGAGTGCCAACATATCTTCAAGCACAGGCAAGAAAATCACTTCTTTTCAAATTCACTGGACCAAGAGGGACCCTTGCAGAGCCATCAGGACACAGGAAACAAGGGATAGCTGCAGATTAGATCCTTCTTGTTTCTGTCTGCACCCCAGAGCTGACCCAGCACCACAGCTCTCCAAACTCAAATTCCTCTCAGAGAGAACGGGTCTTCAAGGAGTATTGACACCTAGGCTTGCAGGAAAACAAGCCACAGTCAGAGAGAGTAAGACCAGCTAACACCAGAGATAACCAGATGGCAAAAGGCAAGGGCAAGAACACAAGGAACAGAAACCAAGGCTACTTGGCATCATCATAACCCAGCTCTCCCACCACAGCAAGCCATGGATACCCCAACACACCAGAAAAGGAAGACTCAGACTTAAAATCACATAACAAGACAGTGATATAAGATTTTAAGAAGGAAATAAATAACTCCCTTAAAGAAATACAAGAGAACACAGGTAAACAACTAGAAGCCCTTAAAGAGGACACACAAAAATTCCTTAAAAATTACAGGAAAACACAATCAAACAGATGAAGGAAATGAACAAAACCATCCAGGAACTAAAAACAGAAATAGGAACAAAAAAGAAATCACAAAGGGAGACAACCCTGGAGTTAGAGAACATAAGAAAGAAATCAGGAGTCATAGATGCAAGCATCAACAGATTACAAGAGATGGAATACAGAATCTCAGGTGCGGAAGATACCATAAAAAACATAGACACAACAGTCAAAGAAAACGCAAAAAGCAAAAAGCTCCTAACCCAAAACATCCAGGATATCCAGGATACAATGAGAAGACAGAACCTGAGGATAATAGGCATAGAAGAGAGTGAAGACTCCCAACTTAAGGGTCGAGTAAATATCTTCAACAAAATTATAGAAGAAAACTTCCCTAACCTAAAGAAAGAGATGAACATATATATACAAGAAGCCTATAGAACTCCAAATAGACTGGACTAAACAGAAATTCCTCCTGTCACATTATAGTGAAAACACCAAATACACAAAATAAGGAAAGAATATTAAAAGCAGTAAGAGAAAAAGGGCAAGTAACATATAAAGGCAGACCTATCAGAATTACACCAGACTTTTCTCACCAGAGACTATGAAAGCTAGAAGATCCTGGGCAGAGCTCATACATACTCTGAAAGAACACAAATGCCAGCCCAGGCTGCTATACCCAGCAAAACTCTTAATAATCATAGATGGTGGAAACAAAATATTCTATGACAAATCCAAATTTGCACAGTATGTTTCCACAAACCCAGCCCTACAAAGAGTAATACATGGGAAACGCCAACTCAAGGAGGGAAACTACACTCAAGAAAAAGGAAGAAAGTAATCTTTTAACAAACTCAAAAGAAGATAGCCACACAAACAATATAAACAACATCAAAAATAACAGGAAATAACAATTACTATTCTCTAATATCTCTTAACATCAATGGTCTCAACTCCCCAATAAAAAGACATAGACTGACAGACTGGATCCATAAACAGGACCCAGCATTTTGCTGCATCCAGGAAACGCACCTTCGTGTTAAAGACAAGCACTACCTCAGAGTAAAGGGCTGGAAGACAATTTTCCAAGCAAATGGCCCCAAGAAACAGGTTGGAGTAGCCATTCTAATATGGGATAAAATTGAATTTCAACCAAAAGTCATCAAAAAAGATAAGGAAGGACACTTCATACTCATCAAATGAAAAATTTACCAAGAAGAGCTCTCAATTCTGAACATCTATGCCCTGAATGCAAGAGCTCCCACGTTCATGAAAGAAACTCTACTAAAGCTCAAAGCACACATTGCACCTCACACGATAATAGTGGGAGACTTCAACAGCCCACTGTCAACAATGGACAGATCTTGGAAACATAAACTAAACAGAGACACAGTGAAACTAACAGATGCTATGAATCAAATGGGTTTAACAGATATCTATAGAACATTTCATCCTGCATCAAAAGAATATACTTTCTTCTCAGCACCTCATGGTACCTTCTCCAAAATTGATCATATAATTGGTCACAAAACAAGCCTCAACAGATATAAGAAGATTAAAATAACCTCATGCCTCTTATCAGATCACCACGGATTAAGGTTGGTCTTCAATGGCAACAACAACAACAACAGAATGTCCACATACACATGGAAGCTGAACAATGCTCTGCTTAATGATAACTTGGTCAAGAAAGAAATAAAGAAATTAAAGACTTCGTAGAATTCAATGAAAATGAAAATACAACTCACCCAAACCTATGGGACACAATGAAAGCAGTGTTAAGAGGAAAACTCATAGCTCTGAATGCCTCCAAAAAGAAACTGGAGAGAACATATACTACTACCAGCTTAACAGCACATCTGAAAGTTCTGGAACAAAAAGAAGCTAATACACCTAAGAGGAGTAGAAGGCAGGAAATAATCAAATTAAGGGCTGAAATCAACCAAGTGGAAACTAAAAAAACTATACAAAGAATCAACAAAACCAAGAGCTGGTTCTTTGAGAAAATCAACAAGATAGATAAACCCTTAGCCAGACTAACCAGAGGGCATGGAGACAGTATCCAAATTAACAAAATTAGAAATGAAAATGGAGATATAACAACAGACTCTGAGGAAATTAAAAAAATCATCAGATCCTACTACAAAAGCCTATATGCAACAAAATTGGAAAATCTGGAGGAAATGGACAAGTTTCTAGACAGATACCAATTACCAAAGTTAAATCAGGATCAGATAAACCATCTAAACAGTCCCATAAGCCCTAAAGAAATAGAAGCAGTCATTAAAAGTCTCCCAACCAAAAAAAGCCCAGAACCAGATGGGTTCAGTGCAGAATTCTATCAGACCTTCAAAGAACACCTAATACCAATACTCTTGAAGCTATTCCACAAAATAGAAATGGAAGGAACACTACCAAATTCATTCTATGAGGCCACATTTACACTGATACCAAAGCCCCACAAAGATCCAACAAAGAAAGAAAACTTCAGATCAATTTTCCTTATGAATATCGATGCAAAAATACTCAATAAAATTCTTGCAAACCATATCCAAGAACAGATCAAAACGATCATTCACCATGATCAAGTAGGCTTCATCCCTGGGATGCAGGGATGGTTCAGTACCTGAAAATCCATCAATGTAATCCACTACATAAACAAACTCAAAGAAAAAAAACCACATGGATCATCTCACTAGATGCTGAGAAAGCATTTGACAAAATTCAATATCCCTTCATGACAAAAGTCTTGGAAAGATCAGGAATTCAAGGAGAAAACCTAAACTTAGTAAAAGCAATATATAGCAAACCAGTGGCCAACATCAAACTAAATGGAGAGAAACTTGAAGCAATCCCACTAAAATCAGGGACTAGACAAAGCTGCCCTCTCTCTCCCTACCTATTCAATATAGTACTTGAAGTTCTAGCTAGAGCAATCAGACAACAAAAGGAAATCAAAAGGATACAAATTGGAAAGGAAGAAATCAAAATACCACTATTTGCAGATGATATGATGGTATACTTAAGTGACCCGAAAAACTCCACCAGAGATCTGCTACAGCTGATTAAACAACTTCAGCAAAGTGGCTGGATACAAAATTAACTCAAGCAAATCAGTAGCCTTCCTATACTCGAGGGATAAACAGACTGAGAAAGAAATTAGGGAAATGACACCTTTCACAATTGTCACAAACAATATAAAGTATCTTGGTGTGACTCTAACCAAACAAGTGAAAGATCTGTATGACGAGAACTTCAAGTCTCTGAAGAAAGAAATCAAAGAAGACCTCAGAAGATGGAAAGATCTCCCATGCTCATGGATTGGCAGGATTAACATAGTTAAAATAGGCATCCTGCAGAAAGCAATATACAGATTCAATGCTATCCCCATCAAAGTCCCAACCCAATTCTTCATAGACCTAGAAAGAGCAATTCTCAAATTCATATGGAATAACAAAAAACCCAGGATAGCAAAAACTATCCTCAACAATAAAAGGTCTGGGGGAATCAGCCTCCCTGACCTCAAGCTGTACTACAGAGCAGTAGTGTTAAAAACTGCATGGTATTGGTACAGCGACAGGCAGGTAGATCAATGGAAAAAAATCAAAGACCAAGAAATGAACCCACACACATATGGTCACTTGATCTTCAACAAAAGAGCTAAAACCATACAGTGGGAAAAAACCCAGCATCTTCAACAAATGGTGCTGGATCAACTGGAGGTCTACATGTAGAAGATTGCGTATTGATCCATTCCTATCTCCCTGTACAAAGCTCAAGTCCAAGTGGATCAAGGACCTTCACATTAAACCAGATACACTGAATTTAATAGAAGAGAAAGTGGGGAAGAATCTCGATCACTTGGGCACAGGACAATTGTTCTTGAACAGAACACCAATGGCTTGTGCTCTAAGATCAAGAATTGACCGATGGGACCTCATAAAATTACAAAGCTTCTGTAAGGCAAAGAACACTGTGAATAGTCCGAAAGGCAACCTACAGATTGGGAAAAGATCTTTACCAATCCTACATCTGATAGAGGGCTAATATCCGAAGTATACAAAGAACTCAAGAAGCTAGATGCCAGAGATCCAAATAACCCTATCAAAAAATGGGAAAGTGAGCTAAACAGAGAATTCTCAACTGAGGAAACTCGAATGGCCGAGAAGCACCTAAAGAAATGTTCAGCATTCTTAATCATCAGGGAAATGCAGATCAAAACAACCCTGAGATTTCACCTCACACCAGTCAGAATGGCTAAGATAAAAAACTCAGGTGATAGCAGATGTTGGTGAGGATGTGGAGAAAGAGGAACACTCCTCCATTGCTGTTGGGAATGCATGATGATACAACCTCTCTGGAAATCAGTTTGGCGGAACCTCAGAAAAATGAACATAATACTACCTGAGGACCCAGCTATTCCACTCCTGGGCATATACCCAGAAGATGCTCCAACAGGTAATAAAGACACATGTTCCACTATGTTCATAGCAGCCATATTTATAATAGCCAGAAGCTGGAAACAACCCAGATGTCCCTCCATAGAGAAATGGATACAGAAAATGTGGTACATTTACACAATGGAATACTACTCAGCTATTAAAATCAATGACTTCTTGAAATTCATAGACAAATGGATGGATCTTGAAAATGTCATCCTGAGCGAGGTAACACAGTCACAAAAGAATGAACATGGTATGTACTCACTGTTAAGAGGTTATTAGCCCAAAAGTTTTAAATACCCAAGAGTCACTTCGTAGCAGCAGTGGATCTGAGTGTGATGTCCCAGATGCAGGCTTGGAGAAAGGACTGAAGGAGCTGAGGGAGTGTGCAGCCCCAGGGAGGTAGCAACAGTGTCAACTGGCCTGACCTCCCGATGCTCCCAGAGACTGGATCACCAATCAAAGAATACACATGGAGGGACCCATGGTGCTGGCCACAAAGACTCCAGAGGAGGGTCTTGTTACTCGTCAAGGGGAGGAGAGGCCCTTGGGCCTGAGGCTGATAGATCCCCCAGTATAGGAGAATGACAAGGAGGGAAGACGAGAGTGGGTGGGTGGTTTTGGGGGTGGGTTGGAGAATATCCCCATATTGGCAGGGGGAAGGAGGAGGGAATGGGGAGGTTCCAAAGGGGAGATCTGAAACATTTGAAATGTAAATAAAATATGAAAAAAAAAAGGAACATTTCATCCTAAATCAAAAGAATATACCTTCTTCTTAGCACCTCATGGTACCTTCTCCAAAATTGATCATACAATTGGTCACAAAACAAACCTCAACAGATATAAGAAGATTGAGGTAATCCCATGCCTCCTATCAGATCACTACAGATTATGGCTGGTCTTCAATGTCAACAAAAACAACAGAAAACCTACATACACATGGAGGCTGAACTCAATGATAACTTGGTCAATGAAGAAATAAAGAAATTAAAGACTTCCTAGAATTTAATGAAAATGAAAGTACAACATACCCAAACTCATGGGACACAATGAAAGCAGTGTTAAGAGAAACACTCATAGCCCTGAGTGCCTCCGAAAAGAAACTGGAGAGAGCATACATTATCAGCTTAACAGCACACCTGTAAGCGCTAGAACAATAAGAAACTAATATACCCAAGAGGAGTAGAAGGCAAGAAATAGTCAAACTCAGGGCTGAAATCAAGCAAGTAGAAACAAAAAGAACTATACAAGGAATCAACAAAACCGGGAACTGGTTCTTTGAGAAAAATCAACAAGATAGATAAACCCTTAGCCAGACTAACCAGAGGGCATGGAGACAGTATCCAAATTAAGAAAATTAGAAATGAAAAGGGAGATATAACAACAGACTCTGAGGAAATTAAAAAAATCATCAGATCCTACTACAAAAGCCTATACTCAACAAAATTGGAAAATCTGGACAAGTTTCTAGACAGATACCAAATACCAAAGTTAAATCAGGATCAGATAAACCATCTAAAGAGTCCCATAACCCCTAAAGAAATAGAAGCAGTCATTAAAAGTCTCCCAACCAAAAAAAGCCCAGAACCAGATGGGTTCAGTGCAGAATTCTATCAGACCTTCAAAGAAGACCTAATACCAATACTTTTCAATCTATTCCACAAAATAGAAACAGAAAGAACACTACCCAATTCATTCTATAAGGCCACAGTTACACTGATACCAAAACGTCACAAAGACCTAACAATAAAAGAAAACTTCAGAACAATTTCCATTATGAATATTGATGCAAAAGTACTTAATAAAATTCTCTCAAATCAAATCCAAGAACATATCAAAACGATCATTAACCATGATCAAGTAGGCTTCATCCGAGGGATGCAGGGATGGTTCAATACCTGGAAATCCACCAATGTAGTCCACTACACACACTTACAATCACTTGATCTTTGACAAAGGAGCTATAACCATCCAGTGGAAAAAAGACAGCATCTTCAACAAATGGTGCTGGTTCAACTGGTGGTCTACACGTAGAAGAATGCAAATTGATTCATTCCTATCTCCCTGTACAAAGCTCAATTCCAAGTGGATCAAGGACCCCCACATAAAACCAGATACACTGAATCTAATAGAAGAGAAAGTGGGGAAAAGTCTTGAACACATGGGCACAGGGGAAAAGTTCTTGAACAGAACACCAATGGCTTGTGCTCTAAGACCAAGAATCGATAAATGGGACCTCATGAAATTACAAAGCTTCTATAAGGCAAAGGACACTGTAAATAGAACAAAATGGCAACCAACAGATTAGGAAAAGATCTTTACCAATCCTACATCCGATAGAGGGCTAATATCCAATGTATACAAAGAACTCAAGAAGCTAGACTCCAGATAACCCAATAAAAATGGGGAAGAGAGCTAAACAGAGAATTCTCAACAGAGGAAACTCAAATCGCCAAGAAGCACCTAAAGAAATGTTCAACATCCTTAGTCATCAGGAAAATGCAAATCAAAACAACCCTGAGATTCCACCTCACACCAGTCAGAATGGCCAAGATCTAAAACTTAGGTGACAGCAGATCCTGGTGAGGATGTGGAGAAAGAGGAACACTCCTCCATTGCTGGTGTGATTGCAAGCTGGTACAACCACTCTGGAAATCAGTTTCATGGACCCTCAGAAAATTGGACATAGTACTACCTGAGGACCCAGGTATTCTACTCCTGTGCATATACCCACACGATGCTCCAACATGCAATAAAGACACATGCTTCACTATGTTCATAGCAGCCATATTTATAATAGCCAGAAGCTGAAAACAACCCAGATGTCCCTCAACAGATGAATGGATACAGAAAATGTGGTACATTTACACAATGGAATACTACTCAACTATTAAAAGCAATGACTTCATGAAATTCGCAGGGAAATGTATGGAACTTGAAAACATAGTGCTGAGTGAGGTAACTCAGAAAAGAACAAAATAATGAACAAGGTATGTACTCACTGATAAGTAGTTATTAGCCCAAAAGTTGGGAATACCCAAGAGTCACTTCGCAGCAACCATTGGGTAGAGTGTGAGGTCCCAGATGGAGGAGTTGGAGAAGGGACTGAAGGAGCTGAAAGAGTTGGCAGCCCCATGGAGGGAGTAACAGTGTCAACTGGCCTGACCTCCCGATGCTCCCAGAGACTGGATCACCAATCAAAGAATACACATGGAGGGAACCATGGTGCTGGCCACATCTGTGCCAGAGGAGGATCTTGTTAGTCATCAGGGGGAGGAGAGGCCCTTGTGCTGGTGGGTGTTAGATGCCCCAATAGAGGAGAAATCTAAGGAGTGATACCCCCATAAAGGCAGGGGGAGGGGAAGGGAATAGGGAGGTTCCAAAGGGGAGATCTGGAAAGGGGGAAACATTTGAAATGTAAATAAAGTATCAAGAAAAATATAAAAAAAGTCACTGTGGTGTAAGCCAGTGTGAAGAGAGCAGAGACTATGTACAAGTTGCAAGTGTAAGCTCAATTTAAATATCACATGTATTATAAGCTTTGAAAAATACAACTGGCATGCAGGTTATGAATGGATGCTAATGTGAACTTGAATTGTGTTTTCTTTCTTCCTAAAGTTCTGTAACCCTTTTTGTGCCTCTAATCTTATAGTCACATAATTTGGCCACATATTTTGTTTTTTGGAGACAGGGTCTTATGTGACCCACTGTTTGTCAAGTCTTAAATATTTGTGCTTTCACTTTGTGTCCCCAGTGGTGGGATAAGAGGTGTATGCCACTATGCTCAGCTCCGGCATGTTCTTAAAAACAAACAGTTATAAGTAATTGAACTATTCACAACATTCTTTTTGTTACACAGATGTTCAACGTATTAACTAACATATATGTGCATGTAGTTTATTTTAGATGCTAAAGTCACTTTTTATAGAATATGAATTCACAGAATCCATATGATTTTGCTCTGTGGTAAGTGTCTTGTCCCCCTGGACACTGCCTAATCTTACTGTGTTTGCTTGTAAATAAAACTGAGTAGTCTCTTGGTACTTGTAAGATGGAAGAGTCTCTTTGGGGAGGAATGATCTCAGTGTTCACTGCTGAGTCTGTGCTTATTAGGTGACTGCATAAGTTCACACGGTAAGGTGAAATCTGTCACTAAGGCCAGCCCAGGTATTTGGAGGGCAGGTAGGAGACTGTACCTGGTGTCAGCAGAGTGTGTAGAATGGCTGCACCTCAAGGAGAAGCTTCCCTCAAGCCATGGTGGCCCCCTCTGTGTGCTCTGTGCAAGAGATGAGCATGACTGGCCAGGAGGACTCAGACACTTAGTATCCACAGCATGGTCATTTAGGTATATTGTAGAAGGGACTGGCATCTTATTTAACTCTCAATCAGTTATGCTTATGTTCTCATAGGATTAAATCCACAGTAAAATGCATGTTTTTGTTTGTTTTGTTTTAAGACAAGGTCTCACTTTATAGCCCTTGGCTAGTCTGGATTTTGCTAATTAGACTGGGCTGATGTAAAAATCATAGAGATCCATCTACATCTGCCTCTTGAGTGCTGGGTTTAAAGGTGTGCACCCTCTTACATAGCAGTATGTTCTTTGTTTAGTTATTTTAAATTATTTATTCACATTTCAAATGTTGCCCCCTTCCCACCCCTGCCACAAAGCACCCCCTCCCCTTCCCTTCTAAGTGAGTGCTCCCCCACCCACCCACCCACTCCCACCTCATCCCTCTAGCATCCCCCTTCTCTGGGGCGTCAAGCCTCCACAGGATCAAGTGCATCCCCTCCCACTGAGGCCAGACAAAGGCAGACTTCTGTTACATTTGTAGTATGGGCCACAGACCAGCCCATGTATGCTCTTTGGTTGGTGGCTTCGACCCTGGGAGCTCTGAGGGGTCTGGTTAGTTGCTACTGTTGTTCTTGAAAATTATTTTCAGTAATTAGCATGTTCAAGAAATGTTTACCTTGTTTCTAATTAATCTTTCTTACATGATTCTCTGAAGTAGAGCTTCTCAGGGTAAGCGTAGATTAGTGGTGGATTGCTTGCCTGGCAGAGGTATAAAGTTTCTCAATCTCTCTAGCGTTTGTAGTCTAGATGATTCTGTGTTGTTGTGGCAGTATTCTTTGTTACTGGATGTTCTGTAGCATCTCCGTATTATCTGCTAACTGCTTGCAGTCTCTTGTCGTCCAACAAAGACATCGATAAACTTTGTCAGTTGTCACATATAACAAACTGACTTCTGGGGGCAGGAGAGATGGCCTAGGGTTAACAGCATTTTATTTTTCACAGGACCCAAGTTCAATTCAGAGCACCGTAATGGTGGCTCACAGCCTCTCCATTCTGGGGGATCTGCTGCCCTTTTCTGGCATGTACTAGGCATTGCATGCAATGCACAGACATTCATGCAGGCAAAACACTTGCATGTGTGCTGATTTTTCTGTAGGATGGACTTGAAGTAGTGAAGGCACTTTGCATTTATAATTTTGGTTGCCATTCCACAGAGTTGGTCACCTGTTTATAGTCTTACAACTTATATTGAGTAGAAGTTTTATTTTTTTTAAAGATTTTTTTTTTTTTAATGTGTCCAGCATTCTGCCTGCGAGTATACCTGTCTGCCAGAAGAGGGCACCAGATCTCATTATAGATAGTTATGAGCCATCATGTGGTTGCTGGGAATTGAATTCAGAATCTCTAGAAGAGCAGCCAGGGCTCTTAACCTCTGAGTTATCTCTCCAGCCCAGATATTTTAAATTTTATTTTATAAAACTTATTTTTCAGCTTTTTTTGGTCAAGGGTGGTGATTTGAGTTGAGTGGGCATCCACACTCACACAGCAAGGATAATTCCTGCACCTTTTGGTTGCTTTTGAGTTATAATGGTCAAGCCAGTGTAAGGTCAGTTTCTCTGTAAGTAAGAGACAGTCTCTCTCTCTCTCTCTCTCTCTCTCTCTCTCTCTCTCTCTCTCTCT
>JADRCH010000101.1:3608263-3742069 GCA_019843965.1 Rhynchomys soricoides | reverse complement strand
TCTCTCTCTCTCTCTCTCTCTCTCTCTCTCTCTCTCTCTCTCTCTCTCTCTAAAAGGATGATTATGGCAAAGATTAGAAATCCAGAGGGCTGTACAGTCAGTACTAAGGGAGCCTGGAGTTTAATTCTCTTAGGTTTTATATATGTTACAGCACTGTGGGAGACAAAGTTACAAGATAACAGAAACAATTTGCTAAAATGTATACAAGACATTCCTTTCTATCCCAAAAAACTCTGTTCTTTACAACAAGGTAAATAGAATCTTCAGCCCTTAGCCTTGAGCTCCAGGTGTACCTCCTCTTTTTCCCCCCTTTTATAAATTGATATTTATTCATCATGTATTTTATTCACAAGCATATTTACTATTAGAGTAGAACATTTACTATTTCTATTAATTCCTTTATATAATTTTTAAAATATTTACTTTATTTACATTTCAAATGTTTCCCCTTTGGAAACCCCCTATCCCACCCGCACTCCCCCTGCCTCTATGATGGTGCTCCCCCACCCACCCACCCACCCACCCACCCACTCCTGTCTTCTTTCCCTAGCATTCCCCTACACTGGTGCATCTAACACCCTCAGGCCCAAGGGCCTCTCCTCCCTGATGGCCAACAAGGCCCTCCTCTGCCACATGTGTGGCCAGCACCATGGGTCCCTCCATGTGTATTCTTTGGTTGGTGGTCCAGTCTCCCGGAACTCCCTCCATGGAGCTGCAACCCCCCTCAGCTCCTTCAGTCCCTTCTCTAGCTCCTCCATCTGGGATCTCACACTCAGCCCTACGGTTGCTGCGAAGTAACTCTTGGGGATTTTGAGCTTTTGGGCTAATAGCCACTTATCAGTAAGTACATACCTTGTTCATTCTTTTTTGACTGCATTACCTCACTCAGGATGACATTTTCAAGTTCCATCCATTTGCCTGCGAAAATCATGAAGTCATTGTTTTTAACAGCTGAGTAGTATTCCATTGTGTAAATGTACTACATTTTCTGTATCCATTCCTCTGTGGAGGGACATCTGGGTTGTTTCCAGCTTCTGGCTATTATAAATATGGTTGCTATGAACATAGTGGAGCATGTGTCCTTATTATATGTTGGAGCATCTTCTTAGTAGATGCCCAGGAGTGGTGTAGCTGGGTCCTCAGGTAGTACTATGTCCAAATTTCTGAGGATCCACCAAACTTATTTCCAG
Source organism: Rhynchomys soricoides (assembly GCA_019843965.1). Lineage (NCBI taxonomy): Eukaryota > Metazoa > Chordata > Mammalia > Rodentia > Muridae > Rhynchomys > Rhynchomys soricoides. Next base: position 3,740,879 of record JADRCH010000101.1, on the reverse strand, counting down.
AGTGGTTGTACCAGCTTGCAATCCCACGAGCAATGGAGGAGTGTTCTTCTTTCTCCACATCCTCGCCAGCATCTGCTGTCACCTGAGTTTTAGATCTTGGCCATTGTGACTGGTGTGAGGTGGAATCTCAGGGTTGTTTTGATTTGCATTTCCCTGATGACCAAGGATGTTGAACATTTCTTTAGGTGCTTCTCAGCCATTTGAATTTTCCTCAGTTGGGAATTCTCTATTTAGCTCTGTTCCCCATTTTTGATAGGGTTATTTGGTTCTCTAGAGTCTAACTTCTTGAGTTCTTTGTATATATTGGCTATTAGCCCTCTATTGGATGTAGGATTGGTATAGATCTTTCCCCAATCTGCTGGTTGCTGTTTTGTCCTATTGACAGTGTCCTTTGCCTTATGGAAGCTTTGGAATTTTATGAGGTCCCATTTGTCGATTCTTCATCTTAAAGCATAAGCCATTGGTGTTCTGTTCAGGAACTTTTCCCCTGTGCTTATGTGTTCAAGACTTTTCCCCACTTTTTCCAGTATTAGATTCAGTGTATCTGGTTTTATGTGGAGGTCCTTGATCCACTTGGACTTGAGCTTTGTACAGGGAGATAGGAATGGATCAATTTGAATTCTTCTACATGTTGACCTCCCTTTCAGCCAGCACCATTTGTTGAAAATGCTGTCTTTTTCCCATTGGTTGGTTTTATCTCCTTTGTCAAAGAGCAAGTGACCATAGATGTGTGAGGTCATTTCTGGGTCTTCAATTCTATTCCATTGATCTACCTGCCTGTCTCTGTACCAATACCATGCAGTTTTTTTAATCACTACTGCTCTGTAGTACAGCTTAAGGTCAGGGATGGTTATTCCCCCAGAAGTTCTTTTATTGTTGAGAATAGTTTTTGCTATCCTGGGTTTTTTATAATTCCAAATGAATTTGAGAATTGCTCTTTCTAAGTCTATGAAGAATTGAGTTGGAATTTTGATGGGGATTGCATTGAATCTGTAGATTGCTTTCAGTAAGATGGTCATTTTTACTATATTAGTCCTGCCAATCCATGAGCATGGGAGATCTTTCCATCTTCTGAGGTCTTCTTTGATTTCTTCCTTCAGAGACTTGAAGTTCTTTTCATACAGATCTTTCACTTGTTTGGTTACTTGTTTGAGTCACAGCAAGTTACTGTATATTGTTTACGACTATTGTGAAGGGTGTCATTTCCCTAATTACTGTCTCAGCCTGTTTATACTTTGAGTATAGGAAGGCTACTGATTTGTTTGAGTTAATTTTATATCTGGCCACTTTGCTAAAGTTGTTTATCAGCTGTAGTAGTTCTCTTGTGGAATTTTTCGGGTCACATAAGTATACGATCATATCACCTGCAAATATTGATATTTTGATTTCTTCCTTTCCAATTTGTATCCCTTTGACCTCCTTTTGTCTAATTGCTCTAGGTACAACTTCAAGTCCTATACAGAATAGATAGGGAGAGAGAGGGCAGTCTTGTCTAGTCCCTGATTTTAGTGGGATTGCTTCGAGTTTCTCTCCATTTAGTTCGATATTGGCCACTGGTTTGCTGTATATTGCTTTTACTATGTTTAGGTATGCTCCTTGAATTCCTGATCTTTCCAAGACTTTTATCATGAAGGGATGTTGAATTTTGTCAAATGCTTTTTCAGAATCTAATGAAATGACCATGTGTTTTTTTTCTTTGAGTTTGTTTATGTAGTGGATTACATTGATGGATTTGTGGGTATTGAACCATCCCTGCATCACTGGGATGAAGCCTACTTGATCATAGAGAATGATCGTGTGATGTGTTCTTATATTTGGTTTGCAAGAATTTTATTGAGTATTTTTGCATCAATATTCATAAGGGAAATTGTTCTGAAGTTTTCTTTTATTGTTGAATCTTTGTGGGGCTTTGGTATCAGTGTAAATGTGGCCTCATAGAATGAATTTGGTAGTGTTCCTTCCATTTCTATTTTGTGGAATAGCTTCAAGAGTATTGGTATTAGGTGTTCTTTGAAGGTCTGATAAGAATTCTGCACTTACCCATCTGGTCCTGGGCTTTTTTGGTTGGGAGACTTTTAATGATTGCTTCTATTTCTTTAGGGATTATGGGACTGTTTAGATGGTTTATCTGATCCTGATTTAACTTTGGTAATTGGCATCTGTCTAGAAACTTGTCCATTTCCTCCAGATTTTCCAATTTTGTTGCATATTGGCTTTTGTAGTAGGATCTGATGATTTTTTTAATTTCCTCAGAGTCTGTTGTTATCTCTCCCTTCTCATCTCTAATTTTATTAATTTGCAGACTGTCTCTGTGCCTTCTTGTTAGTCTGGCTAAGGGTTTATCTATCTTGTTGATTTTCTCAAGGAACCAGCTCCTGGTTTTGTTGATTCTTTGTACAGTTCTTTTAGTTTCCACTTGGTTGATTTCAGCCCTTAGTTTGATTATTTCCTGCCTTCTACTCCTCTTGGGTGTATTAGCTTCTTTTTGTTCTAGAACTTTCAGGTGTGCTGTTAAGCTGTTAGTGTATGCTCTCTCCAGTTTCTTTTAGGAGGCATTCAGAGCTATGAGTTTTCCTCTTAACATTGCTTTCATTGTGTCCCATAGGTTTGGGTATGTTGTACTTCATTTCATTAAATTCTAGGAAGTCTTTAATTTCTTTCTTTATTTCTTCCTTGACCAAGTTATCATTGAGTAGAGTGTTGTTCAGCTTCCATGTGTATGTGGGCTTTCTGTTGTTTTTGTTGACATTGAAAACCAGCCTTAATCTGTAGTGATCTGATAGGAGGCATGGGATTACCTCAATCTTCTTATATCTGTTGATGCTTGTTTTGTGACCAATTATATGATCAATTTTGGAGAAGGTACCATGAGGTGCTGAGAAGAAGGTATATTCTTTTGATGCAGGATGAAATGTTCTATAGATATCTGTTAAATCCATTTGGTCCATAAAATCTGCTAGTTTCACTGTATCTCTGTTTATGTTTCCAAGATCTGTCCATTGATGAGAGTGGGGTGTTGAAGTCTCCAAGTATTATTGTGTGAGGTGCAATGTGTGCTTTGAGCTTTAGTAAAATTTCTTTTATGAATGTGGGAGCCCTTGCATTCGGGGCATAGATGTTCAGAATTGAGAGTTCTTCTTGGTAGATTTTTCTTTGATGAGTATGAAGAGTCCTTTCTTATCTTTTTTGATGACTTTTGTTTGAAAGTCAATTTTATCCAATATTAGAATGGCTACTCCAGCCTGTTTCTTGACGCCATTTGCCTAGAAAATTGTTTTTCAGCCCTTTACTCTGAGATAATGTTTGTCTTTAACACAGAGGTGCATTTCCTGGATACAGCAAAATGTTGGGTCCTGTTTATGGATCCTGTCGGTCAATCTATGTCTTTTTATTGGGGAATTGAGTCCATTGATATTAAGAGATATTAAGGAATTGTGATTGTTGCTTCCTGTTTCGATGTTGTTTCTATGTTTGTGTGGCTATCTTCTTTTGAGTTTGTTGAAAGATTACTTTCTTTCTTTTTCTTGGGTGTAGTTTCCTTCCTTGAGTTGGCATTTTCCATCTATTATTCTTTGTAGGGCTGGGTTTGTGGAAACATCCTGTGCAAATTTGGATTTGTGATTGAATATTTTGGTTTCACCATCTACGATTACTGAGAGTTTTGCTGGGTATAGCAACCTGTGCTGGCATTTGTCTTCTCTTAGAGTCTGCATGAGATCTGTCCAGGATCTTCTAGCTTTCATAATCTCTGGTGAGAAGACTGGTGTAATTCTTACAGATCTGCCTTTATCTGTTACTTGCCTTTTTTCCCTTACTGCATTTAATATTCTTTCCTTATTTTGTGTATTTGGTCTTTTGACTATAATCTGATGAGAGGAATTTCTTTTCTGGTCCAGTTTATTTGGAGTTCTCTAGGCTTCTTGTACATTTATGCTCATCTCTTTCTTTATGTTAGGGAAGTTTTCTTCTATAATTTTGTTGAAGATATTTACTGGTTCTTTAAGTTTGGGATCTTCACTCTCTTCTATACCTATTATCCTCATGTTCTGTCTTCTCATTGTATCCTGGATATCCTGGATGTTTTGGGTTAGGAGATTTTTTGCCTTTTGTGTTTTCTTTGACTGTTGCGTCCATGTTTTCTATGGTATCTTCTGCACCTGAGGTTCTCTCCTCCATCTCTTGTATTCTGTTGGTGATGCTTGCATCTATGACTCCTGATTTCTTTCCTAGGTTTTCTAACTCTAGGGTTGTCTCCCTTTGTGATTTCTTATTGTTTCTATTTCTGTTTGTAATTCCTGGATGATTTTGTTCATTTGTTTGTTTGTGTTTTCCTGTAATTCTGCCCATTTGATTGTGTTCTCCTTTAATTCTTTAAGGGATTTTTGTGTGTCCTCTACAGGTTTCAGTTGTTTACCTGTGTTCTCTTGTATTTCTTTAAGGGAGTTATTTATTTCCTTCTTCAAATCTTCTATCATCATCATGAGATGTGATTTTAAGACTGAGTCTTGCTTTTCTGGTGTTTTGGGATATCCAGGGCTTGCTGTGTTGGGAGAGCTGGGTCCTGATGATGCCAAGTAGTCTTGGTTTCTGGTCCCTGTGTTCTTGCCCTTTCCTTTCGCCATTTGGTTATCTCTGGTGTTAGCTGGTCTTACTCTCTCTGACTGTGGCTTGTCTTTCCTGCAAACCTCAGTGTCAATATTCCTTTTAGACCAGTTCTCTCTGTGCTTAAAGGTGTGTCGGCACTCCTGGTATAAATACCAGCTCTCTCCTAGCACTATTTGAGTATGGAGCCCTATGTCACAGGATCTGCTCTCTAGCCAGCAAAAGAAACCAGATACCTGTTCCTCAGTCTCTGTGACCTGGGTATTCCAGGTGGGTCCCTCTGAGCAGTCAGTCTTGTCCCCACTCCTGGGAGGCTAGCTTTCTCCCAGCACTATTTGGCTATGGAGCCCTGGTGGCCCAGGTAGAGGTCTCCAGCCACAGATGGAAACTGGAAGGAGTTTCATACTGTTTTATACTGTGTCCTCCTGCTTTTCAGAAGTCCTTTTTGAAAGGAGGCATTGAGGCACAGAGGAAAAGAAACAGGCTTGAGGGGAGAGTACATACAGAGAGGGCTTAAACAATGAAGTGAATTCTGTTTGGCTCCAGGGCTGAAACTTCTTCCTTTCAAACCTGATGATTTAACAAGAGCTACATGGTGAAACAGGAATCTACTTTAACAGGTTTTCCTCTGATCTCCACAGGCACACCACAGCAAGCACAAGTACTCACATGTGTGCACACATGCATGCACACTCACATACACACACACATACATATGTAATAAAATTTTAAAAATCAATTCTGTTTGAAATGTATTAAGAATGATATGCTGTCACATATCCAAGTTGAAATGGTGCTAGAACTGAGCTCAGAGAATGTTCATGGAGAGGTACAATGTTTGAAATCATCAGACACATTTGGTACTTAAAGTCCTAAGACAAGATAAAGAGTGAATGTAGAGAGAGATGGTAAAATGACAAGGACTGAATCCAGAGACATGCTTTAGTTGCTTTTCTATTGCTGTGCTAATACCATGGCATGGCAACCTAAAGAATGCACAGTTCGTTGAGGCTTACAGTTTTAGAGGATGAGTCCATGATCATCACTGTTGAGAGCATGGCAGCAAACAGGCAGTTATGGTGCTGGAGCAGTAGTGTACCTGAGAGTTTATGTACTGATCTACAAACATGAGACATAGAGAGAGGAGGGCAAGAGGGAGACATACATAGAGAAAGAGACAGAAAGACAGAGACAGATAAATGGAGAGACACAGAAGGAGAGAGAGAGAGAGAGAGAGAGAGAGAGAGAGAGAGAGAACAAGGAATGGTGTGGAGCTTTTGAAACCTCAGAACTTACTCCCAGTGACACAAGGCCACACCTCCTAATCCTTCCCAAACAGTTCTACCAACTGGGAACCAAATATTTAAATATATGAGCTGATGGGGAGCACTCTCATTTAAACTACTATAATGGCCCAGTGATTTATAGGGTATCAGGGGATTGTGAGGAATGAAGAACAGCAAAAAGACATGTGATGACAATGGCTGAGACAGCAGCTTTCAGTTTGGGTCAGGAAGGTGGTTTAAGATCAACCATGGGAAGAGTGTGTTAGTAGGTGGAGAAGACTGGCTTTTTACAGAGTGAAAGTGTGTTCCTCTAGGCGGGCAAATCTACTACTGCCTCCTGTATCCCTAGTTTATGGGTGGCTATGGGAAATAATGTTATAGCACATTCCCTGGGGGTGATATAATACAGCATTCCTGAGATGAAATGGACCCATGGGTGGTGTTTTCCAGGTCCTGGCATTAGCCTTATATCCTTGACTCTTAAAATTCAGGCATATAATCTCCCATCTTCCTATAATCCTTTGTCCTTATTCACTTTCAAAAGCTGTGCCATGTTCAGTGTTTGATTATGTAACCATTTATTTAATTAGTCTCTCCCTGTACTGAGTAGACTTTTGCTTGTTTAGTTTTATTGTCACAAACTACTGATATTCACAGCCTTTCTGCAGGTCACTTGGAGTTCTTGTAAGAATGTATTCAGCCGACTTCTAGGAGTGGACTTGCCACACCAAAAGTGTGTGCATTTTGAATTTCAGTAATAGTAGCAGTATTTCCCCCACATCAGGATTCTGTGTTAGGTTTGTGATTTTGGCTAAATATACAACTGTGAAAAACCTTCAGTGGGTTCTTTCTTGTGGCAGTTTAAGGGGAAACTTAGTTGTTGACTTGATGGCAAGTGTCATGTTATAGGGTTTCCATCAGTTCAATTACTCCACATTCTCCTTTCACCTTCACATTCAGCAGATGCCCTCTGTTCAAGATCCACGGTAAAGAATAAAGGGGATAGAAAGCAGATGTATAAACTTGTTATTGAAAAGACAAGTGTCCACTGAGAAATCTGAGAACATGAGAATTGCTGACCTAGCAAGAGATGACTTGACATGTCATCTGTGCCCTCACTGTAAGCTAGCCAGTTATCTGTCCCCTTTCTTTCTCTAGAAAGGTCTGGTTAAGAGCTGAGATAATAGAATTCATGTATTTGGTATCCTTCCCACCAGAAAGGTCTCATTTTGTGAATTTTATTTGGAAAGAATACACACAAGTGTGTAATGATGAGGTAGCTTAGGGAATTTAGAATTTAGTAACTTGGCACATGAGAGAATGATATCTCCAGCAGCCTCTTTGGCATTCAAAACTCCTGGGCATATACCCAAAAGATTCTTCAACATATAACAAGGACACATGCTCATAGCAGCCTTATTTATAATAGCCAGAAGCTGGAAAGAACCCAGATGTCTCTCAACAGAGAAATTGTGGTACATTTACACAATGGAGTACTACTCAGCTATTAAAAACAGTGAATTCATAAAATTTTTAGGCAAATTGATGGAACTAGAAAATATCATCCTGAGTGATGTAACCCAATCACAAAAGAACACACATGGTATGCACTCACCGATAAGTGGATATTTGCCCAAAAGCTCACAATACCCAAGAAACAATTCACATGAAGCTCAAGAAGAAGGAAGACCAAAGTGTGGGTGCTTCGGTCCTTTTTAGTAAGAGGAACAAAATACTCACGGGAGCAAATACAGAGACAAAGTGTAGAGCAGAACTGAAGGAAAGGCCATCCAGAGACTGCCCCACCTAGGGATCCATCCCGTATATAGCCACCAAACCCAGACACTATTATGGATACCAAGAAGTGCTTGCTGAAAGGAGCCTGATATAGCTGTCTCCTGAGAGGCTCTGCCAGAGCCTTACAAATACAGAGACAGATGCTAGCAGCCAACTATTGGATTGAGCAGGGTCTCCAATGGAAGAGTTAGAGAAAGGACTGAAGGACCTGAAGGGGTTTGCAACCCCATAGGAAGAACAACAATATCAACCAACCAGACCCCCCCAGAGCTCCCAAGAACCAAGCCACTAACCAAGAAGTACATATGGAGGGACCCATGGCTCCAGGTGCATGTGTAGCAGAGGATAGCCTTGTTGGGCATCAATGGGAGGAGAGGCCCTTGGGCCTGTGAAGGCTGGATGCCCTAGTGTAGGGGAATGTGAGGGCAGAGAGACAGGAGTGGGTAGGTGGGTGGGGGGACACCCTCATAGGGTGAGGGGTGATGGGATAAGGGGTTTCTGGGAATGGGGAAAACCAGATAAGGGGATAGCATTTGAAATGTAAATAAAGAAAACATCCAATTAAAAATAATAAAAAAGAAGCCTATGTAACAATCTTCAAAATTAAGGGACACCTTTGCCATGTACCACATGACATGCCTTGCACCCTCAGGACTCATTGTCCCTCCTGTCACCACAGCCCAGCACTATTTCTCCCTTGGGTTAGCAATAACTTTACGTATTTCTTGTTGTCATTTTTATTAATATTTATTATGCTCATTAATGAGTATTATCATCATACTTTGTTTTCTTCCATGTATATTAAATGTGCTTTAATCATATATACACATCCTGTGACTTTTCTTTGAAACCTTACACCTTTCTGCTAGTCCCTTTCTTCTTCCCAAATTATGTCCTGTCTACTTTCAGATATTTGAAAATCATATAGATTCCAGTAGGGATGTGTGTAGGCTTTGGTTTTTCAAAACTTACTGTAATAAGGGTTCTTAAATGCTTCAACCTTTTTTCTAGCCCACTGACCAGAGGTAGGGGAAGGAGATTATAGGAAAAGGGACTTGTGGACCTGTTTACTAGTAGTTCTTTGGGGTTATACCAATCTTCCTTTTTGGGATATCTGGAGTCCATTCCAAAACGTCAAACACAAATAAGTAGCGGCAGTCCAGTTGTCAATCTGCAAACACCAAACATGAATCAGTATCAGCGGCTCAATCTGGAAGAAATCACAAGGCTCTACTGAAGCAGCATGAGTCCATGGATGTGTCAAGAGGCAGCCAGAATACCACAAGAAATTCTTTGTCTCATTTCTCTCTTTGAAGTCATGACAAGTGTAGATCAGCAAAGATTCACTGAATTGTTGCAAGGCGAAACCCATGTCTGTTGGGTTATACTTAGACTGCTTCCAAACATCACACGACCTTTCATGCCTTTCATGTGTCTGCCTCAGCAAAACATCCTCTCACAAGACAGCTTCCAGGAAAACATCACATGACACAACTGAGTCTCCAAAGAAACCATAAATTTCCACTTCAGATGTGGAGGCAGAGGCAGGCAGATCTCTGTGAGAGAAGGAAAAAAAGCTATGCCATTTAAGCTGGGTGGAGGTCAGATACATGGTGAACTGGCAGCCACAAGGTCTGGAGGGTGGCATTAGAGAGATGGATGCCTAAAATGTTGGGGAAACCCAAAGTGTTAAGGAAAGCATGTTCAGAAAAAAGAGAGAAAGAAGAAAAGGAGAAACTAATGCTTTTTTGAGTAATTCAGAAAAGCTGACATATTTATAAAACTACATAAGCTGGGCAGGAAAACTACAGATTGTTTTTTTTTTTTTTTCAATTTGTTAATCTTGTTTTTACAGTCCAGTCTTTATCCCCTTCTCGTTCTGCCCCTTGACTGTTCTTCATCCCATACCTCCTTCCCCGTCTCCGAGAGGATGTCCACACAATGATAGAAGCTGCGCGACTGGACTGGGAGGTGCTAGCAGAAGAGTCATCTTCTTTAGGAGTACTCCTAGGCTTTAGATTCAGTTTGGTTTTTTAGGGGGGGAGACCTCTGTCATCACGTCTATAACCATTCTGACAGTAATCATCCTTGGAGCTCCATGACCAATTATCCCGTCTGTCATACCGGCCTTCATAGGGTCCCCACTTCCTCTGTAGTCATCATCCCTCCGGTACCCACTTCCAAATGCTCTTCTGCCACTGCCTATCCTAGAGTCATAGCCTCTGTCATAATCTCTGCTGCCTTGGTCATCATGGCGATCCCGGCCCCCATAGCAGTCCATGTCTCTTCATGGGCTGTCCTGATATCTGTCCCTATACCCATCCTGATACTGGTCTGAATCATAATGATCTTGACACTTGTCTCCAAAGCTATCATTGCCTCTTCTAGGAGGGTAGTAGTCATCAAAGCTGTCTGTGGCGGGATGGGCCCTCCAGTCTGTCTGTTTTGTCAGAAACATGATTTCTATCTCAACCAAAAGAACAATCATCCTTCTCTTTATCCTGTGCTTGATCAGCAACATCCACTCAAATTCTCTTGTTACCTAGAGACTCTTCATTGAGACTCAGAGCACTGAACAGAGAATCCAGGTCCTCAAATTCTGCATAGCCGAAACCTTTCACCTGTCTGGATTGCTGGGTTCACGTGGAAAGTGTACAGCACTGATACTCAATCCTCTAAAGAAATCCTTAATGGAGTCTTCTGTCACATCATAGGGCAGATTCCCTAGGAAAGCATTATAGGGTGGTGACTTGGGAGGATGGCTCCAGTCAATATTGGGTCCCCGAGCAGCCCATGGTGCAGTGAGAAGGATGGAACAGTCAATTGGAGGTGCCCTGTACATATCATCATCATTACTATGCCAAGTTGTTGACACATCTCCTTCCTGATCATCTGTTTCATCAGCCCAGCTGACTGGTTTGGGGACATAGGTGCTTCCTCCACCAGTTCTCCCATCCTCAGCTAGAAAGTCTGTTAGATGATCTTCCCCTTCTTATTCTCCTTTTTTTGCTGAGGCCGCCATGTTGGGAGAGGGAGAGAGCATGCAAAGACTCTTCTCCATTTTTGACCTTTCAGTTCTTTCAGACAGGAACAATTCTGGGTCAGAGTTTTGACTGTGGGATGGCAACCCCATCCCTCCACTTGATGCCCTGTCTTTTTACTGGAGGTGGACTCTACAAGTTCCCTCTCTCCACTGTAGGGCATTTCATCTAAGGTCTCTCTCTTTGAGTTCTGAGAGTCTCTCACCTCCCAGGTCTCTGGTATATTCTAGAGGGTTCCCCCACCTCCTATCTCCCAGGGTTGCCTGGCCCTCAGGGCTTCAGTCCTGTTCCCCACTCCCCAATATCTGATCATGTTCCCCTTTCCCCTTCCCTGTCCTCTTTCCCACACAGCTCCCTTCTTCCTCCTCCCCCCATGAACAAGACATTAAAAAACGTTTTCATTGATTCTTTGTGAACCAATCAGGCACCTCAGTCCCACTCATCTCCCCATCACTTCATATTTAGCCTCTGCCCTTGCAAGCTCCCCCCAAAAGAAAACAACAAAACCCCACATGAAAACAAAACCCAAAGCAGAAAACCAAAAACATCTCTCTGTAGAAGCTGCAGTGTGTCACACACTGTACCCTTTTACCCAAGCAGCTTTATTTGCAAATATCCATTGTAATGAGTCATTGGTCTGGGCCAAGTGTTCTGGCTTCTGCTATACAATCATTTCTGGATCTTTACTGGGACTTCTCTTTATCCTGCTTTTGCCCTGCGTCATGGAGATCCTGGTCCTTCATATCCTCTAGCAGTTCATAGAGAGTATAGATGTTGAGGTAGGCCAACTTAAAGTCCTGGAGATGTTGGAATGGGCCAACTCAGAGCCCTAGATCTGGGCCTGGGTAGAGACTGAGTTTGTCAGCCCACCAGCTCTCCTGTGACCACATCACCAGGGCCCTTTGCCTAGGGCTGGTTCTCACACACACATGCAACCAGAGCCCACTGTCCTAAGTGCTGTAGCTGCTGAGGGGTAGGGCCAACTCTCCTGCTCTCCTGACCTCTGGCCAGCTCACTCCACTGTAGTGTGTGTGTGTGTGTGTGTGTGTGTGTGTGTGTGTGTGTGGTGGTAGTTCTCTCATGCCCATAGCACTTCAAGGCAGATAAGGGGTAGAGACAGCTCTCAGATGATCATGCTCTTAGAACTGGCTCACCATCACCCTTAACACCAGGGCCAGCTCTACTGTGCTGCCCAAGCAAGGTGCAAGGCTGCTGCTCTCCCAAGTGCTGTAGCTCCTGAGGGGCAGAGCCAGTTCTCTTGCTCTTCTGCCCTGTAGGCCAGCTCACTCACCTGCTGCAGGTGTTGGGGTTTTGTGTGTGTGTGTGTGTGTGTGTATTTGTGTAGGAGGTAAGGGTGTGGGGATAGAAATACATACTTTTTATATTGGTCATTTGTGATTTGTGCTCAGTGATAATCCTCTAAGGGCCATGTCTGAAGTTTTCATAGAAACTTCTCAACAGAATTTCATGCAAATCAATGTCTTCTTGTTCTACACAGAGGACACTCAGGAAATGAGGCTCACATGGTTTGTGCGGAGGTCTAATAGGCATAAACAAGGAATGTACATGGTTTCAAAATCTGCCCCTTTCTTCACGGGTTTATAAACATAACAATAATGATTTTCCTCTGATGTTTGTTTGCAGTGGCAGCTGGGATCCTTCTGTGTTTTATCCCTTACACCAGTCAGCAGGAGCACAGGTTTGATCTAGAATTTTGTCTGTTACTACAGACTTCTCTTTGCAATAAGGAGCATACTCAGTGCCATACCAAAGTGAGTTTATTGACATTCCTTGAAGATGTATGATGTAAGAGAAAGCGAGGCCTGAGTATCACGTGACATTTCTTTTGTAGATGTAAGCAAAATCAGCCCAGTAATATGACATCTCCTGTTATTGACTAAAACAAAGACTTGTAAAGAAAATCTTATGGACATTTCCTTAGGTAATGGAGGCTGCAAGAAATAGACTAATGGCACAATATTAACTCTATATACTACCTCTAGGCACCTTTTATCTACTAGAACAAAGGGACTACATGTCATTAACAGGAAAATAATACTTTCTGTTTTGGACCTTGTGATGGCTGGAATAGTCATCCTGCACATTTATGATACAGTATTGCAGTTTCAATGATGAACACCGTTAGACATAATCGTAATAATAATAGTAATCATAATGACAACAATAATAATAAAGCACCACATTTTGTTATGTAAAGTTCTAATTACTTTCATTTGAAAGTGTTTCATCTTGACTGGGAAAAGATTTGCAACAACTTAGACATTTTCTGAACCCAAATTTCAGACATGTGGCTTGATACGTGGATTGTCAACGAGACTGCATATGGTTAGAAGTTCGTGGAAAACTCAGCTCACTGGCTTGCCGTACAAATATTCTTACTGTTGAATGACGTAGCTTCATTATTAATAGGAAACCCATCTAAATTTCTCATTGTGAAAGCTTGCCAAAATGTCATTTAGCATTTGATTATTTCCATCAACTTTCCTGAAGTATTTGTGCTGTAACAATGGTGGCAGCAAACTATCAGGATGTTCTCCAACTCAGGGTGCCACGAGAGCCCAGTGTTCTAGAGTGCTTTTGATCTTTAAGACTCAATTTCTATTGGGAAGATTGTCATCTTCATGTTATTGAATAATATATTTGTGTTGTCTATAAAATTATGATAACACCTTATTGTCTTTTTCGAACTGTAACATAATTTTAAAATCTTTTAAATATTTTTTGTCTTGTTCCAAAAGGTATTATATTATATTCATATAACTAGATATAAAAAAATCTTGTTTTAGGGACGTTACGACTTATAAGTAATTACTTTATAATTGACTTCATGGAGAAAAAGGTTCAGAGAATTACATATGGTCACAAAAGATCTGTGTTACCCAAAGAATTATATGATTTGGGGTGATTTATCTCCAACCACTGAAATCAATAGAAAACTATTTCTACAGTGTTTTCCGTACATGTAAATGTATACACATACACATATAAACATATATAGTTATATGTCCATATGCATATATATTGAATTATACATAATTTTAAAATCAGCCTCATATATGAAGTAAAAAGTGTGTTTCCATGACGAGCCTTTGAGCACCTCTTCCTTTTGAATTCTCTTCCTCCATGAAAGTCTGGAATCACATGTTGGGCTCTACATAGCAAGCTTTACATTCTCTCAGCAACTTTGGTGTCAGTATAGACAGCATTTTTAACTTTTCTAGAATACTATTGCTATACCAAGAGTGGTTCATAAGTCCCCAGCTCTAGCTGAGGAGCTATTGACAGGTGACAACTGCTAAGAGCTTTCTTTCTTTCCTTTTTTATCTTTTGGTTTTTTTAAAACAGAGTCTCACTATGTAACTCTGGATGCTCTGGAACTTGCTCTGTTGACCAGACTGGCCTTGAACTCACAGAGATCTGCCTGCCTCTGCCTTCTAAATGCTGGGATTAAAGGTATTTTAATGCCACAAAGGTGCATCACTACAGCTGGCTATGAGAGTCAAATATATATATATATATGATATATTTATGTCTTCCAGGGGATGGACTCACACTAATTTAAGATATGGACAGACAGCACAAATTGGACTCAATGGGTCATTAAAAAAAGATGACATGGCATTGGGAAGGAATTGAATATTAAGGAATGGATGTAGAAGAGTTAGGGAGAAGAGTGTTGAATGGATATGATTGAAATACATTATCATATCTTCAAATAATTAAAAAGAGCATATTAGAAATACTATTGCTGTTTTGCTTGCTTGTTGGGATTTATGTAGAACCTGGCACTAAGGTAGAGATATAACTAAAAATTAATTTAAAAACACATTTATCTGAGTTTCTTATTCACATGTCATTTCTAAGATAATTTCTTCCTTCTATATGTTGGTAGACTATATATTAATCTGATTAATAGATTGTATAATTTTTGCAAATTGTAAAGCTCTTTAGGAGCAGCTTTCTACATTTGAACAATATCCTTCTTTTCAATGTATGGCAAGTAAGTGGTAAAAAACTTGAATGCTTGAATTTTTGCGAGTTTTTAATGTATGCATAAGATGAATTCTAAATATGCTATTCTAAGAACTAAAGATTTAGTGAAAGTGATTTTAGCAGTGCTTTTATTCCGAGTTCATTAATAAATAACAGCTCCATTGGAATTATTTTTCAGATACTGAAACAATATCAGTATCAATGGGTCAAATTTTACTCACCCCTCAAGCTGTGTTTCATACAATGTACACCTTATTTAGTAAAACCTATTTTTCGATAGCAATAGAAAACTAAGTTTGAATCATATATACTTCTTACTTGACAAAGAAACACAGGAACACAGAGTATTTTGGCATTGTGAATAATTTTTACTAAGAAAATATTTTAATGTGCAGAAACAAAACACACTGCTATACTGAGCCACGAGGCACGGCTTTATCATAAGTTAACTTTACATTCTCAGACTTTTCCTTTTATTTTAATATGTTGATTACAATAACGAATATTTAAATAGTTGGGTCTCTTTAGCTTTTCTTTTTCCCAGTGAAGAAAAAACCACTTTCATTTAAGTCATATTTCAGACAACACGGATAACATGGTTACAAAAATAGCAAATGACCATTATGGTTAGATTTATCTCAAATGTACCTAAGATGTCAGGCTGTCTGTGGAGCCTGAGATTGTTTTTCTAAAAACACATTTTCTTAGATATTTTGCTGAATGCTTTAAAAAAATGGATTTTTTTGGACACAGTCAGTGTGCCTTTGAAGAATCACTATGGATGAAGGAGAAGTTTATATTGCCCGTGATCCTTAACAAGCACCATCATGCTGCGCAGCTTCGTATGTGGTGTCTATGATCATCAGATGTGACAGAATTTGAACACCATGATTTAAAATAAGGAAAGAAAAGAAAAAAGAATGAGAAAAGTATCAAAGCTAAAAAGAAGTGAAAGGTTGTCCTATCAAGACAACTTGCTGCAACAAAAGCTATGAGATTTATTTGGACTATGTGTGTGTGAGAGTAGATTAAACAAAATTCGTGGATTTGAATAAATGTCATATGTCCTGTCTTTTTTCCTGTTTGCCTTATCGCTTTCTATGTGACAAAATTAGAGGTAAAGTCTCATCATTCAATCTATAGCAATTAGGATTTCCTCATTGGACATGGTACACAAGTTTGTGCTTCTTGGGTGGTGAGGGTTCATGAGGGGTGCTCCCTCACTACACTTTTCTGAACTCAGGTTGAGTTCATAGTCCATATAACCCTTGGATTTACTGATA
The DNA here is from genome assembly GCA_019843965.1 of Rhynchomys soricoides. Classification (NCBI taxonomy): domain Eukaryota; kingdom Metazoa; phylum Chordata; class Mammalia; order Rodentia; family Muridae; genus Rhynchomys; species Rhynchomys soricoides. The sequence continues at coordinate 3,724,856 of JADRCH010000101.1, read as the reverse complement.
ACCCCTTTCTTCTTGCTGTTGTTAATTGCTGGGAGTTTCATATTTGCACCATATGTCTAAGCTAGTTCTGGCTGATGGGACTGATACCACCTATGAATCATGAGTTGAATGAAGAAAAAGTTTCTGTGTGGTCTTGGCTGTCCATTTGGATAGAATGAATAGGAAATGTAGAGATAGAGAGGAAAAACATTAGTTAGCTCCCAGGTCTGGAAATGGTTGCTAGAAATTAGGAAAACCAGTGGTTCTGCTTGGAAGACATGGGCATATAAAAGCATGGAATACTTATAGCTCAAATTATCTTTAAATGATAGAAATGGAAGTAAACATTTATTACCATTTCGTCAAGTGTAGCATAACTTGCGCTCATATTTCATTGTTAGGAATGGAGGTATGTGGAGGTATACACAGACCTTGAGACAGCTGTTTTGTAGTATTGCATACAGGCTAGCAGTTCATTGGAAACAGAGGAGATAAGCCTGAAGATTAGATCTTAGAAGAAGGCAATTCTTCATGCACAGCTTTTGCCAATTCTAATTTGCTTTGAAATAAAATTCATGGAATACTAAAGTCAGAGGAGGGGAGGAAGTCATCCCAGAAAGTATGGTGTCACTGTTCAGGAAAATGTCAGGCAAGGTTCCACGTCTTCACTCAAGTCCAAAGGTGCTGGTTTCTTCTACAGCTGTTAACAGCTTTTCATACAACATGGAATATGAAGGATATGGTGGGAGATCCAATCGGTTGAAGCATGTATGTGCCCTGAGTTGTGGAGAAAATACTGGTGAGGGTATTTTAAGGACTGCTTTTGGTTACATTGATGACTTAAAAGGAGAATCAAAAGTGAGCCCGACAATGACTTTAGACAATCGAAAAAGGCTGTAAATGGCAAACCATGGCTATTGGGACACAACAAGTTTAGGAAATTGAAGAACTAGAAACAGTTAATTGTTATTTGTAAATAAAACTACATTATATTACAAGCACAGTAGAGAATCAACAGTCAAGTCTATGCTATTAGCCTAATTTGAAATTTAAATAATATGAAGGCAGCAGAGACATTGTTAGGGCTAATGGATTGTTCCAAAGCATCCTTACCTCCCTCGTGAGTTCTAGGCCTTGGTAAACCACAAGTATGTACTTGGAAGAGCTAGTGGTGCTCTGTAATCCTGAGATCCAGTTCTCCATGCCAGGTGTGGTGTGGAAACAAGTATAGCTCCTCTATACCAGTGGAACACACATCAACTGAAGCTTACATGCCCCACTCTCAAGGACCCCTGAGCGTGTGGGACACTCCTTTCCCAAGTCTGGGAGAGTCTTCACATCATTGTCATCCATGTAGCCTTGCTCAGAATGGGTTGCATTCTGGTGGCTCATAATTGCCAGTATCTGTCCTAGACTAGCTACGTCTTTCTTCTTACATGGATAATACATGGTACAGGAAACACCTGTGTGGATAATTCAGCAGCGAGCAGAGGAGGCATAACCACACAGATTCTTCCTTGGTATCTGTTTCCTGCCAGGAACTCTTTGTTTCTATGGAAACTTGATTCTGGTCTTTTGACAAAGCAGGAAGAAGAGTGTATTGGTACAGCTGGAAGTTAATTTTATGCCTTTTCCTCCCAGGTTGGGTGAGCAGTATGTTGAAGTTGTGTTTATACATCAACCAGCACAGAAAAAGACACTAAGCTAAAACAAAACAAAATAAATCAGAACAACAACAACACAACAACAACAACACCAACAACACCAACAACAACACCCCATAGAATAAAACTAAACACTCAGAATTTTATTTGAGATGTTAGTGTTTGAATTACAAGGTCATTTGGGGAAGTGTTTATAACCTATACCTTTGCTCTGACAAATTAGAGTGTCAGGATACTGTGTAGGCTTAGGATTCAGGATAGTGCAGCTTCTTTGGGAGGTAAAGAAAGAGGAATGAAGGAAGAAGGAACGTGGGGTTTTTGCTGAGGGAGAATCTGAGGAGCGTGTTGGTGTTTTTCTATCCAGCATCCAATCCTGCTTTTGGCAACAGCTCCCTCCTTATCCCTGTGTTCACTTAACACCATGCTTTCCTGACTGTCTTCTTCAAGCCCTAAGTGCCTGCACAAGACAGTAGAATGTCTTTACTTAGGTTTGAAAGACTTGATTTGGAGAAAACATGAAAATAAATAGGTATTAGCAGAGCTCTGTGGTTTCTTAAGTATCAGGAAAACCTAGATCACTTCAAGAAAAGATAACTGAAGTATTTTAGTTACTATAAAAATATTTTAAATAAAAAGTCAGAGAATTGAGCAGGACAATGATTTCAATGATTTTCTTGGTGTTTAGGTTGTAATTAGTTATCTTGGGTCTGTACTTTCCTTTACTATAAGTTCTTATGATGAGGTGTCTTGTATCTCACCTTCTCCTCATACTACAGACTTATAGGGGTAGGCGATTATTGAATGATGACCTAAATGATATTTTCCTGAAATAAAACCAGAATGTTTACAAATAACTTCACTATCAAAATCTATCATTAAGCTAGATGTGTGCTAATTTATGTTTTGGGTCTTTCAACTCTCAGAGGAACCATGAAACTAATATCTTTTGTCTTGATGACTCGAACTAGTACAGGAAAGCCTGAGAACTACTTTCAACTGTTGTTAAACAATTGGTAATATTTACTAGTATTCATTGTGAAACAAAACATTCTATCTTGGAGGTAAGCTAAGATCTGAACAAGAACAATGCCAATAGACATAGTAACACAGAAAGGGAAAAGCTCACAGGGCACCAGTCCTAGACAGAGAACTATATGTAACTAAGGACTGTGGGGGGACCCTCCAGAAAGTACCAGAGACCTGGCAGGTGAGAGACTCTCAGGACTCAAAGGGAGGGACCTTACAGTGCAGAGAGGGAACTTGTAGAGCTCACCTCCATCGGAAAGACATGGCATCAAGTGAGAGATGGGGTTGCCATCCCACAGTCAAAACTCTGACCCATAATTGTTCCTGTCTGAAAGAACTGCAGGGTTGGAAATGGAGAGGAGCCTGAGGAAAAGGAGGTCCAGCAACAGGCCTGACACTATTACTAAGCCTCACAAAAAGGGACCTATCATGATTGCCCTCCAAAAGACCCAACAAGCAGCCGAAAGAGTCAGATGCAGATATGTTCACCCAATCAGTGGACAGAAGCTGATGACCCCTGTGGTTGAATTAGGGGAAAACTAGAAGAAGCTGAGGAGAAAGGCGACCTTGTAGGAGGACCAGCAGTCTCAATTAACCTAGACCCCTGAGATCTCTCAGACACTGGACCACCAACCAGGCAGCATACACCAGCTGATATGAGGCCCCCAACACATATACAGCAGAGGACTGCTGAGTCTGGGTTTAGTTAGAAAAGATGCACCTAACCCTCAAGAGACTGGAGGCCCCAGGGAGTTTAGAGGTCTGGTGGGGTGGGGTGCGGGGGTGGGACATCCTTGTGGAAAAAAAAATAAATAAAAGGACAATTAGCCTTCTCCAGGGATGAGAGTTCTAGTTGATTATCTAATACCAAATGGTGAACTCTGAAATCATGTACATACAAGCAACACTAAATGAACTCAGGAGGTTATATTTCTATATATATATGAGATCTAATCTCCCCCCCACCCCGTATTTAACAATAACAAAGAAAAAAGTCATGAATCTGAGAGGGAGAGGGGAAGGCCATGGGGATTTGGAAAGGAGGGAGGGAAATGACATAATATTTTAATTAAATAATAAAATTAAAATCCTAAAGGGAGAATATACATTCATCCCTGTAGGAAAATGCTTTTAACCCCAGGAAGAAAACAACTCAAAAGCTTCAGAAACTCCCTGAGTCTGAGGCATACAAACAGTAAGGGCTGCCAAGAGACATTCTCAGATCAGTCAACATGCCCAGAAGTGGCTCATACTAGCTGAGATGCCTAGAACAGATACTTTCTAGCCTACTGAGCTGCATGCATGTGTGTACTCCACATTCCCAGCTTTGGTAAGCCATTCTGGAGTAGGTTTTAGGTGATGCGGCTGTCAGTCATTTCTGCTCCTATAAGTAACCTCTTGTTCATATGCCTCTAAGTATCTCCAATAAAATTCATTGATTCACAAAGCTGGACTTTGTTGGTATCATTGCTTTGGTCTTTTGTCAGTTTCCTATCTGGGGTGAGCAGACATTTGGTCAGATCTTCTCAGGACTAGAATCACATAACATTTAACAGCATATGAACTGTCCTGAGGAAAGCAAAAAATCTGGGAAAATTAGATGAAAACTAGACTTGATTAAATATTTTTAACTAATTAATTAATTAATTAATTAATTTTATGTATATGAGTGCTCTATCTGAATGTACACCTTCATGCCAGAAGAGGGTATCAGATCACATTTTAGATGGTTGTGAGCCACCCTGTGGTTGCTGGGAACAGAACTCAGGACCTCTGAAAAGGTAACCAGTGTTCTTAACTGCTGAGCCATCTCTCCAGTCTAAATCTTTTAATTATATGAGTTTAACAAAGGTATTTTGGTGCTGCTATAGTTTGTACACAGCACATTCCCCAGGGCCTAAGTGTTAAAGACTTGAACTCAGCAGTGATGCCTTTGGGAACAATGAGAACTTTAAGATGTGGAATGTAGTGAGAGAAGGTAGGTTATTACGGACATTACCTCAAACAGACCCTTGGCAATTTCTCTTTATTTTTTCCTTTTCTTCTCTCCATTTTCTGTCCCTTTTTCTAACCTATCCCTCTCAGGCATGAGGTAAACTGATTTTTTCCCTTATATTTCTCATCATGATATACTATACCCTCATAGATCCAAAGTAATAGGACTAATCAGTCATGGACTGAACCCTCTAAAACAATTAGCAAAATAGCATCACTTCCTTTTAGATTAATTTATCCAAGAATTTACTACAGTAATAACCATGTTGAGATAGATCTGTATCAAATATATATCTTTTCTAATTAGAAAATATGAAAAGATGATAGTAGGAGTTTGGTACTGTTCAGTGTTCAGTTAACACTATGATCAAAGTAGCTCTTATAAAATAAAGCATTTAATTGGGAAGTTCCTTTCCATTTTAGAGGGTCAGTTCATGATCATCATGGTAGGAAGCAGACAGGTAGGGCATTGGAGTAGTATCTGAGAGCTTTATATCTTGATCTGCAGGCAGCAGGCAGAGACAGAGAGTGTAACTGTATGGGTTTTTAATGCTGCCATGCCCACTCTACTGAAGCATGTCAAATATTTCTTCCAACAAGACCATTCCTCCTAATCCTTTTCAAACAGTTCCATTAACTAGGAAACAAATATTCAAACAGATAAATTTATGAGGGACATTCTCTTCCAAATACCACAGAATTCATATTTTCTTATGTTTGTCAAAGCAATATTTATTACTAGAGTTCCTGTCCAGAAATATTTCTAGTGATCCTATTTTATTGATTAAATTATGCTACCCAGAGCAGAATAAAAAGGACCATGTAAGACTTGGCACTGAAACTCATGGGGCAGGAAGTTTAAAGTGTCTTTTTGTGAATTTATAACACAATAGGTTTTAAAATAGAGTACTGTGTAGAAATCACTGTAGAGACCCAGGAATATACATGATCCCATTTCCACATATTTTAAAACTCACTGGAAAAAAATGATATATACAGAAATATCTAACTATCCTATGAAGTATCAAGTATGTGCTATAGGTGTGTGCTCTATGTCAGTGGGATTACTTTGCATTTCCAGCGTTTTTACAGTAATGACCTTGCCTCCACCATCCGCTAAAGAGTATTCAAGTTAAGCTTTGGATGGATTGAGCAGTCTACCATTATTGGCACACTGGACATTACAGTTCAAATATGATCAACAATTAAAACGTCACTAAGAATAGTTTCACTCCAAGCCTTAGAGGCATCTTACTTATATCTTCAGTAGCACAAATAATAGTACACTGTGTGACAAGCAAAAGCTCTATCTTAAAAGACTCAAGACTCAAATAGCAAAGCATGCTTTTTCTCTGCAGTGTTCATGAAGTTTGGCCTGAGCTCTGTACCTGGGAAGAGATGTAATCTTCCCCCACTTCTCTATGCAGAAACGTCGAAGCCCATTGCTTCCCCGCAGAGCTGCAAAGCCTTCATAGGGCACACTTGACGTTCCTGTCACAAACTGAAGTAATCTCAATCTTTGCTCATTATTGAAGCGTTCCACTGCTGCCCAGAACCAGCGGATCACAAGATGGCCATCATGGTAACCTGTTTTCAAAAAAAAAAAAAAAAAAAAAGATGGAGGCCGGGAGAAAGGAAGAGACAGATGTGTTAGCTGAACTGCAACTTCAGATCTTTTGATCTGTTGATAATGGCATTTGGATAGCAAGACTTAACTAATTTATATAACTTGGTCAGGATTTAGAACAAGCAGATTTAGAATATAGCTCTTTCACAAAACTAGGTATTTGAAAGGTTTTCTCTGAGGTGTTGGCTTTTCATTTAAGCAATTGAATACAACCTGAAATATCCCAGCCTTGTGTGAATTTAAGTAAGGAACAAAAAGGCTCAACACAGGCAGACCATCTATGTTTTCTTTGTTTTGATGTTTTAGCACTTGGCAACAACATAGCACAGGAGAGTCTAGAACTTAAGAACAGACAGAAGTTACATGCAAACCTGGCTGAAGAGGACAGGTTGCCAGAAGTCATGACTGCCCAAAGAGAAAAGCCTGATTCCATCACACAGTTGTTCTCTGAGTCAAGCCTGGATATGGAGCTGCTTTAAGGCTCCATTGAAGAAGCTAGGCTTGTGAGAAGAAATTTAGAGAAATGGTCGCTACTCATCACAAATGTAAGAGGCACTGGAAGAGAGGGGAGATACTTGAGGGTAAGAGAGGATAGAAACTGAGAAGGAAGCAGGGTTTGAGTTTGGTGTGGGAAGCATTTATGTAGTAGAGCACAGTGAGAGGGCATTCTTAGCAGAGGAAATAATGAGATGAGGAAAACATGAGGGATCAGCAAGTCAGCTACTAACTGAGTATCTGTAGAGGCTCTGGGCCAGGGAGTTTCTGGGACATTAGAAGGCTTACTGGTTCAGCAGAAGCATTCCTGTTGAATATTTTCGTCAGAAGTTTTCTTAACTGATCTGCATAGAACTTTCAGAGGATGTTGCAGGTGACTGGCTGAAGGAAGCTGATTTGGTATCCCATTCCTTTCCCCCCTCTGTTATGTTGGTTGGGATTTCTCTCTAATGTTTTATGTAAAAAGAGGGTTTTTGAGGCTAAACTACTGAAAAAGTCTTCTGTGAGTAATAAGACTATGTTTTGGGGGAAGATCTGATCTGATGAAAATGATGCTTGCAAAGTCTACATGTGTACACATATACTATACTAATAATTTCTTAACACCAATCCCATGTTGAAATGTTATTTTGAACATATTAAGTTAAAAGACATAAATTAAAATTCCTTGTTTGTACTTTTTCTAATAAGGCTATTAAAAAATTTTGTCAGTGCCAGGTGTGTTAGTACATGCAAAACTTAGAAAGCAGAGATATCTTTGTAAGTCTGACACCAGATTTGGTCTACATAGTAAGTTCTAAGCCATCCAAAGCTAGACAGTGAGACATTACCTCAGCAAGTAAGTAAACAAACAAATAAATAAATTCAAATGTACACATGTGGTTTATATTCTATTTCTCCTTTGGATGACTAATCTAAAAAGTCAAATGTTCTGGGAAAATATTCCCTACAGTCATCATATGGTAAGAATCACAATTTTATTGTTAAGAAAGGGTGGATAGAATATAAACAGAGGGGAGAGATTTAGAATTTGGTTTATTTTGATGCAGACCAAAGGAAAGCTCACACATGACTCACACTGTAAATAACTTCAAATGGGAGGGGAGAGAACCTGGTGGAAGCAAAGGTGGACTGAGGCAAAGAAGGTTAAAATTCCACAGGAAGCAAGAGACATTTCTCTGACAGTATGCAGCCTACTCAAGAGCTCACAAATAGAAGGTGTGTTGTCCATGAGCTTTTACACGACATGCCAAGGATTACTGTTGCCTGAAAAGAAGTTCAGTCAGAAGATGGTCAAGAAACCATTTTGTACTGAAGTAAGGCTTTGGAGGCTTTCAAAAGTGATAAGTTGGGCTCAGGATATTCTTCGGTGGTGTAGCATTTGCAGAAGAACCGGGCCTTAAATCCCAGGCATTGTAAACCACAGTAAAAACAACTCTAGATAATGGTGTGATGTACAACTAAAGGGATGAAATACTAAAACATGTCAGAACATGGAGGAATCTCAAAAAAAGTATGTTAAGTCAAAGAAGGCAGACACGAGGACTGTATTTTGTATGATAGTATTTATCTGACATTTCTAGAGTTGTTAAATTCCACAGAGACAGAATAAAGATTTATGGTTGCCAGGTGTCAAGGTGAGAAGGGGCAGAGAACAACTGCTTGACAGCTCTCAGCCTCTCTTGAGATGGTGGAAGTGTTTTAGAACCAGGTAGAAGTTATTGCTACATAAGGTTTTGAATGTACTAAATATTATTGAATTCTTTATTTCAGAATGGCCAACTTTACACCAAGCCAACTTTATTTCAACAATTTTTCTTTAAGACCTATATTATCAAAAGCACTGCTAGCTCACCTCCCCGGTACTCAGTGTTATTCCTCCAGTCATTCAGGTCGATTTCAGCAGTTCCAGCAATCACCAGCTCCAGTTCCCTTGCATCAAACACTGAGACGAGCCTTGAATCTACAACCTGAAAGACAGTTGCAGCACACACACACACACACACACACACACACACACTTCATGATCATTATTGTTGCCTACCAGATTGGGAAAGTAACTATCATTTGAAAATCATCTATTTCAAATATTTGGTCATTTTAAAATTTAAAATTATAGCAGAGGTCTGATGCTTACGTCTTCCATTTTAATTGCATGTTGTAATCTTTATCCCCAGTTTTGGAGCCTTAAATATGTAACTGTATTATTATCTCAAAATAATTTTTAAAAAGAGGCAATTAGGTGAATTCTCTCCCACTGAGGCCAGACAAGGCAGTCTTCTGCTACATATGTGCCTGGGGCCTCGGACTAGCCTGTGTATGCTCTTTGATTGGTGGCTTAGTCTCTGGGAGCTCCCAGGGGTCAAGGTTAGTTGACATTGTTGGTCTTCCTATGGGGTCGCATTTCTCTTCTGCTTCTTCCACCTTTCCCCTAACTCATCTATAGGGGTCTCCAATTTCAGTCCAATAGTTGGCTGTAAGTATCTGCATCTGTCTCAGTCAGCTGCTCGTAGAGCCTCTCAGAGGACAGCCATGCAAGACTTGATGCCCCAGGGAAGGCAGATGGGGTGAAGTACTCTGGGAGGGTACTGGGAGTTGAAGAAACATTTGGGATGTATATAAATAAAATAATTAATTTAAAAAAAGGTAATTAGAGATGGGGGAGGAACCTGGGAGGACTAGGAAGCGAATGTGATTGGGGTTCATGATGTGAAGTTCCCAAACAATTAATAAAAATGTTATGTGAAAGAAATAAAAGAGGCAATGAGTTCATACAGCATAGGGTTAGTGCCCTGAGAGGAGCACACGATCCTCGTGTTTCCTACTGAGTTTAGGCAAGATGCTGGCACCGGTGAAGCTGTTGGCCCTTCTCAGACACTGAATCTGCCATGGTCTTGATCTTGGACTCTTGCCAAGCCTCTAAGATAAATCAATTCCTGATGCTTATAAGAGGCTTGGTATTTGCTTTTTTTTTTTTGTTTTAAAAAAAAAAGCTACAGAAGCCACAATAGTAGTTTGAACCATTTTGGAATACAATCCTTAGTGGGCTGGGAACAGAAGGAAAAATCCTACGTCTTATTGTTTCAGATCTTTTCTGAGAGCAATTTCATAAGCAATTTTGACTTGATTTTCTGAAGTCACATTTATGTTTCCAAGTCCCATTGCAGTCCTTCCCATGACGTTAGTATTTGTTTCTTGCAGTCCCCTTCCTTTACTCTCACCACCCCCTGATTTCCTTGCTCTCCTCTCTAAGAATTGGGAAGGACCCGTCAGTTAGAGTTCTGTGCTGTGGCGTCACATCTGCCGGATGCGCCACCCCAGGTCAACTGAATGTCTCCAGTGCTGCCTGCTTTAGACTAGCTAGTGGTGGATAATAAATTAGAAAATAAACTTCTAAAGTGAATTTCTAAATTGAAGAATAAAGGCATCATTTTTGGGGTATGGGAAGTCTAGCAAACGTCCTGCTTTCTCAATTTACAGCTCAGCATGATGACAGGACAGAGATCTGTGACACAACTGACACCCAGGAGGAGTGGCTACTGCCCTCTAGTGCTTCTGCTTGGCTTTTTTTGTTACAGTGGACTAGAGAAAATGTCATATCCACCTAACTACACAAGAAATACTGTACACTTCCTCGCCTGGCACAACAGGGCCAAGTCAACGGCAATTTATTGAGAGTATTTGAACTTCAGACTGGACTGGTATTCATTCAGAGAGAAGTCTGACCCTTCATCTTGCCAGTCCACCTAGATGTTCCATGCCCTCTGGGTATGAGACTGTAAACCTGGCTTCTGCTTCGTTCTCTCTGGTCTGAACTATTGAATCCCTGCTCCTCCTCCACCCTCCAGGAGAGGTGCAGGCTCCACTACAAAGCAACAGCTCCGGCCTGCTTTCCTGGACTACTCAGGGTCTTACCTCATAGAAACCCCTGACCAACGCCTCGGTCTGCTGCACCACCCCACGCTCCACGCGCCACTTCACCATCCTCTCAATGTACTCCTTCTTGTTCTTCTCAGTCACCTGCGTGTTGGCCCCTCCAGACTTCAACTCTCGTTCTGTTACCTTGCAAATAAACAGGAGGACCATGATGCTTATCATTCAGGAGACATTTTTTATTTAGGTTGAAAGCAGCACCAAAAGAAAAAAAAAAAAAAAAGGCAGGCTTTCCTTCCCGGAAGTTACTAAAGAAAGTTTCTGTTGTTCGAAGAAAATTCTTAAGCAACTTAGAAGAGCTACAATTTATTTATTTTTGTACAAAAAGGAAACATTTCTTTCTTTTTTTAAAAAGAGGTTTATTTATTTTGTATACAATATTCTGCCTGCATGTATGCCTGGACACCAGAAAAGGGCAACTGACTTCCTTATTGATAGTTGTAAGCCACCACTTGGTTGTGGAGAATTGAACCCAGGATGTCGGGAAGAGCAGCCAGTGCTCTTAAGCTCTGAGCCATCTCTCTAGTCCTCGAAACATATTTCTTTAACTCAAGGGGTATGATGGAAACAAATGAGAAATAACCTGGGTTGTTTCTTAAGGTGGAAAGAACCAAATGTCCCAACACTAGTCAGATGCATCTGTACCTCAACTAGGGCAACAAACTACAGCTGTTATGTGGCAAGTTCTTTTTTTTTTTTTAATTATTGGATATTTTCTTTATTTACATTTCAAATGTTATCCCCTTTCCTGGTTCCTCCCTCCTGGAAACCCCCTATCCCATTTCCCCTCCCCCTGCTTCTATGAGGGTGTTCTTCCACCCACCCACCCACTCCCACCTCCCCGCCCTCGAATTCCCCTACACTGGGGCATTTATCCAGCCTTCATAGGACCAAGGATCTCTCCTCCCATTGATGTCTGACAAGGCCATACTCTGCTACATATGGGGCTGGAGCCATGGGTTCCTCCATGTGTACTCCTTGGTTGGTGGCTTGGTCCCTGGGAGCTCTGGGGGTTCTGGTTGGTTGGTATTGTTGTTTTTCCTATGGAGTTGCAGGCCCCTTCAGCTCCTTCAGTCCTTTCTCTAACTCTTCCACTGGGGACTCCATGCTCAGTCAAATGGTTAGCTGCGAGCATCCGCCTCTGTATTTGTAAGGCTCTTCCTGAGCCTCTCAGGAAACAGCTATATCAGGCTCCTTTCAGCAAGCATTTCTTGGCATCCATAATAGTGTCAGGGTTTGGTGACTGTATATGGGATGGATCCCCAGGTGGGGCGGTCTCTGGATGGCCTTTCCTTCAGCCTCTGCTCTTTACTTTGTCTCCATATTTGCTCCCACGAATATTTTCTTCCCTTTTCTAAGAAGGACTAAAGCACCCACACTTTGGTCTTTCTTCTTTTTGAGCTTCATGTGGTCTGTGAGTTGTATCTTGGGTATTTGGAGATTTTGGGCTAATATCAATGTCTCTGTTTAGTTTTTGTTTCCGTGATCTGTCCATTGCTGAGAGTGGGGTGCTGAAGTCTCCCACTATTATTGTGTGGGATGCGATGCATGCTTTGAGCTTTAGTAAAGTTTCTTTTATGAATGTGGGTGCCCTTGTATTTGGAGTATAGATGTTCAGAATTGTTAGTTTATCTTGGTAGAGTTTTCCTTTGATGAGTGTGAAGTGTCCTTCCTTATGTTTTTTGATAACATTTGGTTGAAAGTTGATTTAATTTGATAATAGAATGGCTACTCCAGCTTGTTTCTTGAGACCATTTGCTTGGAAAATTGTTTTCCAACATTTTACTCTGAGGTAGTGTTTGTCTTTGTCACTGAGGTGTGTTTCCTGTATGCAGCAAAATGCTGGGTTCTGTTTACATATCTAGTCTGTTAGTCTATGTCTTTTTATTGGGGAATTGAGTCCACTGATGTTAAGAGATAACATGGAAAAGTGATTGTTACTTCCTGATATTTTTGTTTTTAGAGATGGAATTATGTTTGTGTGGCTATCTTCTTTCGGGTTTATTGACAGAAGATTACTTTCTTGCTTTTTCTTTTTTTTTTAATTTTCATATTTTATTTACATTTCAAATGTTTCCCCCTTTCCAGATCTCCCCTTTGGAACCTCCCCATTCCCTCCGCCCTCCCCCTGCCTCTATGGGGATATTCTCCAACCCACATCCCCACCTCACTCCCCACCCACTGTCGTCTTGACATTCTCCTATACTGGGGGATATAACACCCTCAGGCCCAAGGGCCTCTCCTCCCCCTGACAGGTAACAAGACCCTCCTCTGCAGTCTTTGTGGCCAGCGCTATGGGTCCCTCCATGTGTATTCTTTAGTTGGTGGATCAGTCTCCAGAAATATGGGGGGTCAGGCCAGTTGCCAGTGTTGCTACCTCCCCAGGGCTGCACACTCCCTCAGCTCCTTCAGTCCTTTTTCTAAGCCCTCACCTGGGACCTCGTACTCAGTACTACTGTTCCTGAGAAGTGACTCTTGGGTATTTCAAACTTTTAGGCTAATAACTACTTAACAGTGAGTACATACCATGTTCATTCTTTTGTGACTGAATTACCTGGCACAGAATGAGGTTTTCAAGATCCATCCATTTGTCTACGAATTTCATGAAGTCATTGTTTTTAATAGCTGAGTAGTATTCCATTGTGTAAATGTACTACATTTTCTGTATCCATTCCTCTGTGGAGGGACATCTGGGTTGTTTCCAGCTTCTGGCTATTATAAATATGTCTGCTATGAACATAGTGGAACATGTGTTTTTATTACATGTTGGAGCATCTTCTGGGTATATGCCCAGGAGTGGAATAGCTGGGTCCTCGGTAGTATTATGTCCAATTTTCTGAGGGTCCACCAAACTGATTTCCAGAGAGGTTATATCAATTTGCATTCCCACCAGCAATGGAGGAGTGTTCCTCTTTCTCCACATCCTCTCCAACATCTGCTGTCACCTGAGTTTTTGATCTTAGCCATTCTGACTGGTGTGAGGTGGAATCTCAGGGTTGTTTTGATTTGCATTTCCCTGATGACTAAGGATGTTGAACATTTCTTTAGGTGCTTCTCGGCCATTCGAATTTCCTCAGTTGAGAATTCTCTGTTTAGCTCACTTCCCCATTTTTTGATAGGGTTATTTGTACCTCTGGAGTCTAACTTCTTGAGTTCTTTGTATACATTGGATATTAGCCCTCTATCAGATGTAGGATTGGTAAAGATCTTTGCTGTAGGTTGCTGTTTTGTCCTAATTACAGTGTCCTTTGCCTTACTGAAGCTTTGTAATTTTATGAGGTCCCATCTGTCAATTCTTGACCTTAGAGCACAAGCCATTGGTGTCCTGTTCAAGAACATTTCCCCTGTGCCCAAGTGTTTGAGACTCTTCCCTACTTTCTCTTCCATTAGATTCAGTGTATCTGGTTTTATGTGAAGGTCCATGATCCACTTGGACTTGAGCTTTGTTCAGGGAGATAGGAATGGATCAATTCGCAATTTTCTACATGTAGACCGCCAGTTGATCCAGCACCATTTGTTGAAGATGCTGTCTTTTTCCCACTGTATGGTTTTCGCACCTTTGTCGAAGATCAAGTGACCATATGTGTGTGGATTCATTTCTGGGTCTTCGATTCTATTCCATTGATCTACCTGCCTGTCACTGTACCAATACCATGCAGTTTTTATCACTACTGCTCTGTAGTACAGCTTGAGGTCAGGGAGGCTGATTTCCCCCAGAAGACCTTTTATTGTTGAGGGTAGTTTTTGCTATCCTGGGTTTTTTGTTATTCCATATGAATTTGAGAATTGCTCTTTCTAGGTCTACAATGAATTGAGTTGGGATTTTGACGGGGATAGCATTGAATCTGTATATTGCTTTCGGCAGGATGCCTATTTTAACTATGTTAATCCTGCCGATCCATGAGCATGGGAGATCTTTCATTCTTCTGAGGTCTTCTTCGATTTCTCTCTTCAGAGACTTGAAGTTCTTGTCATACAGATCTTTCACTTGTTTGGTTAGAGTCACACCAAGATATTTTATATTGTTTGTGACTATTGTGAAGGGTGTCATTTACCTAAGTTCTTTCTCAGCCTGTTTATCCTTCGAGTATAGGAAGGCTACTGATTTGCTTGAGTTAATTTTGTATCCAGCCACTTTGCTGAAGTTGTTTATCAGCTGTAGCAGATCTCTGGTGGAATTTATCAGGTCACTTAAGTATACCATCATATCATCTGCAAATAGTGATATTTTGATTTCTTCCTTTCCAATTTGTATCCCTTTGATTTCCTTTTGTTGCCTGATTGCTCTAGCTAGAACTTCAAGTACTATTGAATAGGTAGGGAGAGAGAGGGTAGCCTTGTCTAGTCCCTGATTTTAGTGGGATTGCTTCAAGTTTCTCTCCATTTAGTTTCATGTTGGCCACTGGTTTGCTGTATATTGCTTTTACTATGTTTAGGTATGCTCCTTGAATTCCTGATCTTTCCAAGACTTTTATCATGAAGGGATGTTGAATTTTATCAAATGCTTTTTCAGCATCTAATGAGATGACCATGTGGTTTTTTTCTTTGAGTTTGTTTATGTAGTGGATTACATTAATGGATTTCTGGAGATTGAACCATCCCTGCATCCCTGAGATGAAGCCTACTTGATCATGGTGAATGATTGTCTTGATGTGTTCTTGGATTCGGTTTGCAAGAATTTTATTGAGTATTTTTGCATCGATATTCATAAGGGAAATTGGTCTGAAGTTTTCTTTTATTGTTGGGTCTTTGTGGGGCTTTGGTATCAGTGTAACTGGGACCTCATAGAATGAATTGGGTAGTGTTCCTTCCGTTTCTATTTTATGGAATAGCTTGAAGAGTATTGGTATTAGGTGTTCTTTGAAGGTCTGATAGAATTCTGCACTGACCCTATCTGGTCCTGGGCTTATTTTGGTTGGGAGACTTTTAATGACTGCTTCTATTTCTTTAGGAGTTATGGGACTGTTTAGATGGTTTATCTGATCCTGATTTAACTTTGGTAATTGGTATCTGTCTAGAAACTTGTCCATTTCCTCCAGATTTTCCAATTTTGTTGAGTATAGGCTTTTGCAGTAGGATCTGATGATTTTTTTTAATTTCCTCAGAATCTGTTGTTATATCTCCCCTTTCATTTCTAATTTTGTTAATTTGGATACTGTCTCTGTGCCCTCTGGTTAGTCTGGCTAAGGGTTTATCTATCTTGTTGATTTTCTCAAAGAACCAGCTCTTGGTTTTGTTGATTCTTTGTATAGTTCTTTTAGTTTCCACTTGGTTGATTTCAGCCCTTAATTTGATTATTTCTTGCCTTCTACTCCTCTTTGGTGTATTAGCTTCTTTTTGTTCTAGAACTTTCATGTGTGCTGTTAAGCTGTTAGTGTATGCTCTCTCCAGTTTCTTTTTGGAGGCATTCAGAGCTATGAGTTTTCCTCTTAACACTGCTTTCATTGTGTCCCATAGGTTTGGGTAAGTTGTACTTTCATTTTCATTGAATTCTACGAAGTCTTTAATTTCCTTCTTTATTGCTTTCTTGACCAACTTATCATTAAGCAGTGCATTGTTCAGCTTCCATGTGTATGTGGGCTTTCTGTTGTTGTTGTTGCCATTGAAGATCAACCTTAATCCGTGATGATCTGAAAGGAGGCATGGGATTATTTCAATCTTCTTATATCTGTTGAGGTTTGTTTTGTGACCAATTATATGATCAATTTTGCAGAAGGTACCATGAGGTGCTGAGAAGAAGGTATATTCTTTTGATGCAGGATGAAATGTTCTATAGATATCTGTTAAACCCATTTGGTTCATAGCATCTGTTAGTTTCACTGTGTGTCTGTTCAGTTTATGTTTCCAAGTTCTGTCCATTGTTGATAGTGGGGTGTTGAAGTCTCCCACTATTATTGTGTGAGGTGCAATGTGTGCTTTGAGCTTTAGTAGAGTTTTTTTTATGAACGTGGGAGCTCTTGTATTCGGGGCATAGATGTTCAGAATTGAGAGTTCTTCTTGGTAGATTTTTCCTTTGATGAGTAAGAAGTGTCCTTCTTCATTTTTTTTTTGATGAATTTTGGTTGAAAGTCAATTTTATCCCATATTAGAATGGCTACTCCAGCCTGTTTCTTGGGGCCATTTGCTTGGAAAATTGTCTTCCAGCCCTTTACTCTGAGGTAGTGTTTGTCTTTAATACGGAGGTGGGTTTCCTGGATGCAGCAAAATGCTGGGTCCTGTTTATGGATCCAGTCTGTCAGTCTATGTCTTTTTATTGGGGAGTTGAGACCATTGATGTTAAGAGATATTAGAGAATAGTAATTGTTATTTCCTGTTATTTTTGATGTTTTTAATATTGTTTGTGTGGCTATCTTCTTTTGAGTTCGTTAAAAGATTACTTTCTTTCTTTTTCTTGAGTGTAGTTTCCCTCCTTGAGTTGGCATTTCCCATGTATTATTCTTTGTAGGGCTGGGTTTGTGGAAACATACTGTGCAAATTTGGATTTGTCGTAGAATATTTTGATTTCACCGTCTATGATTATTGAGAGTTTTGCTGGGTATAGCAGCCTGGGCTGGCATCCGTGTTCTCTTAGGGTCTGTATGAGATCTGCCCAGGATCTTCTAGCTTTCATCGTCTCTGGTGAGAAGTCTGGTGTAATTCTGATAGGTCTGCCTTTATATGTTACCTGCCCCTTTTCCCTTACTACTTTTAATATTCTTTCCTTGTTTTGTGTATTTGGTGTTTTGACTATAATGTGATGGGAGGAATTTCTTTTCTGGTCCAGTCTATTTGGAGTTCTGTAGGCTTCTTGTATATTTATGTTCATCTCTTTCTTTAGGTTAGGGAAGTTTTCTTCTATAATTTTGTTGAAGATATTTACTGGTCCTTTTAGTTGGGAGTCTTCACTCTCTTCTATGCCTATTATCCTCAGGTTCTGTCTTCTCATTGCATCCCGGATATCTTGGATGTTTTGGTTTAGGAGCTTTTTGCAATTTGTGTTTTCTTTGACTGTTGTGTCCATGTTTTCTATGGTATCTTCAGCACCTGAGATTCTCTCTTCCATCTCTTGTATTCTGTTGGTGATGCTTGCATCTATGACTCCTGATTTCTTTCCTATGATCTCTAATTCCAGGGTTGTCTCCCTTTGTAATTTCTTTATTGTTTCTCTTTCTGTTTTTAATTCCTGAATGGTTTTGTTCATTTGATTGATTGTGTTTTCCTGTAATTCTTCAAGGGATTTTTGTGTGTCCTCTTTAAGGGCTTCCAGTTGTTTACCTATGTTCTCTTGTATTTCTTTAAGGGAGTTATTTATTTCCTTCTTAAAATCTTCTATCATCCTCTTGATAAGTGATTTTAAGTCTGAGTCTTCCTTTTCTGGTGTGTTGGGGTATCCATGTCTGCCTGTGGTGGGAGAGCTGGGTTCAGCTGAAGCCAAATAGTCTTGGTTTCTGTTCCTTGTGTTCTTTCCCTTGCCTTTTGCCATCTGGTTATCTCTGGAGTTAGCTGGTCTTTCTCTCTCTGACTTTGTCTTGTCTTATATTCCTGGGAGACCAGTTCTCTCTTCCAGCGGTTCTTCAGACTCTGCATCTGGAGTCCTCCTGTTGCTGGCTCCTCAGCACAAGTGGCCGGGTAGCTTTCTCCCTGAGCTACTTGTATATGGAGAGGCCTGTTGGCCCAGGCAGGGTTCCTGGCCACAGGTGGAAGCAGGCAGGCTCTTACCTCCTGGCTTTTCCTCAGTCCCTGCCTCTGGAGCCCAAGTGCACTTTCTTGCTTTTTCTAGGGTGTAGTTTTCCTCCTTGTGTTGGTATTTTCCATCTGTTATCCTTTGGAGGGCTGAGTTTGAGGAAAGATATTGTGTACATTTGGTTTTGTCATGGAATACGTTGTTTTCTCCATCTATAGTAATTGAGAGTTTTGCTGGGTATAGTAGCCTGGGCTGGCTTTTATGTTCTCTTAGGGTCTGTATGGGATCTGCCCAGAATCTTCTAGCTTTCATAGTCTCTGGTGAGAAGTCTGGTGTAATTCTGATAGGTCTGCCTTATATATGTTACTTGACCTTTTCCCCTTACTGCTTTTAATATTATTTCCTTGTTTTTTGCATTTGGTGTTTTGACTATTATGTGACAGGAGGAATTTCTTTTCTGGTCCAGTCTATTTGGAGTTCTGTAGGCTTCTTGTATGTTCATGGGCATCTCTTTCTTTTGGTTAGGAAAGTTTTCTTCTATAATTTTGTTGAAGATATTTATTGGCCTTTTAAGTTGGGAATCTTCATTCTCTTCTATACCTATTATCCTTAGATTTGGTCTTCTCATTGTGTCCTTGATTTATTGCATATTTTGGGTAGGAGTTTTTGCATTTTGCATTTTCTTTGACTGTTGTGTCAATGCTTTCTATGGTATCTTCTGCACCTGAGATTCTCTGTTCTATCTCTTGTATTCTGTTGGTGATGACTTTTATGACTTCTGATCTCTTTCCTAGGTTTTCTTACTCCAGGGTTGTCTCACTTTGTGATTTCTTTATTGTTTTTTTCCATTTTTAGATCCTGGATGGTTTTGTTCATTTCCTTTGCCTGTTTGATTGTGTTTTCCTGTAATTCTTTAAGGGATTTTTGTGTTTCCTCTTTAAGGGCTTTTAGCTGTTTACTTGTGTTCTCTTGTATTTATTTAAGGGAGTTATTTATGTCCTTCTTAAAGTCTGCTATTATCATTATGAGAAGTGATTTTAGATCCAGATCTTGCTTTTTCAGTGCAATGGTTTATCCAGGACTTGCTATAGTGGGGGAACTGGGTTTTGATGATGCCAAATAACCTTGGTTTCTGTTGCTTATTTTCTTACACTTGCCTCCTGCCATCGTTATCTCTAGTGCTAGCTGCCTTCTTGGTTTTGTCAGAACTTCTCAGAGTCCAGCTGTATCTTTTATCTTGTGATCCTGAGATCCTGGATGTGTCAGAGCTCCTGAGATTCAAGCTGCCTCAGGGACCCTGAGATCTTGCTGTGACTTAACTCCTGGGATCCTGTGATCTTGTGATTCTGGGTGTGTTAGAGTGCTTGGGAGTGGAGCTTCCTCTGGGAGTTGTAGGACTGGCTGCCATGATTAGATTTTGTACAGTAAATGATGCAAGATCTTTCTGTATACCTAAGGAGAAGTACAGTAGATGTTGGTAGAAAGATTTGTTTTTCTAAGCTCACTGTGAATGTGGCTAGGATGCAGAGCACAGAGAATCAGAGGGGTCTCTACTCAAAACAGAACTTATGCCTGTAAAGACAACAGTTCAGCCAGGAGCTAGGATCTCTGTGTTATCTTTTTGTGTACTAGAGAATATAAAAATATATTTTATGTGTTCTAAGCATACATACATACATACATATTATATGCTACATATGTTCTTTATTTTCCTTTTCTGTGGAAAATATATCTTAGACAATTTATACCAATTTAGATATCATTAACAGATATGGATAGTCTCATACCTGTTTGACCCACAGATTTAATACTACATTAATAAATTCTTATAGAAAGCACATAGGAAATTTTCATGTTAAGTAGTATCAAGATCTATGCACACTGGAGGACTAAGTGGATGTAATGAAATTACTATTATGTAGTTTTGAAGATAAAGAAATATCTTATATCTTATCATATACCTTAAATGTTTTCTGATCCATAATTACATTTGATTTTCAAAACTCCTGCATAAGGTAGAACCATGTCACAGTAATAGACATAAGGAAGATGCCCTGGTAGGGCTATTAAAAAAGAAATCCTGGAACTCGAGAGATGGATTAGCAGTAAGAGCACTTGCTGCTCTTACAAATGACCTTGGTTTGAACCAGTGAGTTTTTTTTTTATCTACTTTAAAAATAAAACTCCATAAACATATGATTCAGCCATCCTCTGCCCAAGATAGGATGTATGTAATGCATATATAATCCAAGAACTGGCAGTAGGGCCCAACCAGTCCATTCTTGTTAGCAATGTTATTCACAGTAACCACAAGGATGAAAGAAACAAATAGTTATTTGAAAGATCTAGTGTCATAAAATCATAAAAATAAAAATTGTATGGCATTTTCCAGGATTTAGGAGTTGGGAGGAGTTAAGGGTGTTGTTTAATTGGTAGAATTTCAGTTTTGAAAGAAGAAAAGTTCTAGAGATTGGATGCCAAATGATGTGAATGCATTTAACAATACTGAAGTTTACACTTTAAATTTTTTATGATGGTCAAGTTTTATTCTATGCATTTACCATAGTGAACAACCAAATATCTTTTTCAAGTCCACACCACACAAACCTGTCCAAAAACTTCTTCGTTAACAGTGAAAGTGAGATCGAGAATATCTGTGATGTTGTTGTCCTTCATCCACTGTAAACTCTGGTGGAATTCCTCATCCAAATATTCTAGGTCACTCAGATCACATGGCCTGGGAGAATTCAAAGGCAGCAAGAAAAACTGAGTAAACAAATATGGTTTCTGATCCCATTCCAAACATGATTGTGTGGCTTCTCAATAAAGCACCATAGGCTTCACAATTATTTGATGCTTTTGAATGTATTGATGAAACAGCAGTTGAATAGTTTTAATTTATTTAATAGTTTCCTTTTGAAAAGAAACTTCTAAAATTTTGATAATAAAAATGAAATTATTGACTCATACCTAAAAATCAAGCCAATTCTATTCAACTGCTTAATATAATGTTCACAATTTTATGATTTCTACATAAATGAAGGAATATCCATTATATGGTTTTCCTAATTTCTTACACCTACAAATGCCATTTTATTGTGCAAAAATGTATGGAAGATATGTATGTACTCAGAACAAGAAACAATGGAAACTTAGTAGAATGGTTGGAACAAAATTGGCAAAAAGGGCCAGAGACATGAAGAAGGGCAGCACTGTCATCCCACAGATAGACTACATGGAACCATCCCACAATCACTTACAGCTTCAGAAGTCCCTTATAGAAGGGTCTTGTGAAGAAAGCGTCCAGGAGGTACTGATGGATCAGAGCTAGGCCCAGGATACGACCACTGAATCTAAACCTGAAACATACATAAAGCAAAGAGGTTTAAGAGTTACTAGGAATTTACTTTATTAAATACTTTAATTTGTACAAATTTTTAAAATGTAGCTTTATTCATGGTGTGGGTGGTTGGATCAAGGACCTTACATATCCTAGAACATAAGCTTTACCACTGGGTATCCTCTTGCCCAACTCAATGAGTTTCTGTATAGCATTCAGCTTAAAATGAATTTGCCCATTGATGATATAAAGAGGCTTCCGTTCTCTTTACCACAACAATGGTCATGTGATTGGTATGTCCTGAATGAAACCTATGCTCCATGATCAGACTGCTGTTACTTATTTAAGAAGAGGAAATCATTGAGGAAGGGAAATGTAGGAACCTGAAATATAAAGCCCAACTTAGACCCAAAGAGAACCTGGACAAAAATAAGAAAAAACTCTCTCTCTGATCAAATGTGTCTTTGCTTATTCAAATATTTCATAATGTTACCTTACTGCCCATGCTAGGAAATGGAGGCTTGAATATAGGTCACAGGTGGCAGTTAATATTTAAAGACAGTGGGGAACAGTTCTATGCAATCACAATGTGATGACAGATAATCTGATCAACCATTATTATTCAATATTGCTAGTTACACAATGAAAGAACAAGGTTACTGCTAGGTAGAATTAGTTAGTTAGACTGGACCATCTACAGACATAAAGGCCCTTACTCATTTCAATCTTTGTTGAATCAATTTCTTTCCTAGAAAGTTTTCTGGTGAACTGCTTGGATGAGTTATAAGGTTACCTGTAGTTTGCCCAGGTGTGCTGGCTGGTTTTGTGTGTCAACTTGACACAAACTGGAGTTATCACAGAGAAAGGAGCTTCAGGTGAGGAAATGCCTCTATGATCCATCTGTAAGGCATTTTCTCAATTAATGATCAAGGGGGAGGGCTCATTGTGGATGGTGCCATCCCTGGGCTGGTAGTATTGGGTAAGAGAGCAAGCAGATCAAGCGAAGGGAAGCAAGGCAGTAAGAAACATCCCTCCATGGCCTCTGTATTAGCTCCTGCTTCCTGACCTGCTTGAGTTCTAGTCCTGACTTCCTTTAATGATGAAAAGCAA
The DNA here is from genome assembly GCA_019843965.1 of Rhynchomys soricoides. Taxonomy (NCBI): domain Eukaryota; kingdom Metazoa; phylum Chordata; class Mammalia; order Rodentia; family Muridae; genus Rhynchomys; species Rhynchomys soricoides. The sequence goes on along the minus strand of JADRCH010000101.1, from coordinate 3,702,024 downwards.
CGTGAAAATGTAAGCTGAATAAACCCTTTCCTTCCAAACTTGCTTTTTGGTCATGATTTTTGTGCAGAAATAGAAACCCTAAGACACCATGTGATTTTTCTACTTTATGAAGCTTCCTGTCTGCCTGGTCTAGCATCCTTGGTGTACTGGCTAGTTTTGTGGGTCAACTTGACACAAGCTGAAGTTATCACAGAGAAAGGAGTTTCAGTTGAGAAAATGCCTCCATGAGATCTAGGGGTAAGGCATTTTCTCAGTTAATGATCAAGGGCTGAGGACCACCTTGTGAGTGGTAACATCTGTGGACTGATAGTCTTGGGTTCTATAAGAAAGCAGGCTGAGCAAGCCAGAAACTTACATCTCACCATGGCCCCTGCATCAGCTTCTGCTTCCCGATGTGCTTGAGTTCCAGTCCTGACTTCCTTTGGTGATGAACAGCAGCATGGAAGGGTAAGCTCAATAAACCCTTTTCTCTCCAACTTGCATCTTGGTCATGATGTTTGTGCAGCAATAGAAACCCTGACTAAGACACTTGGCTTCTTTTCTACAAAGACTGTCAATTTTTGCACCTAACTCTAAAACTGTGGTATACATATTTTTCTACCTAATTTGATTTTCACCTCACCTTTTCTGGCTCCTCCCAGTTGGAATTCCTAAGTAACTATTTTTTTTTAATGTTTTGATATTACACTTCATAGTCACCAGATGATCAAATCTGCAAATTCTATAAAATGTCAAAATGAATAGATTATATTATCTTCTAGAATAAATATAAGCATAAAGCACACTTCAAATTAGGATTCTTGAAATAGTCTATTCTGTTTGCCTGATATAGGATATGGATAATGTACAAATTATTAAGAATTAAGAGAAATCAAACAATAAAAAAAAAAACCATGTAAACACAGGTACCTAAACTTCAGGGGTCCTCCAATGACCCACGGAAGAAAAATGAAAATGACAGTAGATAGCAAAAATGTGAAACTCATAAACATATTCAAAGAGAACACTATTTTAAGCTTAATGTTCAAAATTGAATACTCCATGTTGTGAATCAGCTGCTCATGTCAGTCACAGAGGAGGAGCAGGGAGCAATGGTCAATACAAGAATGTTGTGTTCAGTTCCATTGCTTCTTGTTTGGTATAGTTTAGGATTGACTTTTTCTAAAAGTAGTGCAGCCCACTTTGGCTGGGCTTCCCAAATCAATTAATGTAATCAAGAAAATTCTCTAAAGATGACATCCACATGCCAGACTAATCTAAATAGATTCCCTTCTTAAATGATTCTTGATTGTGTCCAACTGACACTTTATTACATCTATAAATTACAGTATTCATGAGTAATTCCCAACACTCTGTGGATACAAAGAAATTACTGCATTTAACAGCAAAAACATGGCAAATGCTTGCTACTGTCGCTATTCATAATTCTATCAGTCTGGCACTGTAGAAAAATTAGAGCAAATTTAGCTTTTGCTGAATACCTACTGGGCCAGAGCATGGAATTAATAGTGCCTCATTGATCCTTGCAAGCACTTTATTTATGTTTAGGGATATCCTTGTTTCATAGATTCAGAAACCCAGAGAGAAGAATTAGGTAAGTAGTACAGCAAGAGAACCCACCAGTATCTCCTTTTCATCTGACCAAGCCTTACTTTTTGTCTGTTTTGAGCTGCAGTCATCCTAAGAGTTAGGCTTCCAGAGCAGGTGTCTATCTAGTCTGTTTCTTCTTCACACACTGGCTCCAAACACCTCCTGTGCTAATTTGAAAGACTTTAGTTTAAGAACCTGAACTAGGTCAAGTCAAAGGGAGAATAATTAAAAGTCATAACAGTGTCACACAAAAAAAATCTAGATCAAGACTGTTTTGTGGTAATTTTCTCTGGAGTTTGTTGAGACCCAGGGAGTTCTAAAGACCCATTAAAACTCAGGGAGTCCTAAAGGAGCTTCACTGAGACAATATACACAACTCATAAATCTCAAAAAGTTCCCAAAACTGACAAGATCCACAAAACTTCTCCTTTCTCAAGGTTTTACAACCAGAAAGGATTGTTGAAGGGATTAAGACCATCTAGGTTACCTGAATCAGATACTCCAACCTTTCCAGCTGCTTGCAAGTTGTGAAAAGAGGTCTGTGGTCCCAGGTTTTAAGAACTGTTACTCATGCTGGCCTGAGATTTTAGTGATGCAGCTGCATAGGAGTCCATGCTCCTGTAGGAAACCCCTCACCCACATTTTTCATTACTCTTATCTGTTATTGGTTCTACATCTGGAGTGAGTAGATGTTTGCCAGGAATAGTGTCACACAATAGGAATGTAGCTGTGCTTCAGAAATATGAGGGCCACATGTGATTTTACCCTGCCTCCTCTAGTTTCTCCATCTTGCTCATCTCTGTTCCTTTCTTTTGTTTTGCTTGTTAATATTATCCATTATTTACATTCTGGGTTTAAGCACCCATGGAGACAATCTTTACTCACTTACTCAAGTCCAAATTTTCAGCATTATCCACTGATTATTCCAGCTCATGTTGGATGCATAGTCTGGATCAAACATGAGTTATTTGAAGTAAACTTGAGAGGATAGTTGAATATCTTTCAATGGTTTCAGAGAGACACCGTGGCCAGGTGATGTATGGTAGAAGAGTTTCTGCCTGAAGCCTTGAGAGGGCAAGAGGTCGTGAGAGGCCATTTTATGAAGTTATGAAAATGAAGCCTGAGTTGCACTAGAGACCTCTAAATGATGGAGATGCCAGATCCATGAGATACCTGCCAAGGAGAGCTAAATACAGGGAAAAGAGCTGGTCCAAGGAAGATGTGTGTGTTGAAAGCAGCCAAGCTGGAGATACAGAGCCATCTCTGCCCTTTGAAAGTAAAGTTCCACACATCTGACTTGGAACTACAGGAACTGGTATTTTGTCTCCTGGGATTTGGTCTTGTTTTGGTCCAGTACTTCCCCACTAATCCTACCTTTTGGAATGTGAATATATATTCCTTGCCATTTAAGTCTGATAACTTTTTTGTTTCTCTTAAAGACTCTTATTTTTGACCAGACTTAGACTTAGATGTAGAAGCAAGGACAGTTTATGTTTCTTGTAATCTATTTCTGGAGTTTTTCTCTAGATTCTTTCATTCTCTTGACCAGAAGTTTAGCATGTCCTGAAGCCTCCATATTTATTCATTCATTTAATTTTTTTTAATGTGGTGTTTCTTCAGAGCAATATGTCAGCATTTGTATTGCAGAACACATGGTCTAACAAGACACTGGATCTTAGGTATTTTGGTTCTAAGCTTCTTACCTTTTTTGTTTAAGGGATTACTAACAACTGGTAGAGATGCTTCCTAGGTGTTCAGCTATGTCAAGACGAAGCTGAATACCTGTTTCCCAGTTATAGCCTTTTGGAAACTCATTGAAATAGATGGTTAATGCAAATCTCATACATTCAATAATTCATTTTAAACAAATTATGTTATGGGAGACATGATTAAGAGATTGCCTTTAGTCTCAAAAGAGACTTTAGACTTTTGACAATATTGAGACTGTTAAAGACTTTGGGAAAATTTGAAGTTGGACAAAGTGCATCTTGTGTTATGATATGAGGAGGAGCTTATGGGCATCAGAAGTATAATGTTGTGGGTTTGAATGATACATTTTTCCATAGGGCCATGTGTTCTTGGTTCCCAGTTGGAGATGTTGTTTGGAGATGTTTCAGAAGAAAAAACATCACTGGGGATGGGTTTTGAGGTTTTAGGGCCTCACTCACTTCCAGTATTTTTTCTTTCTGTTTCTAGTTCTTACATATGGTTGAGATGTGATCTCTCAGCCAAAATAAACTCTCCTATAAGTTGGTTTTGGTCATGTTTTTAATCACAGCAACAGAAAGATAGCTAAAACATAAGAGCTATTTGTCAAGATTTGTTGAATAGAATTAAATTGAAAAATATTTTGGTTTTGCTACAATGGACTGTAAGTATGCAAGCATTCTAAAAATGTCTGACATATAATGTATTATTTGGCTTTCCTGGCTATATTAATTACCCATTTCCAGTATTTTTAGGTAGGTCTCTGAGATAGTTTGTATATGCTTGGTCCAGGGCTTGGCACTATTTGGAGGTGTGGCCTTGTTAGAATAGGTGTGTCACTGTGGGCATGGGCTTTAATACCCTTACCCTAGCTGCCTGGAAGCCAGTATTTTTCTAGTAGCTTTCAGATGAAGATGTAGAACTCTCAGTTCCTCCTGAACCATGCCTGTCTAGATGCTGCCATGTTCCCACTTTGATGATAATGGACTGAACTTCTGGTTCTGTAAGCCAACTCCAATTAAATGTTGTTTTTATAAGAGTTGACTTCATCATAGTGTCTGTTCAAAGCAGTAAAACCCTATCTAAGACAGTCTCCACCCAGGGAGACCATGCACAGGACTGGTCAGGTGACTGGCTCTAATTACACTAATGATGTGATGACTTTTTTTTTACCAAGAGCTGGAAATAGCAGGGCTTCTCCTTCCCACCCCCCTCTTCAATCTCTGTCACAAAACTTTGCAGAATTAGATTTTAATTATTTCTCAATATAGCTTCCAACTGATTTTTTTTCTTTAAAGTATTTCTCATGCCGAAAAAAAACTATACAGTTTAGAAATTTGACCAAGGAGTCAAGTCAGGAACTACAGAAGGGGATGCAGGATAGTTTGTCAAAGAAATGAAATGAAGCTAATGTTAATTTGGAAGGCATTTTAGACAGGTGATTACAGGTCTTGAGTTAGTCTTTGTCTATAACAACTGCAATCAAATGTCAGCAACAGCCATAGTCAGTAATCTCTGCTTGACTTTTGGCTTCTGCATCACAAAATGTTTTACAGATCCCCATACAGATGGCATCTGGGAATGCTATCATAGAACTGGGTACTTTATATCCGCTGGCCCATGAAGGGGCTAAAGGACCAAGGCAGATGCATGAACACCTGGTGAAGAAGTCTCAAAACTATGAACACTGTCTTTAGAATCTGTAAACACTCCAGTATTTTCTGGAACACCTGTCAACATTAGCTTCTGACAAAATCTATGGATTGAAAGCCATTTGGAGTAGTCACTTAGCTAGGCAGGAAGACTACTATAACTTCACTAAGCCTAGACGTTCCTAAGGTATAGTGATGACCACATTCATCTAGCACCACCTACCTCCTTCTATAAGCTAATATCAGTGAGTTTGTGCCAGTTGAGTTCTAGAAGATTACCTCAATAATAATGTTTTAGATCCCTGATACATACAGAATCTTTTCTATCCTCTTTTGCTATAGTTCATATATTCTGCCTACTAATCCTCTGTTAGATGTATATCTGTCAAAGATTCTTTTCCACTCTGTGCAGTTCCTGTTTGCTTAGGTAAACAGAGATTTTTAGTCTTATAAGGTACCACTTGCCAATTGTTGGCTTTAATTCCTGGGCAAATGCAGTCCTATTCAGAAAGTCTTTTCCTAAACTTATAACTTCTAGGGCACTGCCTGTGCTTCCTTTAGCAGTTTCATTATATATATATAAAAGATATGCCATTCAGGCTAACAATATTTTGCCCCAAAGCCAAAGACAATCTAATAAAAAGAAAAACTGCACTAGCCTGAGAAACTCCCTTTTAAACTGTTGGAGTCCAAGAAACTCTCAAAATAATATAAGCTTTGTTGTTGCCTTTGATTGCTTCCCAGAGGTTACAAGTAAGTCCCTATTGAAAATTCCCTGTTATGATCCATAGCCTGTTTTGTTGTTGTTGTTGCTTTGTCTTTTTAAATTGGGATATTTGTACTTTGTACACAGGACTGTTGTAGTATACCATGCACTTTTGGACACCAGACTAAGAAGGTTCCAGTTGAATCTAACCAAGGACTCTCCCTTGAGAACTAGCTTTGATAGAAGGTGCTATGCAAACTGCCAAAGGGGGGAAAAAGCAATCAATAGTTCTACTCAGTTGTGACACTTACAAACCATAACAATGACCATTATCTCAAGATATCTCAAATATGCAAAATGACACTCATCTTGGCAGTAACCAACAGCTCTTTAACTGGACTTAAGGCTTGTTCAACAGTAAGGGAATCGTGCCTGCTACTGGAAAATCTAACCAATTACCCATGGCTCATGAGATTATGAATCTACTACCACCACTTTACTGGGACAGCATAATTTCTAACAACATTCCAAATACTTATCCTTGTATCTACAAGTGAGTTTCACTTTGCAACAGATGAAGTAGCTACAAAACCCCCACAACTAGTCAAAAGGCAGCTTTAGTGATCATGGAGTAGCCAGCCCTAGTATCTATGTCTACAACACAGCCCCTTTCCCTAATGCTTAGGGAACATTTCAGAAGATGGGGTGGAAAGATTTTAAGATCCAGAGGACTAGGAAATCAGTTATGAGATTGTGTCCTGTGTCAGGGAAGCTACACTCATGATATATCAGCAATACTTTTAAGCAAGACTAACAGATATAGCACCAACGACATGCTAATGTGGAAGGGGGGAATCATGTGCAGCTTCAACCCTACACAAAGAACCACAGGGAACAAATGACTGCTGAGAGGGAGAATTTGTCTTTATCAGAGAGGAACCTCCTAATTGCTTATCCAATACCGAGTGGTCAGCTTTGGAATGAATATGTGTGTGTGTGTGTGTGTGTGTGTGTGTGTGTGTGTGTGTATATATATATATATATATATATATATGCAACATTAAAGAGACTCAGAAGGTTTTACTAATATATTTATGTGAATAATTAATAATCAGAGGAAAATAGGACCATAGATTCTACAGGGGGTAATATGGGGCAACAAAGTGGGTGGAAATAAGGGATATAGGAAGGGTTGGAGGGAGAAACGAGGAGAAAATAATATAATTATATTATCATTAAAATCATAAATGTTTAATTAAAATAAAATTAGAACTAGTTTAAAAAACAAATACAACAGGTTCCTGAACCTCAACATTATTGACATTTGAAGTCCTATGAACTGAAGGGTGTTTAACAACTTTAGCTGTTTAACTCATGTGTAATTAGCATCAAATCCCCATACTGTCTCCTATTATCTCCTGACATGCTAAATATCATCTACTAGTCGTAGGTAAAAACTGTTGTCTCCTGAGAACTCCTGGGACTGAGCACAAAGTAAGGGGAGGCATTTTGGATTGCAGGGTATTTCTAGTTGACACACAGGTAGTTTTCATCTTGAAATTTGGGAAAGGGTATTCTTTAATTGTGGCTTTTTTCTGGAGGAAATGGGAAGAAAGAATGAGTTCCTTGAATATATGAGGAAGCATCAGTCTTTAAAAGAGAATGTCTGATATGAATTAAGAAGACAGGGAGAGCCTTCTGGAGAACAACAGCATAACTACTTAGGTGGTAATATGTATGCTTTGTTTGAAGACAATGAGACTGGACTCCAGAGAGAGGATAGTTCAGAGATAGTTGAAGTTTAGAGAGATACCTAGGAGATGGGCTATACAAGGCATGGCAGGCCATGGGATAGACTGTGTATTCTATCTGAATGTGATGAGAATCCACTGGAAGTTTCATGTGGGATCTATAGAATGAACATAGCAATGTGTTGACCTGACTGCTTTGGTCATTACTTGGGGAGAGGAGAGGTTGACAAGAGTGGAAACAGATACAAGCTTAGAAGCTTTATTTAGATGGAAGATGGAAGATGATAGTGGCTTTCTCTAGCAGGAGTAGTGAAGGCAATGGAATCTGATTCTGAATGTATTTTTATTTATTTTTATTTTTTGCTGACAAACTCATTTATTCTCATTTATGAAAAAATCTTGTTGACAAGCCTAATGAAATATTACAAGGAATCCCAGCCTTTGATATGGATCAGATGCCATCAGAAAACCTAAAAATTAGTGTTATTTCTTCTTTTTTTCTACTTTATTTACATTTCAAATGTTTTCTCCTTTCCAGATCTCCCCTTTGGAACCTCGCTATTCCTTCCCCCCTCCCCTGCCTCTATTGGGGTATTCCCCCACCCACCCACCCACCCACCCACTCTCATCTTCCCTCCTTGGCATTCTCCTATACTGGGGGATCTAATACCCTCAGGCCCAAGGGCCTCTCCTCCCCCTGATGTCTAACAAGACCCTTCTCTGCTGCATATGTGGCCAGCACCATGGGTCCCTCCATGTGTATTCTTTGGTTGGTGGGTCAGTCTCCACCAGTATCAGGGGGTCAGGCCAGTTGCCACTGTTGCTGCCTTTCTGGGGATGCAAACTCCCTCAGCTCCTTCAGTCCCTTCTCCAACTCCTCCATCTGGGACTTCACAATCAGACCTACTGTTGCTGTGAAGTGACTCTTGGGTATTTCTAACTCTTGGGCTAATAACCACTTAACAGTGAGTACATACCATGTTCATTCTTTTGTGACTGAGTTACCTCACTCAGGATGATATTTTCAAGATCCATCCATTTGTCTGCAAATTTCATGAAGTCATTGTTTTTAACTGTTGAGTAGTATTCCATTGTGTAAATGTACCACATTTTCTGTATCCATTCCTCTGTGGAGGGACATCTGGGTTGATTCCAGCTTCTGGCTATTACAAATATGGCTGCTATGAACATAGTGGAACATGTGTCTTTATTACCTGTTGGAGCATCTTCTGGGTATATGCCCAGGAGTGGAATAGCTGGGTCCTCGGGTAGTATTATGTTCATTTTTCTGAGGGTCCGCCAAACTGATTTCCAGAGAGGTTGTATCAACTTGCATTTCCACCAGCAATGGAGAAGTGTTCCTCTTTTGCCACATCCTCGCCAACATCTGCTGTCACCTGAGTTTTTGATCTTAGCCATTCTGACTGGTGTGAGGTGGAATCTCAGGGTTGTTTTGATTTACATTTCCCTGATAACTAAGGATGTTGAACATTTCTTTAGGTGCTTCTCAGCCCTTCGAGGTTCCTCAATTGAGAATTCTCTGTTTAGCTCTCTTCCCCATTTTTTGATAGGGTTATTTGGATTTCTGAAGTCTAGCTTCTTGAGTTCTTTGTATACATTGGCTATTAGCCCTCTATGAGATGTAGGATTGGTAAAGAACTTTTCCCAATCTATAGGTTGCCATTTTGTTCTATTGACAGTGTCCTTTGCTTTACAGAAGCTTTGTAATTTTATGATGTCTCATCTGTCGATTCTTGATCTTAGAGCACAAGCCATTGGTGCTCTGTTCAAGAACTTTTCTCCTGTGCCCATGTGTTCTAGACTTTTCCCCACTTTCTCTTCTATTAGATTCAGTGTATCTGGTTTCATTTCGTGGTCCTTGATCCACTTGGACTTGAGCTTTGTACAGGGAGATAGGAATGGATCAATTCGCAGTCTTCTACATGTAGACTGCCAGTTGAACCAGCACCATTTTTTGAAGATGCTGTCCTTTTTCCACTAGATGATTTTAGTTCCTTTGTCAAAGATCAAGTGACCATAAGTGTGTGGGTTCAATTCTGGGTCTTCAATTCTATTCCATTGATCTACCTGCCTGTCACTGTACTAATACCATGCAGTTTTTATCACTACTGCTCTGTAGTACAGCTTGAGGTCAGGGAGGCTGATTCCCCCAGAAGTCCTTTTATTGTTGAGAATAGTTTTTGCTATCCTGGGTTTTTTGATAGTCCATATGAATTTGAGAATTGCTCTTTCTAAGTCTATGAAGAATTGAGTTGGGATTTTGATGGGGATTGCATTGAATCTGTAGATTACTTTCAGCAGGATGGACATTTTAACTATATTAATCCTGCCAATCCATGAGCATGGGAGATCTTTACATCTTCTGAAGTCTTCTTCAATTTCTTTCTTCAGAGACTTGAAGTTCTTGTCATACAGATCTTTCACTTGTTTGGTTAGACTCACACTAAGATATTTTATATTGTTTGTGACAACTGTGAAGGGTGTTATTTCCCTAATTTCTTTCTCAGCCTGTTTATCCTTCGAGTATAGGAAGGCTACCGATTTGCTTGAGTTAATTTTGCACAGAATGTATTTTTATAATACAACCAGGAATATTTATGATGTACTGCATAGGAGACATGAGAAAGAGAGATATCAATGATAGTCTACTGTTATGGGTCAGAGCAACTGAATAGATAGTCAAACAGTAAACACTCTGTGTGTATGTGTGTGTGAGAGAAAGACAGAGAGAGAGACAGAGAGAGACAGAGTGAGAGACACACACACAGAGAGAAACAGAGACAAAGACAGAGACAGAATTATCTTATGTTTTTGAAGTTTACTAAATATCTGGCTAGAGCTATGTATCAGGCTATCATATTGTAGAGAAATTCCTCTGGAGACAGGGTCACACTATGCATGGTAATTTGAGGGTAATAAGGATTTAGACAACATTTGAAGTCACACAGGTAGACAAGACCACCAAGGTAGTTTGTACAGATCATGGTGGAATAAAGGATGAATCTTAATTTATGTAACATTCAGGGATTTGAAAAATGAGAGCCGCGTGGTAAATGCATGAGTTGTTATTTAGATTTAATCCTCAGTAACAACAAAGTAACTTTCAAAAAACTTGCACACCTGTTTTGTTTCCAGCTACATTGTGTGTTCATTCTGGACAGTAATTTTAAACTTTGCTTTATTGCTGTAGCTTTGTATTCAACTTATAATACCTTTTCAAATAAAATTCTCATTCTTGGAAAAAAAAAAAGAAAAATGAGAGCCAATGACAGAGTAAAGTGACAGAACCAGCTGCGAGGAAAAGAGGAACCAGAGCATGTGAGAACTAGGTTTGTGCAAGGAGCAGAGACTGGCTATTAGATTCCTCTCAGACTAGGTAATGAGAGGTCTCCAACAGATATGACAATTTGAGATAAGTTTCTGAATGTTCAGCAAAAGGTTGTATATTAAAGTGTTGTTCTCATCTTGTGATAATATTTGTAGATGGTGCTGTTTTCTTACTTTTTTAATATTGTTTTTTAAAAAATTTATTTAGTTTTACTTATATGAGTACACTGTAGCTGTCTTCAGACACACACCAGAAGAATGCATCAGATCCCATTATAGATGGTTGTGAGCCACCATGTGGTTGCTGGCAATTGAAATCAGGACCTCTGGAAGAGCAATCAGTGCTCTTAACCGCTGAGCCATCTCTCCAGCCCCCAGATGGTGCTGTTTTAAAGATGTAGAACCAAGTAGGAGGTAATTAGGACAGTATGGGTGTACCTCTTTGTTGAAATGCTGGACATTTAACCCCCTTTCATTCCTTGTGAGAACAGTTTCTTCTTCATGCATCCTCCTCATTGATATACTTACTCATCTTATGTCTAGTGCAACAAAGCTGTGGAATCCTGATCTGAAACCACAGGACCAAATAAACACTAACTCCCTTTAAAAATAATTTTTTTCTTGTTTTGCCTGCATTTATGTCTGTAAATGGGTGTTGGGTCCTCTGGAACTGGAGATACAGACAGTTGTGAACTGCCATATTGGTGCTGGGAATTGAACTTGGGTCCTCTGTCAGAGCAGCCAGTGTTCTTAACCACTGAGCCATCTGTCCAGCCCATCAGTGACTCCTTTAAAATTGTTCATCTCAGGCACATTGCCACAGGAACAGGAAGCTGACAACAGCTTTTCTAAGAGTCTTTTCAGAAGGTATAAAGGAAGAAAGTCTAAATAGAGAGAATGAAGAGGAGAAGCAGTGGAAGCAAGCTTATAAAACTATTTCTAGGAGTTTCCTCATGGGGAAATTAAACCAAATTTTATGAGTTGAGTAAGGTGAGGCAGAATTTTCTCTCAAGGACAATTCCTAGAAAGAGTTTTGAGCTATTATTTTGGCGTTAAATCAGCAGGACAAGGAACTTTAAGTGAGCAGGAGAGGTGAAGGATGATAAATGGAGATGGCATGAAGATGTCTAGTAGGTATTTGCATAAAAGTGTGACTCCATAAGAAAGATTAGAATAAATATTTGACTTGGAAGAAAATTTATAAAACAAGCTTTGATTGTGTTTCTATTGTGTTTTTTTTTAAACATTTATTTATTTATTTACTTGGAGGAGGTAGGCCATGGTCATGCATGGAGGTCAGAGGACAGCTTGCTGGAGTCAATGCTTTCCTTCCACCGTGTGGGTTCCAGAGATAGAACTCAGGATCAAACTCAGGTCATCAGGCTTGGTGACAGTTGCCATTTCACCAACCTTAGTTGGCTATATTTTACATAAAATTATATCCATCCACTGAAGAGAGTTAAATTAAAATAATAATAGCAATAATAGCAAGACCAAGGTCAGTGATAAATTACTTGCCTAACATATTCAAGGCCCTGAATTCAATTCCAGCCACAAGAAGAGAAAAATATCCCATTTATCTCTATGCAAAGATATTTCCTGTGTACATTACATTTTCATAATAATTGTGCATAGCTATCAATCTTTATTCCACAAAATTAAGATGTAAGGAGAACAAGGTAATGGTGGGATATCAGAATTCAAATAGAGTATCAGGTAGAGTTTATATCTGCTGCAGAAAAGTACCCATCAAGTCAAAGATTAATAACTACATTTATCATTTAGCTATTCTCTGCTGCCCATTGTAAGGTTAGTTTGAGGATGATTACTGGGATCAGGTTTTATTAGGTGAAGAAGTAAGTGAGGTGAAATCCCAAAGAAGATTAGAGAGTATAAAATGTGAAAATAGATGAGAGACATGCATTATGAGGAGTGGGAAGAAGCCTTATCTTAGTAACAGAGTGACTGACAGTGCAGAGGGTCCCAGAGTAAAGCATCCCTAAGTGACATTCACACTTACAACTGTTGACATTGCAGGTACTTTAAAACCACAGACAGTAAACATGATGTGGTTACACATGCCTGTAATCCAAACACTGGGAAGACTGAAGCAGAAAATCATGAGTTCAAGGCCAAAATGGGCTACCTGGTGAGACCCCGACTCTTATGGTTAGGTTAATTGTCAGTTTGAAACAATATAGAATCACTTGCAAAGACAGTATTAATGAGAAATTGTCTAGATAGGGTTAACCTGGTGAAAATTTGGAGGAAAATCTGTGGGGTATTGTCTTGATTGCCTTAATAATGTGTGAAGATACAGCTAGAAGGTGGGGGGTACCATATTCTGGACTCCATGAGTATAAGAAGCTACCTGAGTATTAAGCAGTAAATTCACTTCTCTCAACTCTTGACTGTGGATGTGATGTAACCAGATGTCTAACTTGCTGCCACCTTGATTTTCCTGCAATAATGGAATGTAACCTAGAAATATAAGCCAAATAAAGCTTTTATCCCCAATGTTGTTTTTGTTGTACCCCTATGTTGTTTTTGTTAATGTGTTTTATCACATCAATGGAAATGAAACTAGGACACCAACTCACAGAAGGAAAGAAACAATATTATATGGCAAAGCTGTTTTCGTCTTGTTCAGCTTATTTTCTAGAATGGTATCAGACAAAGCAAACAAGGCCATGGAACACAGGAGAAGGTCAATGAAGCACAAGGGGCCACAACAGAAAAGAAACAAAACCAACTAGTTCCGATACACCTCATCCAGCCCACACAAGCAATGTTTCATTGCCAAGTGACATTTAATCTGGCATTGCTTACCCAGTATTTACCAGGCATATTTATGGTCTGTGGTCATGTTTATTTCTCTTTCCAGAATTAAGAAATAGAAATGGTCAGTGAATGGATGTCCATTTCCTTTCTCTGCCTAAGCTGGTGCTGAGTTAAGGGTTAATATCTGATTTCACAAATAGGGTTGAGCCCATGATGATAACCCCTGCAGCCATTAGTCCTGTTTTCTTATGAATGCTATGCAGACTATGATAAGAGTCTGCCTTGAGGCCTCTGTGAATCCATGATAAACTTTTGTGGAGTGAGAAACAGAAGGCAGCAGCCACACCCATCCTGCTGGGGGTTCACAGGCATCTAGAGGCAGTGATTTGAGTCTCTCAGTTTCTTGGGCCCCCTGTCTTAAAAATAGGATAGTGACAGGTTTTTAGGTAGGAGACATTGCAATCTTTTGCTGCTGATATTTTGCCTAAGACAAAGACCCACTTCATCCAGACATGAGCTCCATTAGTCATCTATCCTTTGCTAAGGCTGGACACAGGAAATAGAACACTCAGGAGTTGTGTATTAATTCATTTGTCATAAGATACAAGAAAAAGCTAAGAAAATAAAAGTAACAAATCCAGCATAACTCTTTTGTTCAGGTTACCAGAAGTTCAACACGGACTTCACTGTTCAAAGTGGAAGAAGACTCTGCCCACAGAATTCCAGATAAGAGGGATGACCAGAAACTGTCAGCGTGACTTGGAAAGGAAAAGTATCAAAAAAAAAAAAAAAGTGGACTCAAAGAGAGAGAGAGAGAGAGAGAGAGAGAGAGAGAGAGAGAGAGAGAGAGAAACCTTCAGAAAGAGAGAACAGCCAGCTGAAAAACAGAGAACAGAGGAAGAGAAGAGAGATGTGCTGGAATGAAGGAAGCCAAGCTGAGCCTGGTTCCAGCTCAGAGGCTTCTAAACAGGGAGAGGGGAAGAAAAGCCTCATCTAAAAGGCAGTCTACACACTCTGCTGAGAAGATATTGGTGGTCCTTACCACAGGAGAAACCTCAAGTCCAGATGTGGCTCTGGTCAACACAGTGACTTTTCTGGTGGAATAGGCCAGCATTAGAGGGGAGTTCACCAGAAGCCTGTGGCTGGCGGGCATGCTGGTGTGGTGGTTAAACTATTTTTATACTTTGAGGATTTCATAAATGTATACAGTGCATCCTAAGTATAGGTTCCCCACACTTCCTTCTTCTCCAAGGCCACCTTCCCTTCTAGCTTAAAGTCCTCTTTTATCTTTTTAAACTTATTTCTCTGTTTTGATATTATAATAGCAGCATTTTCCCTTTCCCTTTCTCCTCTCTCCAAACTCTCCCATGGACACTTCCTTGATCTCTTTCAAATCTATGGCCTCTTTTTTTTTTTTTAATTGTTGTTATATACATGCATACATTTACTTCTCCCCCATCTCCTCCCATATCTGAACCAGCCCCCTTTTTTATCTCTCTCCTTTCTTCCTCCCAGATCCCTCTCTCCATCTACCTCTTGAGATAATTTTCTTCCCCCTTCTGAGTAGGACAGTAGTGTCCACACTTTGCTGTAGTCTTCCTTCTTCTTAGGTTTCATATAGTCTGTGATTTCTATCATGGGTATTCTGAGCCTTTTCCCTTTTCTTCTTCTTATTTTTTTTTTTTTGGCTAATATCCACCTATCAATGAATACATACCATGTGTGTTCTTTTGTGACTGGGCTTCCTCACTCAAGATAATATTTTCAAGTTCCATCCATGTGCCTAAGAATTTCATGAAGTTGTTGTTTTCAATAGTTTAATAGGAGCCTTCCAGCTTATGCCTGTGGCTTGTGCCACACGGCTCCATACCCAAATAATGCAGGGAAAGAGCTAGCCTCCCAGGAGTGTGGACAAGCCTGTGAGCAGAGGTAAGACCAGCACCTCTGCTCAGAGGGACCCACCCAGAACCCTCAGGACACAGGGACTGAGGAGTTGACTTCTGGTTTCCTTCTGTGGCTGGGGAGCTGATACTGTGAATCAGGGCTCCATATTCAAATAGTGCCAGGAGAGAGCTGGTCTCCCAGGACTGCTGACATACCTTTGAGCACAGGCAAGACCACCACTTCTGTTCAAATTCCTGGATCAAGAGGGACCCTTGCAGAGCCATCAGGACACAGGGACCAAGGAACAGCTGGGAAGAGGATCCTTCTGGTTTCTGTCTGTACCCCAGAGCAGACCCTGTACCACAGCTCTCCAAACCCAAATTCCTCCCAGAGAGAGCAGGTCTCTAAGAAGTACTGATGCAGAGGTTTGCAGAAGGGACAAGCCACAGTCAGAGAGAACAAGACAAGCTAACACCAGAGATTACCAGATGGTGAAAGGCAAGGGCAAGAATATAAGGAACAGAAACCAAGGCAACTTGGCATCAACAGAACCCTGTTTTTCCACCACAGCGAGCCCAGGATACCCCAACACACCAGAAAAGCAAGAATCAGATTAAAAATCACACCTCATGAAATGATAGAAGACTTTAAGAAAAAAATAAATAACTCCTTTAAGAAATTCAAGAGAACACAGGTAAACAGCTAAACACCCTTAAAGAGGAAACACAAAAATCCCTTAAAGAATTATAGGAAAACACAATAAAAAAGGCAAAGGAAATGAACAAAACCATCCAGGATCTAAAAATGGAAATAGACACAATAAAGAAATCACAAAGGGAGGCAACCCTGGAGACAGAAAACCTAGGAAAGCGATCAGGAGTCATAGATGTAAGTATTACCAACAGAATACAAGAGCTAGAAGAGAGAATCTCGGGTGCAGAAGATACTATAGAAAGCATTGACACAACAGTCAAAGAAAATGCAAAATGCAAAAAGCCAAAACACGCAGGAAGTCAAGGTCACAAGGAGAAGACCAAACCTAAAGATAACAGGTATAGAAGAGAGTGAAGATTCCCCACTTAAAGGGCCAATAAATATCTTCACCAAATTATAAAAGAAAACTTTCCTAACTTAAAGAAAGAGATGAACATAAACATTCAAGAAGCCTACAGAACTCCAAATAGATTGGACCAGAAAAGAAATTCCTCCCGTCACATAATAGTCAAATCACCAAATGCACTAAACAAAGAAAGAATATTAAAAGCAGTAAGGGAAAAAAAGTCAAGTAACATATAAAAGCAGCTCTATCTGAATTACACCAGACTTCTCACCAGAGACTATGAAAGCTAGAAGATCCTGGGCAGATCTCATACAGACCCTAACAGAACACAACTGCCAGCCCAGGCTGCTATACACAGCAAAACTCTCAATTACCATAGATGGTGAAAGCAAGATATTCTATGACAAAACCAAATTTATACAATATCTTTCCACAAACCCATCCCTATAAAGGATAATAGATGGAAAATGCCAACACAAGGAGGGAAACTATGCCCTAAAAAAAGCAAGAAAGTAATCTTTCAACAAACTCAAAAGAAGATATCCACACAAGAATAGAAACAACATCGAAAATAACGTGAAGCAACAATCACTATTCTTTAATATCTCTTAACATTAGTGGACTCAATTCCCCAGTAAAAAGACATAGACTGACAGACTGGACCCATAAACAGGACCCAGAATTTTGCTGCATCCAGGAAACGCACCTCTGTGTTAAAGACAAACACTCCCTCAGAGTAAAGGGCTAGAAACCAATTTTCCAGTAAAATGGCCCCAAAGAAACAAGTTGAGGTAGCCATTCTAATATCAGATAAAGTCTGATACTAGATTTTAAAACACTTCATACTCATCAAAGGAAAAATCTACCAAGAAGAACTCTCATTTCTGAACATCTATGCCCCAAATGCAAGGGCTCCCACATTCATAAAAGAAACTTTACTAAAGCTCAAAGCACACATTGCACCTCACACAATAATAGTGGGAGACTTCAACATCCCACTATCATCAGTGGACAGATCTTGTAGACACAAACTAAACAGAGACACAGTGAAACTAACACATGCTATGAACCAAATAGATTTAACAGATATCTATCAAACATTACATCCTAAATCCAAAGAATATACCTTCTTCTCAGCACCTCATGGTACCTTCTACTCGAAGGATAAACAGGCTGAGAAAGAAATTAAGGAAATAACACCCTTCACAATTGTCACAAACAATATAAAATATCTTGGTGTGACTCTAACCAAACAAGTGAAAGATCTGTATGAAAAGAACTTCAAGTCTCTGAAGAAAGAAATCGAAGAAGACCTCAGAAGATGGAAAGACCTCCCATGCTCATCGATTGGAAGGATTAATATAGTAAAAATGGGCATCCTGCCAAAGGCAGTCTACAGATTCAATGCAATCCCCATCAAAATTCCAACTCAATTCTTCATAGACTTAGAAATAGCAATTCTCAAAATTCATATGAAATAACAAAAAACCCAGGATAGCAAAAACTATTCTCAACAATAAAAGGACTTCTGGGGGAATCAGCCTCCCTGACCTCAAGCTGTACTACAGAGCTGTAGTGATAAAAACTGCATGGTAGCCAGGGCTACACCGAGAAACCCTGTCTCGAAAAACCAAAACAAAACAAAACAAAACAAAACAAAAAACAAACCAAAAACAAAATAAAAAAAAAAACCCAAACCAAACCAAACAACAACAACAAAAACCAACCAACCAACCAAACAAACAAACAAAAAACCTGCATGGTATTGGTACAGTGACAGGCAGGTAGATCAATGGAATAGAATTGAAGACCCAGAAATAAACCCACACACTTAAGGTCACTTGGTCTTTGACAAAGGAGCTAAAACCATCCAGTGGAAAAAAGGCAACATCTTCAACAAATGGTGCTGGTTCAACTGGCAGTCTACATGCTGAAGAATGTGAATTGATCCATTCCTATCTCTCTGTACAAAGCTCAAGTCCAAGTGGATCAAGGACCTCCACATAAAACAGATACACTGAATCTAATAGAAGAGAAAGTGGGGAAAGTCTCAAACACATGGGCACAGGAGAAAAGTTCCTGAACAGAACACTAATGGCTTATGCTCTAAGATCAAGAATCGACAAATGGGACCTCATAAAATTACAAAGCTTCTGTAAGGCAAAGGACATTGTAAATAGGACAAAACGGCAACCTACAGATTGGGAAATTGTACATTCGATAGAGGGCTAATATCCAATATATACAAAGAACTCAAGAATTTAGATCCAAATAGCCCTATCAAAAAATGAGGAACAGAGCTAAACAGAATTCTCAACTGAGGAACCTTGAAGGGCTGAGAAGCACCTAAAGAAATGTTTAATATCCTTAGTCATCAGGGAAATGCAAATAAAAATAACCCTGAGATTCCACCTCACACCATTTAGAATGGCTAAGATCAAAATCTCAGGTGACAGCAGATGTTGGCGAGGATGTGGAGAAAGAGGAACACTCCTCCATTGCTGGTGGGAATGCAAGCTGATACAACCTCTCTGGAAATCAGTTTGGCGGACCCTCAGAAAAATGAACATAATACCACTTGAGGACCCAGCTATACCACTCCTGGGCATATATACCCAGAAGATGCTCCAACATATAATAAAGACACATGTTCCACTATGTTCATAGCAGTCATATTTATAATAGTCAGAAGCTGGAATCAACCCAGATGTCCCTCCACAGAGGAATGGATACAGAAAATGTGGTACATTTACACAATGGACTACTACTCAGCTATTAAAATCAATGACTTCACAAAATTCTTAGTCAAATGGATGGAACTTGAAAATATCATCCTGAGTGTGGTAACTCAGTCACAAAAGAACAAACACAGTATGTACTCACTGATAAGTGGATATTAGCCCAAAAGTTCAGAATACACAAGATTTAATTCACAGCAACCATTGGACTGAGCGTTGGGTCCAAGATGGAGGAGTTGGAGAAGGGACTGAAGGAGCTGAGGGAGTTGGCAGCCCCATGGAGGGAAGAGCAGTTTCAACTGGCCAGACTCCCCGGTGCTCCTGGAGACTGGATCACCAACCAAAGAATACACATGGAGGGATCTATGGTGCTGGCCACATATGTGGCAGAGGAGGGCCTTGTTGGCCATCAGTAGAAGTAGAGACTCTTAGACCCAGTATAAGGGAATGCCAGAAAGAGAAGACAGGAGTGGGTGGGTGGGTGGGGGAATACCCTCATAGAGGCAGTGGGAGGAGTGGATGGAATAGGGGGTTTCCAATGGGAAGACCTGGAAAGGGGAAAAATTTTGAAATGTATTTAATCAAAAATGTATCAAAATGTATCAAAAAAAATAGTTTCATTGTCTGGTCCAGCCTAAAAAAAAAAAAAAGGTTGAATAGTACTTTATTGTGGAAATGTACCACATTTTCTATATCCATTCCTCTGTTGAGGGACTAGTGGGTTGTTTACAGTTTCTGGCTAGTATAAACAAGACTGCTATGAACCTAGTGGAGCATGTTTCCTTGTTATATGTTGGAGCATCTTTTGGGTATATGCCCAGGAGTGGAATAGCTGGGTCCTGAGGTAGAACTATGTCCAATTTTCTGAGGAACCATCAAACTGATTTCCAGAGAGGTTGTACCAACTTGCAATCCCATCAGCAATGGAGGAGTGTTCCTCTTTCTCTACATCCCTGCCAGCATCTGCTGTCACCTGGGTTTTTGATCTTAGCCATTCTGACTCCTGTGAGGTGGAATCTCAGGGTTGTTTTTATTTGCATTTCCCTGATGACTAAGGATGTTGTACATTTCTTTAAATGATTCTCAGCTGTTTGGGATTCCTCAGTTTTGAAATATCTGTTTATCTCTGTATCCCATTTTTTAATAGGGTTATTTGGTTCTCTTGTGTCTAACTCCTTGAAATTTTTGTATATATTGTATATTAGCCCTCTATCACATGTAGGGTTGTTAAAGATCTTTTCCTATTCTTTGGGTTCCCATTTTGTCCTATTGACAGCAAGCATCCTTTTCCTTACAGAAGCTTTACAATTTTATGAGGTTCTGTTTGTTGATTGTTGATCTAAGAGCATAAGCCATTGTTCTTCTGTTTAGGAAATTTCCCCCTGTGCCTGAATAGAAAACACTTCAAAATGCATCAAATTCCTTAATATAGAAACCCAAACTGTAATGCTAGGGGGAATAAAATACCTGAAGATATTGGTACAGTTAAAGACTTTTTGGAAAGGATTCAGATAGTACAAGAAATAATACAAAGAACTGGCAAATGGAATTGCATTAAATTAAAAAGGTTCTACACTAAAGCCATTTGTCCCTGGACTTTTCTTGTTTGGGAGGTTTTTAATTACTTCTTCTATTTTCTTAGGGGATATGTGATTGTTTAGATAGTTGATCTGCTCTTGATTTAATGCTGGTAAGTGGTGTCTGTCCAGTAAGTCATCCATCTTGATTTTTCAAATTTTTTGAGTAAAGGCTTTTGATTTTCTTAATTTGGATACTGTCTCTGTGTCCTTTAGTTAGTTTGGCTAAGGGTTTATCTAGTTTGTTGATTTTCTCAAAGAACCAGATTTTGGTTTTGTTGATTCTTTGTATCATTCTCTTTGTTTCTACTTGGTTGATTTCAGCCCTGAGTTTGATTATTTTCTGCCATCTACTCCTCTTGGGTGTACTTACTTCCTTTTGTTCTAGGACTTTCAAGTGTGCTTTTAAATTGCTAGTATAGGATCTCTCCAATTTCTTTACAGGTGTCATCCTCTCGGAGACAGAGGAAGGAGGAATGGGATGAGGAACTGTGGGAGGGGGGACTGGGAGGTGGAACAATGGCTGGATTGTAAAAACCAAAATAAAAGTTTCTACACAGAAAACAATGATATGAACAGTGAGACATCTTACAGAATGAGAGGAAAACTCTCCCCACTACATTTCCAATATGGGTATTAACATCCAAAACTGTCAAAACTCAAAACATATACACAAGAACATTAAATCATCCAACTCAATTATGAAATACATAAAGATTTTTGAAAATGCAGGTTTTAAAAGGTAGGTGGTATCCTTACCTGTCAGGGAAATGTATATCAGAATTGTTTTGGACTTCTATATCACCCAGTAAGAATGGATGTACATCTTCAAGTAAAGAAATGATAACAATAGGGGAAG
Source organism: Rhynchomys soricoides (assembly GCA_019843965.1). NCBI lineage: Eukaryota > Metazoa > Chordata > Mammalia > Rodentia > Muridae > Rhynchomys > Rhynchomys soricoides. The sequence continues at coordinate 3,680,371 of JADRCH010000101.1, read as the reverse complement.
AGAGGAGGAGGCGAGAAAGAGGGTCCTTTTGGATGGGGATAGCATAAGGGCAAGATGTAGCTGCTAGAGCTTCCCCGTTATCATGGCGGATCCACAAGGATTCACCACCGGAAGAATAAGGCTTACAAGTTTAGGTTTTAGTCATTGCTCCCAGAGATTGAGTTACTATAGTTTCTGAGATAAAATTGTGTGATGTTTTCCTTCTCAGGGTGACTCAACTAGTTCCAGAGAGAAAGGGTATGGCAGCAAAGCATGGGTTTGCCTGATGTGCCCCACAAAGGCTGTGGGGGTCTTAAAGCATGGGGCTGGTGTGGTAGCAACCCTCCAGTGGGATCCTAGCAAGCTGAGTGGAGAGATTTTGGAGCTCTGAGTCAGAGTCTCCACGAGATAAGAACAGGTCAGCCATTGCCCCCTAGTGCATGGCTGGCCAGGCTGCTGGGGCAGAGAGTTGCCGGCAGTAGTGCAGGAAGCCTTCCAGGACATTTTTAAATATTTCCCATAACAGGTGGTGAACCAACATGTTGGGTAGGAATCCACTAGAAATGTAACATTATTAGCCTGAGAGAGTTTTATTTCTTTAAGTGAGTAGGTGGGTAGCACTGAGATGAGTCATGTGGACTCAATCACAGGAACTTTGAAATAAAGAAAGCAGGCTCTGAGGTCCCCTGATGTGGGGAGGGCAGGCTGCTCTGAGTCAGAGAGCTGAATGAAAAGCCTACATATTGGGGCAGATATTGATTTAACTGTGAATTTATAATATTGGGATTATTTGCTGTTAGGATAGATTTATATACAGATTTTGTCCAAATCATGTGGGGAATTTCACCTGCAGTTTGGAACTAGGATAGGGAAAATTAGTCACTGACTCCAAGTAGAAAGGGCAGTGATAATAATTGCCTGCTCTGAACAGGTATTAGTTAATAATGTCTGTGGCTCCAGGCAGAGAGCCAAACAGAAAGATGGTATGAAGATATATTGCTCTAATATGTCTTACAGGATACTCAAATTCTGTCTAACATGGGCTCCACGGGAATTCTGGGTTTAAATCCTGCTTTGACTAGCTGCCTGCTTATAAGCAGGTATAGATAGAAGTGTGAACAATTGTTTGAAAGATGGTATAAAGATATATTACTCCAATACACTTCACAGGATACTCAAATTCTAACATGGGCTCCATGAGAATCTTGGGTTATTATCCTGCTTGGCAAAAATAGAAAAGGCCTAGGAATTGGCACATTTAGTATTTTTGTTTACTTCATTTGTTTTGGGTTGTTTTAACTTTCAAAATGGGTGTGATTTTGAGTTTTTTGGTTATATTATTCCTCTGGGAGAGAGGTCAAAATAAAGGTTTTTCTGGTTACTGGCTCAAGGATATGCTGATTTGGGAGAAAAGTTTTGTCTTTATGTTTTTAGAAAATGTGATTAGTGTCTAATACACCTTCCAGAGTAATATGGATCAGATTTGATAGAGGGAGACCCCCAGAGAACTAGACTCCAGAGAACGAAACAAAAAAGTTATCTTAATGATACTAAAATTTTGTTTTGAGATTTGTATATTACAGAATATACAGCCGTAGTCTCATCATCAGACATGCTGAACTGGCCTGCTTGAACTCCTGGTGTTTAGGACTTTCAGCTGGATCCAGTCAGGACACAAACATCAGAGACTAATACAATCATTGGTGTGGCCTTCTTAAGGCCAACCAACTCCCCTGTTTTCCCTACCCTTCCCCCCTTCAAAAATATCTCAACACCCATATTCAGCTTGAAGATGTCATGAAGAGTCGTTGTCTTAGTTCCCTGGGCTTTGGGGCTGGAGGTGGTTATTATAGGTTGTCTATAGGGAATTTAGAAATGGTCATAATTGGAACAGGGTGGAAATAGCTAGAATTGATGGTTTAGCCATAATCTGTATTGGTAAAATTCTTTATAATTATTACTAAGTTGAAATTACAATTTCTTAAATGGTACAGAATTTATTTTGATACAAAACCAAGGGTTTCATTGGTATAATTTTCTTCTATTGATACAGAAATTTTAAAGTACAAGGCTTAGACCCAGTCCATAACTGTTATTATAAACTGATCTGAGATTATTAAGCCTGTGTGTTAAGGGCCAAATAGCAAATTCATGGCTCTGAGTTTATTGTTAGGGTGTTTTAAAGAAATTTAATTAGAAATAGCTGAGAGTCGTTAATGGAGAACAGTCGAGATTACTTTACATAGATAGTTGGTTTTCAAAAACATCAGAAATTCATAGAATGTGACATTTAATGTTATTTATTCACTTATTGTTGAGACAAATCTGTTTCTAACAGCTTCCCATTTGTGGATTCAAAGAAACAGCTGAGCATCATGCCTCCAGGTGAGGTTGTACATTGTGGCTAGGTTACCACTGGGCAGAAATTGCCTTTCTTTCCTGTAGACCTATACTGTTTTGAAGGGACACAATTCACAGGTCAGTACAGCTTAGTTCTGCAGAGACAGAATAGGCTTGTTCTTAGTCCTGTTTCTCAAAGTCTGTCAGATGATCCTGGGCCAGAAGGCTGAAGACTGATGCTCCAACTTCCTGACTTACTGGGGCTGTATAGGTAGGCAGCTGTCTCTACAATTTGTCTCAGTTCTGGAAGCTGTGTTAGGCTTCCTATATATTTTCAGTTTATGTTGGTCATTCTCGGATTTCTGGCAGGATTGAAAAACTACTTAATAGTCTCATAGCCAACCCAGGCTATTTACTTAGTACAAATTTGAGAGGATGGTTTTCAGATGGCATATAATCTAAAGCCAGGACATAAGTCAAGGAAGAATCACAAATCTTTTAATTTAGGATATATGACAAGGTTCTATCCATATGACATAAATGATGGACTGGGTATTAAGTCTATTTTGTACTTTATAAATTACAAAATGGTAATAGTTGTGCTCTATATTTGAGAGAAAGTTTTTGGTTTTTATTAGAACAGAAAGGGGGAAGTGTTGTGGATGGACCTGGTGCTGTTTGGATTTTGATGCTAATTCCTCTCTCCCGGGGGGGGGGAGTTGTGGACAAGGAGTGAGTCATGTACTCAGGTGACTTCTTGTGAACCAATCCCCCAATGAATAAAGGAGCCAATCACTGGACGAGTAGGAGGGACTTCTAGGTTGGATGGGGAAAAAAAGAGGAGGAGAGAAAGAGGGTCCTTTTAGACAGAGATAGTGTAAGGTCAAGATGTAGCTGCTAGAGTTTCCCTGTATCATGGCTTGTCCACAAGGATTCATCACCAGAAGAATCAGTTTTTAACAAGGCTTACAAGATTAGGTTTTAGTTGTTGTGCTCAGTGGTTAAGTTACCATTGTTTCTGCAAAAAAAAAAAAAAAAAAACAAAGAAAGAAAGCAGTGATAACAAACGCTAGCAAGGATGTGGGAGAAGAGGAACCTTCACACATTGCTGGTAGGAAGTGAACTGCTGTGGCTGCTATGGAGTCAATATGGAAGTCCCTCAAATAACTAAAAGTGTATAGATCAGTGCAGTTCCCAGCTTTCATCAGAGAAGCTTCTTATTGTCCAGCAGCAGTGGATACCGAAACTCATAATTGGCCAAAGTGCTTAGAAAAGGCAAGGTGGAATGTTGAATCCTTAAAGAGGCAGCTATATAACCACCTCCAAATCTCAGGTAGAATTACAGAATAGGTGACAGAAAGAAAGAGAATAGGAGGTGTGAAGCAAGATGTCTTTTTCCTATGACATAGATATTCTTTTTCTATGACGTAGTTTGTGTTCAATTAACCATAACTGTGGTTTTATCTACAGAAGACTTTCATGAGATTGGGCCTGTCATAATTTCATCAAGGATAGGAAAGGAGATTGGGAGGCCCCACCACTTTCTTGAGGACCTATTGATAATTAACAATTGTTGGGGGGAGCAAGTGTCATTTTCCTCAGCAATGTAGCCACTGATCATTTGTTCTTGCTCTAGTAACTAACACATAACCCATGTTCCAGAAAAAAAGAACTTAATTAAATGAGTCAGACTCAGAAAGATTAATTATGACACTTTCTCATTGGGCTACCCTATGTCCTGTGTTTGCTAGCTGCTCCTTCCTGGATTCCTTGTGGATTTATTCTGATCACACTTGAGGTGAGGTATTAGGCTTGTAACCACACATCATAGACAAACATGCTGGTGGATGTCAGTTCCCTGAAAATTGAAACATTTCCTCCATTAGGAAGGGGCTCATCAGTCTCAAGAGGCAAACAAATGCTATTTGTCTGGGAAAGCTGAGACTTTCTTCCCCCTCCTTTTATAGAAGCATTAAATTGCTGGTGGAGGAGGCTATGACCACCTAAGTTGCTGAGAGAAAATTTCTTGGTCTTGTTGAGCTGCCTTCAAGTTGTGCAGAGTTCCAGGGTTGCAGTTTGAGGGGTAGGGTTTTCAGTGATGCAGCTGCTTTTACATAATCCATCTTCTGCAAGTAACCCTTGACCCATACTCTCATTAGTCATTTCAATAAAAACTCATTGGTTCATCAAACTGGCCATTGATGCAATCTTTGTCTGCCATGGGCTCCCTTTCTAGAGTGAGTATATATATATATATATGCCTTGTCTTTCCAAGAAAAATTTGTTAATTAACATATGCTAACATCTGTATAGACTATTTATGATCTTATCTCACATAATGAAAACTGTTTTGATGTCTCTCATAGTTTTGCTAGACAAGCTACTATTATTATTTTGTTATTCCAAATGAATTTGAGAATTGCTCTTTCTAAGTCTATGAAGACTTGAGTTGGAATTTTGATGGTGATTGCCTTGAATCTGTAGATTGTTTTCACAGGATGGCCATTTTTACTATATTAATCCTGCGAACCCATGAGCATGTGAGATTTTCCATCTTCTGATGTCTTCTTTGATTTCCTTCTTCAGGAATTTGAGGTTCTTGTCATACAGAGCTTTCACTTGCTTGGTTAGAATCACACTAAGACATTTTATATTATTTGCGGCTATTGTGAATGGAGTTGTTTCCATAAGTTCTTTCTTAGCCTGTTTATCATTTGTATAAAAGGAAGGCTACTGATTTATTTGAGTTAATTTGATGTTCCTCAACAGAGGAATGGATACAGAAAATGTGGTACATTTACACAATGGAATACTACTCAGCTATTAAAAACAATGACTTCATGAAATTCGCAGGCAAATGGATAGAACTAGAAAATATCATCCTGAGTGAGTAACCCAGACACAAAAGAATGTACACAAAAGAACGTATGGTATGTACTCACTGATAAGTGGATATTAGCCCAAAAGCTCACAATGCCTATGATACAACACACTTAGAAGGAAGGAAAGGAAGACCAGGGTGTGGATCCTTCAGTCCTTCATTGAGGGGGCAACAGGATGACCATGGGAGGTGGGGGGGGGCTGGGAGGGAAAGAGGATGGGAAAGAAATAAGTGGGGCAGTATCAGGAACTGGAGGGGATGTGAGAGTGGTATAGAGGGTCAGGAAATTGAACAAAAATATTTGGCATGGGGTGATGAGTAACTGGGGATAGCCACTGGAGGGTTCCAGACACCAAAGAAACGTGAAGTTCCCAAGATCGAACAGGGGTGACTTTAGCTGAAATGTTCAGAGAAAGGGGAGATAGAACTTGTAGAAAATACCTCCAGTAGTTCCTGTCTAAAGGAAGAACAGGGAGAAAAATGGAACAGAGACTAAGGAAGGGCCATCCCAGGACTGCCCTACCTCGGAATCTATCATGTCTGCAGACCCCAAACCCGACACTGTTGCCGTGGTCAAGAGGCACTTGCTGACAGGAACCTGGTGTGGAGGTTCCTTGGGAGGTCCGGCCGGCAACTGACCAATGCAGATGTGGATGCTTGGAGCCATCCATCAGACTGAGCTCAGGGAACCTGGTGGGGGACCTGGCAGAAGGACTGGAAGAGCAGAGGGGGGATTGCAACCCCATTGGAAGAACAACATAGGCTGGCCTGACCACCCAGTTCTCCCAGAGTCTAGACCACCAACCAAGGAGTGTACCTGGAGGAATCCATGGCTCCAGGTACATATGTAGCAGAGGATAGCCCTGCCTGACAGCAATAAGAGGAGAGGCCCTTAGTCCCAGGGCTGTTTGGTGCCTCAGAGTAGGGGGATGCTGGAGCAGTGGAGTGGAAAAGGATGGGTGGGAGAGTACCCTCATACAGGCAAAGGTGAGGGTGGAGGGTGGATGTGGGATGAGGGACTGGTAGGGGGGTAACCAGGAAGTGGGATATCATTGGAGATGTAAACAATGATATATGTGTGTGTGTGTGTGTGTGTGTGTGTGTGTGCATGCGTGCGTGTATGTCTCTCTCTCTCTCTCTTTTTCTCTCTAAGCAAAAAAATGCAGCCAATCCCAGAAGAACACAACTGGATATAATACACAATGCAGAGAATTCCAATGGATACATCTTATCACAGCTCGGTATCTATGACTCAGAGAACATCAATGATGAGAGGTGGAAAGACTGTACAAGCTAGATACCAGGAAGTTTGCTGTGAAAAAGTCTCTCCTAAAAACGGCTGCATAAACAATACAAGGGCAATGGCAATCTCAATGAACATGTTAACATGGAATGGGAAAATTTTCTTGGTGGTCCATCCCTAGACAAAGAACTAAAGGTAACATAGAACTAAAGGAGAATTAGCTTCTCCTAGGGATGATACTCTTCACTGGATGTCCAATGCATAGTAGCCTTAAAACCATTTATACACAAATAACAAAAATTGACTCCATAGGTTGTATTGACATGTATTTGTGCATATACATACATATTTGTGCATATGTATATATATATATGTATATATATGTATATATATATATATATATATATATATATATATATATATATAAAATGCAACAATACTAATAAAAGAAAAAAGACTGAACTTGAGAGTGTTGGTGCATGGGAGGAGTTTAAGGGAGGTTAACTGGGTGGGATTAGAGGTAAGGGAGAGGGAATGTGATATAATACTATTTCAATTTTTAAAATAAAAATGTGAAAAATATAAGTAAAAGGATAGAAAAAAGGAAAAATAAAAAATTCAGGTACTAATTGGAACTAGAAACAGACAACTTGAGTAAGGTAATCCAAACTCCAAAAGACAAATATTTCATTTTTTCTTTTATATATGGATTCTAGTTTTTAAGTTTCAGATATGCATGTTTCAATTAGAATTTCCATAGACGTTAGGTAGCTAGGAAGAGGTCAGGGAGTAAATAGGAACGTTTCAGGGAAGGGAAAATAAAATACAGTGTTATAAAGAGACACAGGGAAAACTTGATTAGGAGGGTTAAAAGGTAGGGTTATGGGAGGGCACAACCAAGGAAGGGATATGGGAGGGATGACTAGCATCAAGGCCTTTTAGAAAGCCATATTGAAGCCTCCAACTGTGGAAGCATTCTAAAACATATACAAATCTAAAAGTATATGCAATAGTGGAATCTCAGGGTTCAAGATAAGAGAATATTAAAACCATGATACCTCTGAGATGTATCCAGTGATACATTTGTGATTTCAGTAAAATATCTTGTTTTATGATCTATGTCTTCTTAGAGTATTTTAAATGGGTAATTATTCTATATCAATTGACAGTTGTTATAACATCAATGTCTTTGGTCCTTACATTACAACATCTTACATTCTCTGTAATGATTAGTATTCTTGCTTCTATGGGTGTTAACTTAGGATCTTGGCTCTTGGGATCCAGATATTCCTGGCTAACTGCTTCAAATGCAGTTTTCCTAGGGAAATTTTGCTGACTTTTGACTCAAAACAAAACAAAACAAAAACAACAACAGCAACAAAAAACCCAACAAATTTTAAACATGAGAAAGTGAACATTAGAGACCTTACCATTCAAGATAGTTTTCTACAAACGCCGACATGGGGCTGATCTGCACTGTGTAAGTGTCATTTGCAGAATACTCAAAGAGTCCATAGTAAGGATTGAAGAGCTCCTGAGACAACAGGAAGAAGAATTCTCGAGAAGGGCCACTGTAGTCCAGGCTGCAAAGGAAGCACAGGTCCAGGAAGTTTGGTTTTGTGATAGTTTTTTTATCCAGATCCTAGTGAGGACTTTCAGGTGTGGGGTCTGAGAAGCAACAAACAGTCTCTCCTCTTTGCAGTGAACTTCAAGTGAAAGTATCAATTTATAGATGACAATATTGGTTTGGGGGTACTTTTGAGCCAAATGTCTACAAATGAACTCCTATGGCAATTGTATTTAAACTTCCCCCTTTCAACTATCAAGGATCTGTAAGATAAAACACACAGCTGGCCCACTGCAAACAGGGCCTTGTGGTGGGAGCATAAGAAAAATTTCCTACAAACGTGTATGTGTGTGTGTGTGTGTATTCATACAAGATTACAATTCGATTTCATTTCCCTTTAACGTAATTAATGGAGTCACAGAAAGCAAATGAAAACTATGGTATATAATTTGATATATGCATTTTGGGTTGAAGAGTTTTGGTTTTTTCAGTCTCAGAAATGTACACCACCTATAAAGTAAATGTTCAATTGTTCAGGATTTTAATTTATGTTATACTTTGGTCTTGGCATCTCAGACTTTGGGACGCCAGCAACTCTAAATTTTTTCCTTTTTCTTTAAAGAGAAAGAATCTTGAGAATGCCTGGGGAGAGGAAAGCATACTAAGAGTTTATGCTCGGAGCCACTTTCGGCCAATGGTTTGTAGCCACTCTATTCTTTCCTGAGAGACATTGCCTCTCATTCCTGGGATTTGATTTCCCTACACTGGTGCCTCACCCCTCCTCTCCAACAAAGGTGATGTAGAGCTTGTTTCTCTGGAGCTCCTTCCGAGAGTATGCCATAACCTGATTGAAGGTCCCCTCCAACAAGTGGTCTCGACGGATGATGAGCCTGAGAATAAAAGGTCATGGTGAATGGAAGCAGTGACATCAGGGTGCTGAGCACTGCTGTATGTCAATCATGAGTACTCATTATTATAGCTTCATTCATTAGCTTCTAATGAAAGAGGAAAAGACAAGACAGAGGTTCTGTCAGTTTGGTACTGGGCTTGACGCTTTCAAAATGCTGGCACTCAAAGAACACATGTATGCTTATCATTGGACACACCTAACTGTATTTAAAATTATTATTTTGTTAAGTGGTATCATGTGTCTTAGGTTAGGAGGTATCTTAAGTTAGGATCTTAAATTTAAGCCCAGCTTTTTAATTAAAATAATAAACCCATGGGGTAAGTAACACTGTTTTTACTTGGATTTCATTGCAAAGTTGCTAAGAGTTCACAAAAATTGCCTTGATTACTCTTACATAAATGGAAATATAGGATTTTAGCTTGGGTTAAGGGTCTCTGCTTTTGGGAAAGGTCTGTTGGTGATTCTGTGTACCTCTTTGTATTAAATCGATAGTTCTCTCTCTTTTTTCCTCCCCTTCCCTGTCTTCTCCCTTCCAATTACTTGCACATTGTTCTTTTTCTCCTCCAGTTTTCTAATTTTCCTATTCATCTCTTTCAGGCCATAGTGTTACCATATTAATATATCCAATGTTCAAGATGCAAAACAGTGAATAGATAAGAAAGGTAACTCCCTTAATTTAGGGCCCAGTACTAGGTACTCACTTAATTTTTCCCGGACCCTGTCCAAATCCTTTGGCTTCCAGTTTTCGGTAGAAATTGCGGAGCTTAGCTTCAAAATCCCTTCGGTATGGTGAAGGGGCTCTTGCACTGGCTCTCTGTAAACCTGTAGAGAGAATCACATGGTGATCGTCATGACTTTTCATTCAGGAGCAACTGTGCAGGGTGACAGTAGAGCCATGGAAGCATGGCCCTAGCCTTAGTGGCCATCTCTAAGAAATCCCTTTCATTGCCATCATGCAATAACCTTTATATTAAGTGGAAGTAAAATAGCAAAGAGAAAAGTGGATCCTGATGGGAATGTGTATATTTTCCACTTCAATTGTTCAAGTGTGTTTCTATTAAAGAACTTCCATAAGAACTGCCTTGACTTGCTCATTTCTTGGGTAATTAAAAGTATTAACATAAAACAAACTAAATAAAAGTATTTTTTATAAGTTGATGGTGAGAAATAACTGAATGTAGAATGAGACAAGAGGACCTTAGCATGTGTAATGTTCTATGCTTCTGTACTGATACTGATGCTGAGAGGAGAAACATGCTTATAAGCTAGGACTCATGCATTTAGAGGTTACTATTAGATCAACATTTCATGAACTGTGTAACTAAATGTGGAAGCTGTGGAATTTTTTTTTGAACACACAATAACCAAAAGTTAATTGAAAACCAAATGAGTCCTCAGAGCATCTGACAGAACTCTCCTGTACTCCATACAACCTTATTGCAGCTTTGGTCTGAACACACTGCATATATTCTTTGCACTGTGCATGTTGTCATGGCATGTGATGCTAATGAACACTGACTGAACACCTCAGCTTAGCTTGGAGACTACTGCATGATATGAATTATTACAGAAGACAAACACTTTTTAGTATTTTCCTACTGTCATTCCTCAGCATATAAATATCAAAACCGATATGTTTTTGGATTGAGTTGGTTTAGAGTGCTTGATTTTGAAAAGCCTTCCTTGAGTTTCATTTTAAAATAAATCAATGAATATGGGTTTAGGATTAGAACAGAATTTCCAACAGTTTCTGAAATAGCCATAAATATTCTTCTGTGGTATATATTTGTATAAAGCAACATTCTTAGAAGGGACACTTATAAGACCAAAAATTAGACAAATCTGAAGAACACTGAAGATACTGTATGACCCACAGTATCAGATAATTATTTAGTATCATTTAATTATTTTTGTTGAAATAAATAAAGACCTGCACATCATTACTATGCAAACTTTCTTTTGCCTGTAATAAATGCCTTTGAAATGCTTGGAGCAGCCATTAGGGTACCATGACAGGTCAAGCTGGGGATCCAGCTCTATAAGGGAACAGAGAGTAAATATTGTAGGCTTTTAAGACAATAAAGTTTTACTAGTATTGCTCAGATCTACTGCTATAAGTATGAAATCTCCTACAGAACATACAAATATCACCAAGCATCGGCAGATTTCTAGAATCATTACTTAGAGATACTTTGGTTTGATTATATTGTTCAGTTGGGCATTATGACACGCTACTCAGTATCTGTGAGGCTATCTCAATATAGCCCTGAGCTTTAGACTAGCTAGGAATAGTTATTAGAATATATCTCATTTTCTTTCTCAACCATTTAGAAACAAACAATTCCCACTGTAGCTTGGGGAAACTATAAAAAACAGGCAGCAGTTTAGTTTGTCAATACATGATTTACAGTGTACTTTTGATTAGGATGGGGAGATAGATAGATAGAACACAAATACACACACACACACACACACACACACACACACACACAAAACTGTTTTATAGTCTCTTTCAGTTGGTGAAAACACACAGGACCACTTAGGTGACACAAGGCCAGAATTCCAAGTTACCTGGAGAGTTCTGGGGAGAGGAACAGGGTGAACAGCGGGGAGAGAAGCTATATCCAGGGTGGAAGGCAGATTGTAGGGGGACATAGGACATGATCTCTTCTTCAAAGAGACTGTAAAGGTTAAAAAGAGGAAAGTTAGTTGTCTGTCTCCCCCTGAGAAAGTACACACAGACTTTGAAAGAGCAGTTAGAATCCTCACTTGCAAACTCTCTGGTTCTTTAACCCTTTATTAGCCCTACAAACAAAGTCTCCACAGCCCCTTGAAGGGCCAGTTCTGATACTAAGGTCCTGTTCCCTAATTGGTTCTTGATTTGTTAATAAAGAAAGCCTGGGGCTAATTGCTGGACAGAAGGTATAGGCAGAATTTCTGGGTCCCAGGAGGAAAAGGCAGACACAAGGAAGGAGAGAGGGTTTTTTCTTCCATGGTTTGGAGGAAGAAGAATGCAGCAATCATGTGAGGTTTGAGGGGTGAGGAGGGAGCTGGATCCTGTGGCCACTACTACAGGTGGGTGACTAGGGATGTTTGACAGGGTCTAAGTGGGACTAGTTACTAATGTTTAGGGCAGGTGGAGAGATGCAGATAATAAATTGGTAAGGGTATGCTTTTCCAGGCAGAAGATATCAGCACCCAGCAATTGTGCCAAGAAGGCAAGTTGTAAAGGAACAAACTATGTGTGTGTCTTTTATCCTCAAATTCAAGGGAAGTTGGTAGGGGTGTGGTAGCATCACTTCCTGGAGCTAAAGGCAGGTAGAACAAAAGGAGCCAGGTGGGGGCTGGTAGTGAAGTCTCAGATCCAGGAGCAAAGGTGGTAGCATAAAAGTACACAAAACAGTTCCTAATACTCTAGTTGTACATCGAAAAATAAGGATGCACAGCAAAGGCTGTCAATCAAGGACAGAATCTCTGATTCTATTATCTTCTAGAGCAAATGGAAAGTGTTTGATTCTCATCCTTTTTAGGCTGGCTCCAATCCCTTCTCCAACTTCTCTACTGTAGCTTTTTAAGAAGGTCTCAGGTCCAACCTCTTACCTCAGCAAAATGACTAGATCTGCATCACAGGACAATTTCTCAAGCCCATGATTGCCCTCTGTCCGAATATAATGGATTTTCTCCCTAGAATAAAGTTGAAAAGAAAATGAGAATTACATATCAACGCAAAAGCTAAGGAATGAATAAATCACTTAGATTTATTTCTATCCTTTCTTGCAACATGGCTAGCAGCATTCCCCCAATCTCTGGTGCATTTCATAGTACTCAAAGGTCATCTTCGAATTCCTGGGATGCTTTGCAAGAGATGACTCCCTCTGAGACTCACATAGATTCTGAAATTATGCATAGCAAAGTCAGAGTCTGCTTGAGATAGAGAAGACCACAGTAAAACTGGGTTGGTGGTGTGGCAGTGGTGGTGTAAAAAGACCTCTCTTGTCTCAAGATACTTTGGAAGTCATGAGAGAACAAAGTGAAGGCTATCTCTAGGGAAATCTTCCTGCCTTATAGAAAATGGATAATGCCACAATGGGAGCAGAGGGAGCCTTAGAGCATTAGAATGACCAGGACATCCAGGTTTAGTCAAACCTGTCTGTCTTGGTTTAGTTGCAGATTACCCATTCTGATCTCTCCAACTCTAATCTGGAAAATTACATCAAGTAAGTCTAAGGTAAGGAGTATTGATTTTGCTCACACTGACTTTTCATTTTGCTTTCCTGATAATAGCAACATCACTATTCTCAGTAATCACCTTACATACGCATTCTTTAAATGAGTTAAATTTGCCTTTTTGCAGCTAAATTTGGGGAAAATTTAAGGATTGCTTTATTTTTAAATATTTAAAATTTTTAAAAATATTTAAATTTTTAATGAACATTTGTATTTTTATATCAGGTGTGGGACAATTAAAAATAATTAAAAATGGAAATATGAAGATATCACATATACCCTTCACTTGGTTTACTCCAGCAGGGACTACTGCCAGTGCAATGTTGTTTTCTCTCTGACAGTGACTCCAAATATATGGGCATTTTATTTAAGCTTTTTTCATAGTTAATCATTACATTTATTGGTCTTACATATGCATCATGGGTAACGGGTTGCCTGCAGGACCATGGGAGACCCCAGAACAGATGTACTGGAAGCATGGGTGATGTCTTCCCAACAGACTAATAAATGACGTCTCCTTTCCCTAGTTTCCCCCACCCTTTATATTCAAGGCCTTCTCTAAAACCCTGAAGCCATATGCATTAGGGCAGAGTTGCGTGTAAATGACAGGAGAAGTGGCTGGATGCATCCTTTTTTGTGAGAATGTCAACAGTCTAATGTGTGACAGATTCTGGCAAGTAGACACAGCTGATCTTATGAAGGTGTACAGTGGGGTTCAGAAGACAGAACCTTTATAGCATAGTTGTACAAAGGAACTTCTTTTCTAATACCCCTAAAGTGGTAGTAAAACAAATGGCCATCAACAAGAGAATGGAGGTCCATTTCGTGTTATAATAACGTAATCCTGAAGCCCAATAGTATGTAAATGAGACTTTCCACACATGTATCTGAAACTTAAGATTCAGGATCTATATATGAAGAAAAGATTAAATATTTTTCTTAACAATTTGGTTTCTTTTGCTTAAATTTAATTAATTTCCAGGTCTACTCACTTTCTTTCAATGTCATGTTTCCATTTTTAATTTATAGCCAAAAATAATTCTGTTGCATGTAAGTGTCAGTTTTCCTTTATCCATTCATCTATTGGTGAATATGTAGGCTGAGTCTTTTTCTTAGCTGTTTACAGCACTACAGTAAACATTAAGCTTTTAATTTAGCTTCTTTTTTTTGAGAATTTCACATATGAGTACTGTACTTATACCATTTCTACCACCCTCTCTCCCCCCTCAGAATACCTTCCATGCATCCCCACTCCCTCTAAAACTGAAGACATTTTTCTATAACTATTATTGTAGAATAGAGAGTTTTTTAAAGGTAAAGGAAATCTTTGGAGGCTCTTTAAAATATGCAAAATGTTGCTATTGCTACTGCCCTTGGTTCATCTGCAGAGGTGCAAGGTAAACTCCTATTGCTGAAGACACCATGCACTTAAGAAACAGGGACTAGAGCACCCTGAGAAGGATCTGACCTGGAAGCTTCTAAAGAAGGAAAGCAACAAGAAGACACCATGCAAGCTTCCAAAAGAGGGAAGTGACTAACAGTCCTACCCAGCTATGATGCCTATGAACCACAACAACCATCATAGCATGATAAACCTAAGGGTATACAGTAGGGCCATGGGTCACTCATACCTTGGTGGTAACCAACAGCTGTATAATTGAACTTAGGATCTGCTTAACAAGAGGAAAACATGCTGGGACAATCTATGGGGTGAAAAGAAAGCCCACAGAATGGGAGAGAACCTTTGACAAATATATATCAGATAGAGGATCAATATTTGAATCTATAAAGAACTTAATCAGTAAAATATCTAAATGACCCAGTTAAAACATGAGCCTGGAACATAAACAAAGAATTCTCAAAAGAAGAAGATATGGATAAGAACTTTCTTTTAAAATTGTTTATCATCCTAGCAATAAGGGAAATTGGTAATCAAAACTATAAGAGATTATTACAGGCCCAGGACCCCTAAGACCAAGTTCTCAAAACAAAAGGAGATTTATTTGACAGAGGGACAAAGAGCAGGGAATAGGTGAAAAGAACAGGAGGTAGAGGATGAAAAGGAAGGGGAGGAAACAAGCGAGAGAGGGAGGAGTATTTGTCCTGGAGGACAAAGGACTGCCTCTGAATAGAGAGGAGACAGGTGTGTCTTATAAAATGGCAGTTTACAAAGGTAACAGGGGAAACACCATGTTAGGATGAGCTGTTTCATTTTAGTTGAGAATGCTAATTAGATGAGCTGTAGAAGGTTTTGATTGCTGGACTTTAATACTTCGATAGCGGGACCTTGGCAGTCAGCCTAAGTGAGTAGACCTTGGTAGCTAGCTTTAGGAATGAAATCTAATAGTTTTTAGCAAGGCAGAGAGAGGGAACTAGGGAGAAGGTCAAAGCCTGCCAGAGCCATTCTCTAGTTGGTCAGAGTTCCTTCTAAAACAACTTTGAAATTTCCTCTTAACCCAGAATGGCACAGATCAAGAAAACAACTAACAACAAATGATGTAGGGGCCATGAGGAAATGGAAACTTATTCACTCTTTGTAGACTGAAAACTGGTCCAGCCACCCCTGAAATCATGTGTAGAATTCCCACAAAGCCAAAAATGAACCAACCCTATGACCCATCTATATACTATGCTTTGACTGGACATTCTGCTCCTCCAGATACTTACTCAGTCATGTTCATATCTGCTTATTCACAATAGCTAGGAAATGGAAACAGCCTACACTTTAGCTGACACATGGATAATGAGAATGTGATACATATACACTATAGAATACTATTTAGCTTTAAAGAAAAATAAAACCTTGAAATTTTTAGGTAAATAGTTGGAACTACAAAAGATCATATTGAGTGAGGTAACGAGAGCCAGAAAGACAAATGTTACATGTTCTTCCCTCTACTCCCCTAGCCTCTCATTTGAGGTTCCTAGCACTAAATCTTCGGATGTGAGTATATATCCTTATTAATGGCAGAATCCAGGAAAGTTAAAAGGGACAATTCCTGGGGTGAGAGTGAGTAAAGAAGGGGGGAAGGATCGTATTAGCCAGAGGGGTAGAGGAAACTCAAAGAATTGACTCCTCTGGCTCCTATAATCCTTCCTCTTCTACTTCTGCAGAATTCCTTGAGCTCTGTCTAATGTTTGGCTGACAACATTACAATTTTACTAGTTAGCTTTTTCTTTTAAAATATATCTGAAAATAATTCTGAAATACATATTAAGTTACTGTGAACATATACATCAACATTTGTAGATTATTATAAAAAAGTTGGCTAATTGCTGCTGGAGCACAAAATCCATAATTTTTTAAGTTATTATTATTTTTAAGATTATCATATAGTTATATAATTTTCCCCTTCCCTTGTCTTTTTTCAAACCTTTCCTTGCTTTCTTCCAAACATAACTCCACCTCTAACAACAAAAATAACAGGAAGCAACAGTCACTTTTCCTTAATATCTCTTAACATCAATGGACTCAATTCCCCAATAAAAAGACATAGACTAACAAGATGGATATATAAACAGGACCCAGCATTTTGCTGCATACAGGAAACACACCTCAGTGACAAAGACAAATGCTACATCAGAATAAAGGGCTGGAAAACAATTTTCCAAGCAAATGGTCCCAAGAAACAAGCTGGAGTAGCCATTCTAATGTAGAATAAAATCGACTTTCAACCAAAGTCATAAAAAAAGAAAAGGAAGGACACTTCATACTCATAAAGGAAAAATCTACCAAGAAGAACTCTCAATTCTGAACATCTATGTTCCAAATGCAAGGGCATCCACATTCATAAAAGAAACTTTACCAAAGTTCAAAGCACACATTGTACCTCACACAATAATAGTGGGAAACTTCAACATACCACTCTCAGCAATGGACAGATTATGGAAACAGAAACTAAGCAGAGACACAGTGAAATTAACAGAAATTATGGACCATATGGACTTAACAGATATCTATAGAACATTTCATCCTTAAACAAAAGAATATACCTTCTTCTCAGCACTAATGGTACCTTCTCTAAAATTGGCCATATAATTGGTCACAAAACAGGCCTCAACAGATACAAGAAGATTGAAATAGTCTTATGCATCCCATCAGATCACCACAGACTAAGTTGGTCTTCATTAACAACAAAAACAGCAGAAAGTCCACATATACATGGAAGCTGAACAATGCCCTACTCAATGATAACTTTGTCAAGGAAGAAATAAAGAAAGAAATTAGACTTTTTAGAATTTAATGAAAATGAAAGCACAACATACCCAAACTTATGGGACACAATGAAATCAGTGCTAAGAGGAAAACTCATAGCTCTGAGTGCCTCCAAAAAGAAACTGGAGAGACCAAATCCATGGTCTCTTTTCTGTCACTAATTGTCATTACATACATATATAACTGGAAACCTAGCTAAGTAGCCAGGGTTTATGAAATCACAGATTTTTGAGGAGACCCTAAAACTACTGCTTTACTAACCCAGTATTATCTATAACTGCATATTATAAATTTATCTTTATACCACCGATAAATGCAGACTTCACCTCTCATCAAAGCAACTTCTCTTTGCAACAGGCAGAAACTACTACAGAAAATCACAACCAACCAAAATGCAGACCTTTAGAGCTCAGTCCCAACTGATACATGTACAACAGAACAACTCCTTGTAACTAAGGTTCAGAGATCATTGCAGAAGAGTGGGTGAGAAGATTGTAGAAGCCAGAGGAACAGGGGGATTGCTGTAAGATTGCTGTGTCTTCTAGGATTGTTTGATGTCACACCAATAAAGTCTCACCAAGATGGCTGCCTAAACACTAGCTGAATGTAGATGACATCAGTACCTCAACCCTAGATAAAGACCTTCAGGTAACTAAGGGATGAGTAGAGCAGGAGAAGTGCCATTCCCCAGGGAAGAGAAGCAGTTGGTTACACAGTGACAAATTGTCAACCGTGAACAAGTAACACTGTATAGACTGAACAGGTTGTATTTATGAATATATATTATACATAATAAGAAATAATAAAAATAAAGCCAAGAATCTAAAAAAGAGCAAGAAAGGATATATTAAAGAGAGGAAATGGAAGAGGAAAATGATGTAATTATATTAAAATCTCTGCCTGCCATATTACCCAAATATTATCTTTGAGAATGCTGTGAAAGATAGAAGGCCTGTATTGCATTGTAAAGACTCATCTTTAGCCAGAGGGCAGAAACTTCTGAAAATCAAGAGAAATTCAACCTTGAGGATGGCAGAAGACCTAGCATAGCCATTCTCTGAGAGCCTCTACCAGCGGGTGACTGAGACAAATGCAGATATTTACAGTCACCCATTAAACTGAAATTGGGGACCTTATGGAAGAGTTAGGGGAAGGATTGAAGGAGCTGAAGGGGTGGCAACTCCATAGGAAGACCAACAGCGTAAACTAAACCATAGTCCTAGGAGCTCCCAAAGACTAAGCCACCAACCAAAGTGCATACATGGGCTGGGCCGTGACCCCAGGCCATATGTAACAGAGGACTGCCTTGTCTGGCCTCAGTGGGGAAGTTTGTGCCTAATCCTGTAGAGACTTGAAGCCCCAGGGAAAGGGATGTGATTGGGGTGGGTGGGGGAGCACCCTTTCAGAGGCAAAGGGGATGGGGTGAAGAACTTTTGGAGGGGTGACCGGGAAGGAAGGGGGGGGGGAAACAACATTTGGAATGTAGATAAATAAAACAATTAAAAAAGAAAGAGGAGCAAATATTTAACATGACTCACATATACTAGGATTTAAGTAGTTAGCATACACATAACACTTGGTGCTTGCTTATTTTTGAAGGTTCTCACCTAATTGTTTTAGCAATGGAACAATTAAATTTCAAAACTAAAATAATTTTGATAGTGCTTTATATATGTAATGTTTATAAAAACTATGTTGCTCCCTGTCTGTTTCCCTTCAAGTCAGTGGAAATAATTTTAACATTATGTAACTTGATAGGGCTACCTTCTCTGAGAAACTTTCCAGAACACTGGACCCTTCCTTTTTAGGACTCAACCTAAAACTTATTATACACAGGGATGAAAGGTATTTAAGCCTCACTGGCCCCTCTCCATAGTGTTACCTTACAACCTGGAAAAGACCTGGAAGGATCAAGTGCTCTAGGGTTGGGAGACAAAACCTACCTGAGTGTGTGGTTTCTTGCCAAACTTGGCTGACGTTCTTGTAGCATTTCAAAAATGTTTGGCTGGCGAAGAAATGCCACAATCTTGTCATTGTATGCTGAAACAGAAAAGAATATGCAAACAGTGGTTGAGGAAGATGAAAAGAAAGAGCATGGAGATCTAGAAGAAAGAACTAATGGAGATAAGGAGGATGAGAGAGAAGTTGTGACCTGTCGTGAAAGAGGAGAGGCTAGGCATGGTGGGAAAGAGGAGAGGCTAGGCATGGCGGTGCACGCCCTTAATTCCAGAGGAAAGAGTAGGGTGAATCTTATTTGTTTCAGATAGCCTGGTCTACATATTAGTCTCCTGTGCCAGGAGAACTAAATGTACTCAGTGAGAACCTGTCTCAAAAGAAAAGAAGAGAAAGAACACACAGGACTGTTGAAGGGTTCACAGTAACAACAGCAGTGCTTTAAGTAGTGAGTTGCTAGAGACTCAATGACTTAGAATACATACCCAGTGGCAAGGACTCATGTTGATGTTGGCTTCGAATAGCAGCTATTAGGCTGTGTCCTGGTCTGGGCAGCAAAGATGCTCCTCTGTTTCTAGAGACTTCTGAGGCCTAGTTTAAAATACAAGTATAGGATTGGAAATCTGCCATCAATTACAGATTTTCCTTGAAAACAATTTTCTTTTCTGCATGAAAGTTAAAATATCTTGGTATTACCTAGATTCAGAAAACAAAGTTAAAATCTTTAAAAATCAAGCAAATTTTAAAAATTGAGTAAGTGGAATGTTGGGTATGTCATTTTGTAAAAGTGATTGGACCAAGTGTCATGAATATTAATCAGAGCACTGACCAGGAACATTAGCGAAATAAATTCTATATAAGCATTAGGAGAAATATATATCTATGGTGTTCTTTTCAGACCGTTGGTATTGAACTTCAATAGTTATGTGGGATGCACCTGCTCTTCAGGTAGTGTTGACCAAATAGCCCTCTTGGTTAGCATCTTATTCCAGTGGCTGCTCTGGTTTCCTTCTAAATTGTATCTTTATTACCACTTTTTTTACCAAATAAAATTATTATATCCAATTTACATATAAAAAATCTAGGGCTTCAAAGTATAAATTTATCCAGTGTTTTCAATTGTGGGAGAAAGCACCAGGATTCTAACTAATATTTGACTGTAAAGTGTTTATTTATATCAAACTCTACTACCAGACTGTACTGCTTGTGTTAGAAATTTTGGCAAAATCTCCTGTGATAAATAACTTTGTTTAGCTTAACACCCTTATTTATAATGACACCCACATTTATAATGATTAGTTGAAACATAGGTCAATTTTGAAAATTAAGATCAATTTTGAAAATTAATCAAGCTCCTAAGATCTAAAATTCGGTAGTAATTTTTCTAACATGAGTACACACACACACACACACACACACGTTTCTTAAGCCCTTAGAGCCAATTCCAGCATTGTGGAACATTGTTGTAATCTTAAATGGCTGGAAATAGAAGCAGGGAATAAGAAGTTTGAGGCTAGCCTAGTTCTCAAAAAGTTTAGGTTACTTGCGTGAGACTTTGTCTCAAAAGCAAAGCAAATCAACCAACCAACCAAACAACCAAACAAACAGAGAGACCAAGACAGTATAGATTTTCCACTTTAGAATATTTTTCAGATATATCAGCTATACTGTAAAACTTAAAAAGTATGATAAGTAAGCATTAATATATTTAATGATTTTGAAAAGAACCTAGTTACGATAGCTAAAAAGGGATTAAATTCTAGTCACAAAGGACCTGCCCCTCATAAAACAACTAAGTCATACTTCTATACTCTATAGTGACATAAACAATATCCCTGTTATACAAAAGTGTGCTGCCAGTCAGGATCTGACCACAGTACTTGGCTTCTATTCTAGTTAGGCTATGGATCCATCATTTTTCCCTTCTGGTCCTTCCCATTATTTGTAGTTTATTTGAGAGATGAGAATTAGATTGTATGCCACATTGGTGGACTTTCCACTTAGCACTCAACTCTGCTCAGCTGGTGTAGTTAGAAACCAGCCTTCAGAGTTGGAGCTGCTGCAGCACACGTTAGTCTCAAGCAAGTGGACACAACTCACAGCAGTGAATGAAGTTTGCTCAGTAGATTATCCAGTATTAGTCTCCACATTTTCTTCACCAATTAATAAACATGTAAAAACTTTTCTGAAACTGAAATGATATGGGCTTTTCTTGGAGGGAATTATTCCAGTTCACATTAGTGTGTTTTATACATAGTAATGAGAGAATTCTTGAGGGTCACTTATGCATGGATTAAGTGATGAATTATAGACAGAAATTGTAGGAATAGATACATCTGACATTTGAGCTCCAGAAGACTTGGGGACCTGACCCGGACTTTAGGAGACCCCTTTTATCTCATTCCCAAGGACAGCATTGTAACTTGATAGCTTATGTTGACATGAATAAGATTTTTACACAGAAAGGGCTTCCTCCTACTCCTGGCTCCATGGAGAATTAGTGTTGTAGATATGCTTCAGAGAAAAATGGTGCTTACTTCCAAGCTCACATGCTTACTGGGAAAATTAACACAGACTGAAAAGTTCAAGTAGCCAAATGAATTTAGAAAGGTAATGAATATGATCCTTCAGAAAGGCAGAAGACTTTCATTGCTCAGCAGAAGGTAATCATAAGTGGGAAAAGAAGATAAAACCAGGAAAGAGACTATAGGATGGGGATAGAGTATACACAGGGCATGGTGCTTTTTTCCTTTTCATTTCTCTGTCAATTATTAGTCCATGGTTGTATCATTGAAGTTCTCTCCAGGGTCTTTTGGAGGGAACTTTTAAAATTATTATTATTAATCATTCCATTCATTTACTTACATCTCAAATGATATCCCCTTTCCCAGTTACCACTCTACAACCCCACCCATCCCACATCCGTCCTCTCCCCCATCCCCTTTGCCTCTATGAGGGTGCCCCACTCACCCACACGCTCCTACCCTACCACTCCAGCATTCCCCTATGCTGGGGCATCAAACCTCCACAGGTCAAACATCCCTTTGATGTCAGACAAGGCCATCCTCTGTTACATATGTATCTGGAGCCATGGATCTCTCCCTATACACTCCTTGGTTGGTGGTCTAGTCCCTGGGAGAACTTGGTTGTCCAGCCAGCCAACACTGTTCTTCCTATGGGGTTACAATTCCAACTGCTCTTCCAGTCCTTCCAACAACCCCCCAACGTGGTCCCCAAGCTCAGTCTGATGGTTGGCTCCAAGCATTCACATCTGCATTGGTCAGTTGCTGGCAGAACCTCCCAAGGATCCACCACACCAGGTTCCTGTCAGCAAGCGCCTCTGGGCAACAGCAACAGTGTGGTGTTTGCTGTCTGCAGACAGGATGGATTCCCCAGGTGGGGCAATCCCTGAACAGCCCTTCTTTCAGTCTCTACTCCATTTTTTGTCCCAATCTTTCCTTTGGACAGGAACATTTCTGGGTTAAAAACTTTGAGATGGGTAGGTAGCCCCATTCCTCAACTGGGGAGGGGGGGGGTCATGCCTATCTACTGGAGGTGGTCTCCACAGGTTCTATCTCCCCTTGGCTGTGCAAATTTCTGCTAAAGTCATCCCAGTTGGGTCCTGAGAGCCTCTCGCTTTCCTGACATCTGGGACCCTCCAATGGCTACTCCCAGTTCTTCATCCCCCACTCTTACATATTTTTATTTGATTTCCTGGCCCCCTGTAACTCTCTCCCATCCCCTCCAGTACCTGATACTGCCCTCTTATTTCTTCCCTTCCTCTCCCTCCCAGGTGCCCCTTCCTCCACCTCCTGAGATCATCCTATTCCCTGCTCAATGCAGCACTGGAGCATCCACACCCTGATCTTCCTTCTAAGCTCCCTATGATTTGTGGGTTGTATCGTGGGCATAGTGAGCTTTTCGGCTAATATCCACTTATCAGTGAGTACATACCGTATATGTTCTTATGTGTCTGGGTTACCTCACTCAGGATGATATTTTCTAGTTGTATTCATTTGCCTGAGAATTTCATGGAGTAATTTTTTTTTAATAGCTGAGTAGTACTCTATTGTATAAATGTACCACATTTTCTGTAGCCATTCTTTGGTTGAAGAACATCTGGTTTATTTCCAGCTTCTGGCTATTATAAAGAAGGCTGCTACAAAGGCAGTGGAGCATGTGTCCTTGTTATATGCTGGAGCATCTTTTGGGCATATGCCCAGTACTAGTATAGCTGGGTCTTCAAGTAGAACTATTTCCAATTTTCTCAGGAACTACCAGATTGATTTGCAAAGTGGTTTTACAACACTGGTTTTACCAGTGTAAGTCCCACCGGCAATGGAGGAGTGTTCCTCTTTCTCCTCATCCTTGCCAGCATCTGCTGTCACCTGCATTTTTGTTTTTAGCCATTCTGATTGGTGTGAAGTAGAACGTCAGGATTGTTTTTGATTTGCATTTCCCTGATGACTAAGGATGTTGAACATTTCTTTAGGTGCTTATTTTAGAATTCCTTATTTTAGAATTCTCTGTTTATCTCAGTACCCCATTTTTAAAATAGAGTTATTTGATTTTCTGGAGTCTAACTTCTTGAGTATTTCATATATATTGGATATTAGCCCTCTATAGGATGTAGGGTTGGTAAAGATTTTTTCCCAATCTGTGGGTTGCCGTTTTGTCCTATTGACAGTGTCCTTTGCCTTACAGAAGCTTTGCAATTTTATGAGGTCCCATTTGTCGATTCTTGATCTTAGAGCATGAGTCATTGGTGGTCTGTTCAGGAAATTTCCCCCTGTGCCTATGTGCCTCACTTTCTTTTCTATTAGATTCAGCATATCTGGTTTTATGTGGAGGTCCTTGATCCACTTGGACTTGGGTTTTGTACAAGGAGATAAGAATTGATCAATTTGTATTCTTCTACATGCAAACTGCCAGTCAAAGCAGCATCATTTGTTGAAGATGCTGTATTTTTTTTTTTTTACTGGATAGTTTTAGCTTCTTTGTCAAAGATCAAGTGACCACAGATGTGTGGGTTCATTTCTGGGTCTTCAATTCTATTTTGTTGATCTACCTGCATGTGTCTGTATCAATACTATGTGGTTTTATCACTATTGCTCTGTAGTACAGTTTGAGGTTAGGAGTGATGATTTTCCCCAGAAGTTCTTTTATTGTTGAGAATAGTATTCACTATCTTGGATATTTTGTTATTCTAAATGAATTTGAGAATTGGTATTTCTAACTCTATGAAGAATTGAGTTGGAATTTTGATAGGGATTGTGGAAAGAATATTTTAAAGAAAGATTTTAAGTCATTCATACACCAAATATCACCCATTCTGCCCTTTTAGTAGCATTTGCAGGTTACTGATTGGCAGTGGGATGCTTTTGATATCCTATGTTTGTATAGAGGTCTCTTGACATTATGTGATGAGTTTCCTTTAAACCAGATATATTTTTAGTAATGGTGGCTTGAAAAAAGGAAAGAACAGAAAGAAGACAGCCTGAGACAAATCAAGGCAGCTAAATGGGCACCCCACATAAATCAATCATCCTTCCCCTGCAAAAATATCAATATGCCTTCATCTCTCACAGGACAGACAACTTTAGATCATAAAAACTAAGAAATTAAGAAAAATTTCCTGACCCTAGAGAAGAGCAGAGACTTAGAAACAATGTTTCAGGGCAGAGAGAACATACCTCTCCAGCACTGTAACTCCGGAGCCTCTGGAGGTGCTGTCGGTGGGTCAGATGATTGGAAAGACGGCCATTCTGAAGAGGGATTCGGGGATCAATGAAAGTAGTAGCTCGACTATTGTGGTCCACGAAGAAAGACTGCAGATGGACAGTAAGACAACACACTGTGAGAGGTGGAGCTAATACTCTATGACTCTTACAGGAATCAGGTTCTTAGTTTCATTTCCTGTGGCTGTGATCAAATATTTGAACAAAAGAAATTTAAGGGAGAGAGGGTTTGTCCTTGCTGACAGAGGATACCTTGATCATGATGGGAATGTCAAGGCAGCAGGAACTTGAAGCAGCTGCATCCATAGTCAGGAACCAGAAAGCAAATGGATGCATGCTGCTCCTCAGTTCCCCTTCCCCATCCATATAGTCCAGGATCCTGGCCAGAGAATAGTGTCATATCAGGGTATGGCTCTTCCCACCTCAATTAATGTAATTGAGAAAATCCTGCACATGAGTTCAAAGACCATCTCTTAGGTGCTTCTAGAGTCTATCAAGATGATAATCAACACTGGACATCATATCATACTTATTTTTGGCCCTTTATCTTCCATATTATTTAAAAACTACCTGACACTCATCTAATATATGAGGAAAAACACATGGGCATTCAATAGTACTTGAATGACGAGAATAACCAAGTTCCCTTAAAATCACAGTGTAGAGAGACAACTACCAAAATAATTTTTGAGTTTTCCCCCTAACCTTTTCTTTTTCTCATGGACATATAAAAATATCTATGTGTTCTTTACACATAAAAAGATATACTTTTGTTATAAGAAAATTTCAAATTTTGTGGTCAGTTCTCCAAGTCATTAAAAAATTTTTTCTAACAAAAATTTAATGAACAGGTTATTAAATTGGATGGTTTATAATAATTCAATACCCTTTGTTGCTAGATTTTTCTGTTCCTTTTCAATATAGCATTATAAATTTTACTAAATAATGCATAAGAAGAACATTAAATGATTACAAATACGAAAATAAGTCAAAATATTCCTAATCATAAATATGATTCTACACATGAGCAATGCTAAAGACTCATGCAAAACTTCTTACAGCTGATAAACACATTCAGCAAAGTGGTGGGATCAAAAGTAATCCCCAAATTAATAGCTCCCTTATGTACCAATAACAATTATGCCAAAATAAATCAGATAAACAATCCCATTCATAATTTCTATTGCACTTACTCTGACAAATACAAATACTTGAGAATAAACAAAAAAAAAAGAAACAAAAGATCTCTACAATAATAACCTTAAGACATGGAATAAAGAAAATTTATTGTAAGTACTACAAATGGAGTGTATTACATTAATAAATTTATTCATTTAGCATGCCTTTTAATTATACAAATTAGAGTATAAAGATTGTTAGAAGTATGTTTAATTTTGAGAGTTCTGAGAATCCCTAGGAATAATGACTTACTGTGCCTGGATCTCAAAGAGTAGCATGGCAGAATTTGAAACAATGAGAAACTTTTCTTCATCTAAATGTATCATTGTTATTGAATAAATAGGGATTTAAACATTTTATTTTTTGGAGGATTTTATACATAATTACTGTACTTACATAGTTACCACTCCTCCCTTTGCCTTTCCAACTCCTCTCATGTCTGCCTACTCCCTCTTAAAATCTTGGCCCCTTATTCTTTAATTATTTTGTTTTTTATACTTATTTTTATTTCATTTGCATATATGTTTTGCACACCATGTGTGCCAGGTGCCTATAGAGTTAAAAAAGGCTGTTGGATCCCTTAGAACTGGAGTTATGGTTGTAAGCCACCAGAATAGCAAGATGACCCAAAGACAACAATAGAAGCATTTAAATCTTGGGAGTTACCAACAGCCATTTAATTGGACTTCAGGCCCACTCAAGGAGAGAGAATTCATGCCTGGTACTGAAAACTTAGCCAACTACCCATAGTTAGTGAGGTCATGGACCCTAGAGGAGAACATACTACTTCTAATTTTCTATTTGTGATCTAAGTACTTATTTATATATCATAGATATGTGTAGCCCTCACCCCTCATCAAAGAAACATCTTTTGCTGCAGATGGAGCCAATTACAGAAAGCCACAACTGCTTAAAATATAGAGAACTGACTTGGGATATGAAGCCTAATTGATACATCGACAGCACAATCTCTATACCTAAGGTTTAGGGAACTTCATGGAAGATGGAGTAGAAAGCTTGTAAGAGACTGATCATGATGCCTGCTGTGAGATAGTGTCTTCTCTATATATAGACAAGAAATCTGTAGCAATGAAATATAAAAATGTGGCTGCCTAAAGAAGACCTTCACATTAACAACACTACCTGACATCCCAGCATAGATGGGGAAATCTTATGGGGCCCTGCCTCTAGATGAAGAGCTACAGGGAAATTAATGGTCTCTCAGAGAGAGAAACTCAATATTTTCCAGAGATGAGCTCACTGGTATGCTATCCAATCCCAAGCAATTATCCCTAAATGGACATCTTTATAAGCAGCAGAACTTAGCAAGCTGTGTGTGTGTGTGTGTGTGTGTGTGTGTGTGTGTGTGAGAGAGAGAGAGAGAGAGAGAGAGAGAGAGAGAGAGAGAGAGAGAGAATTAAAAAATAATGGGGCAGGAGAGAAACCAGTCTTATTTTAGAATATATGAAGAAATCAAAGTAAATATTAAGAAAAAAAACTAATTTAATTTAAAACTCACTATAGAACTTGACAGAAAGTTTTCAAAAGAAAAAATACAAAGTCTGGTAAACACATTTAAAAAGCGCTCAGCATCTTCAACTACCATGTAAATCAAGAATAAAATGATTAATACTCTCTTTCACCCCAGTCAGAATGGCTGTTATCAGGAATACAAATGATAACAAATGCTGACATTGAGGTGGTAAAAGGCAAATCCTTGGGGCTCCAGATGCAGGGACTGAGGAAAAGCTGGGAGGTAAGAGCCTGCCTGCTTCCACCTGTGGCCAGAGACACCCGCCTGACCCAGGAAGCCTCCATATACAAGCAGTGCAGGGAGAAAGCTACCTGCCCACTTGTGCTGAGGGGCCAGCAACAGGAGGACCCCAGACACAGGATCTGAAGAACAGCTGGAAGAGAGAACTGGTCTCCCAGGATTATTAACATCTGAGCTTGAAGGAAAGACAAGCCACAGTCAGAGAGAGAAAGACCAGCTAACACCAGAGATGACCAGATGGCGAAAGGCAAGGGCAAGAACACAAGGAATAGAAACCAAGACTACTTGGCTTCATCAGAACCCAGCTTTCCCACCACAGCCAGCCCTGGATACCCCAACACACCAGAAAAGGAAGACTCAGACTTAAAATCACATATCAAGAGGATGATAGAAGATTTTAAGAAGGAAACAAATAACTCCCTTAAAGAAATACAAGAGAACACAGGTAAACAACTGGAAGCCCTTAAAGAGGACACACAAAAATCCCTTGAAGAATTACAGGAAAACACAATCAAACAGGCAGAAATACAGGTAAACACAATCAAACAAATGAACAAAATCATTCAGGAATTAAAAACAGAAATAGAAACAATAAAGAAATCACAAAGGGAGACAACCCTGGAGTTAGAGAACATAGGAAAGAAATCAGGAGTCATAGATGCAAACATCACCAACAGAATACAAGAGATGGAAGAGAGAATCTCAGGTGCAGAAGATACCATAGAAAACATGGACACAACAGTCAAAGAAAATACAAAATGCAAAAAGCTCCAAACCCAAAATATCCAAGATATCCAGGATGCAATGAGAAGACAGAACATGAGGATAATAGGCATAGAAGAGAGTGAAGACTCCCAACTTAAAGGACCAGTAAATATCTTCAACAAAATTATAGAAGAAAACTTCCCTAACCTAAAGAAAGAGATGAACATAAGTATACAAAGCCTACAGAAAGCCAAATAGACTGGACCAGAAAAGAAATTCCTCCCATCACATTATAGTCAAAACACCAAATACACAAAACAAGGAAAGAATATTAAAAGCAGTAGGGAAAAGGGGTAAGTAACATATAAAGGCAGACCTATCAGAATCACACCAGACTTTTCACCAGAGACTATGAAAGCTAGAAGATCCTGGGCAGATCTCATACAGACTCTAAAAGAACACAAATGCCAGCCAAGGCTGCTATACCCAGCGAAACTCTCAATAATCATAGATGGTGAAACCAAAATATTCTATTACAAATCCAAATTTGCACAGTATGTTTCCACAAACCCAGCCCTACAAAGGATAATACATGGGAAATGCCAACTCAAGGAGGGAAACTACACTGAAGATAAAGGAAGAAAGTACTCTTTCAACAAACTCAAAAGAAGATAGCCACACAAACAATATTAACAACATCAAAAATAACAGGAAATAACAATCACTGTTCTTTAATATCTCTTAACACCAATGGTCTCAACTCCCCAATAAAAAGACATAGACTGACAGACTGGATCCATAAATAGGACCCAGCATTTTGCTGCATCCAGGAAATGCACCTCCGTGTTAAAGACAAACACTACAAAGGGCTAGAAAACAATTTTCCAAACAAATGGCCCCAAGAAGCAGGCTGGAGTAGCCATTCTAATATCGGATAAAATTGACTTTCAACCAAAATTCATCAAAAAAGATGAGGAAGGACACTTCATACTCATCAAAGGAAAAATCTACCAAGAAGAACTCTCAATTCTGAACATCTATGCCCTGAATGCAAGAGCTCCCACTTTCATAAAAGAAACTTTACTAAAGCTCAAAGCACACATTGCACCTCACACAATAATAGTGGGAGACTTCAACACCCCACTATCAACAATGGACAGATCTTGGAAACATAAACTAAACAGAGACACAGTGAAACTAACAGATGCTATGAACCAAATGGGTTTAACAGATATCTATAGAACATTTCATCCTGCATCGAAAGAATATACCTTCTTCTCAGCACCTCATGGTACCTTCTCCAAAATTGATCATATAATTGGTCACAAAACAAACCTCAATAGATATAAGAAGATTGAAATAATCCCATGCCTCCTATCAGATCACCATGGATTAAGGTTGGTCTTCAATGGCAACAACAACAGAAAGCCCACATACACATGGAAGCTGAACAATGCTCTGCTTAATGATCACTTGGTCAAGGAAGCAATAAAGAAGGAAATTAAAGACTTTCTAGAATTCAATGAAAAGGAAAATACAACTTACCCAAACCTATAGGACACAATGATAGCAGTGTTAAGAGGAAAACTCATAGCTCTGATTGCCTCCAAAAGGAAACTGGAGAGAGCATACACTAACAGCTAAACAGCACATCTGAAAGTTCTGGAACGAAAAGAAGCTAATACACATAAGAGGAGTAGAAGGCAGGAAATAATCAAATTAAGGGATGAAATCAACCAAGTGGAAACTAAAAGAACTATACAAAGAATCAACAAAACCAACCGCTGGTTCTTTGAGAAAATCAACAAGATAGATAAGCCCTTAGCCAGACTAACCAGAGGTCTCAGAGACAGTATCCAAATTAACAAAATTAGAAATGAAAATGGAGATATAACAAAAGACTCTGAGGAAATTAAAAAAATCATCAGATCCTACTACAAAAGCCTATATGCAACAAAATTGGAAAATCTGGAGGAAATGGACAAGTTTCTAGATAGATACAAAGTACCAAAGTTAAATCAGGATCAGATAAAACATCTAAACAGTCCCATAACTCCTAAAGAAATAGAAGCAGTCATTAAAAGTCTCCCAACCAAAAAAAAACCCAGGACCAGATGGGTTCAGTGCAGAATTCTATGAGACCTTCAAAGAAGACCTAATACCAATACTCTTCAAGCTATTCCATAAAATAGAAACGGAAGGAACACTACCCAATTCATTCTATGAGGCCACAGTCACACTCATACCAAAGCCCCACAAAGACCCAACAAAGAAACTTCAGACCAATTTCCCTTATGAATATCGATGCAAAAATACTCAATAAAATTCTCACAAACTGAATCAAGAACATATCAAAACAATCATTCACCATGATCAAGTAGGCTTCATCCCAGGGATGCAGGAATGGTTCAATACCCAGAAGAAGACCTCAGAAGATGGAAAGATCTCCCATGCTCATGGATTGGCAGGATTAACATAGTTAAAATAGCCATCCTGCAGAAAGCAATCTACAGATTCAATGCTATTCCCATCAAAATCCCAACCCAATTCTTCATAGACCTAGAAAGAGCAATTCTCAAATTCATATGGAATATCAAAAAACCCAGGATAGCAAAAACTATCCTCAACAATAAAATCTCTTCTGGGGGAATCAGCCTCCCTGACCTCAAGCTGTACTACAGAGCAGTAGTGATAAAAACTGCATGATATTGGTACAGTGACAGGCAGGTAGATCAATGGAATAGAATCGAAGACCCAGAAATGAACCCACATACATATGGTCACTTGATCTTCGACAAAGGATCTAAAACCATACAGTGGAAAAAAACCAGCATCTTCAACAAATGGTGCTGGATCAACTGACGGTCTACATGTAGAAAATTGCGAATTGATCCATTCCTATCTCCCTGTACAAAGCTCAAGTCCAAGTGGATCAAGGACCTTCACATTAAACCAGATACACTCAATCTAATAGAAGAGAAAGTGGGGAAGAATCTTGAACACATGGGCACAGGAGAAAAGTTCTTGAACAGAGCACCAATGGCTTGTGCTCTAAGATCAAGAAGCGACAGATGGGACCTCATAAAATTACAAAGCTTCTGTAAGGCAAAGAACACTGTGAATAGTCCAAAACAGCAACCTACAGATTGGGAAAAGATCTTTACCAATCCTACATCTGATAGAGGGCTAATATACAAAGTATACAAAGAACTCAAGAAGCTAGATGCCAGAGATCCAAATAACCTTATCAAAAAATGGGAAAGTGAGCTAAACAGAGAATTCTTAACTGAGGAAACTCGAATGGCTGAGAAGCACCTAAAGAAATTTTCAGCATTCTTAGTCATCAGGGAAATGCAGATCAAAACAACCCTGAGATTTCACCTCACACCAGTCAGAATGGCTAAGATAAAAAACTCAGGTGATAGCAGATGTTGTGAGGATGTGGAGAAAGAGGAACACTCCTCCATTGCTGTTGGGAATGCATGATGATACAACCTCTCTGGAAATCAGTTTGGCGGACCCTCAGAAAAATGAACGTAATACTACCTGAGGACACAGCTATTCCACTCCTGGGCATATACCCAGAAGATGCTCCAACATGTAATAAAGACACATGTTCCACTATGTTCATAGCAGACATATTTATAATAGCCAGAAACTGGAAACAACCCAGATGTCCCTCCACAGAGGAATGGATACAGAAAATGTGGTACATTTACACAATGGAATACTACTCAGCTATTAAAAACAATATCTTCATGAAATTTGTAGACAAATGGATGGATCTTGAAACTATCATCCTGAGTGAGGTAACGCAGTCACAAAAGAATGAACATGGTATGTACTCACTGTTAAGAGGTTATTAGCCCAAAAGTTTGAAATACCCAAGAGTCACTTCACAGCAACAGTAGTTCTGAGTGTGACGTCCCATATGGAGGGCTTGGAGAAAGGACTGAAGGAGCTGAGGGAGTGTGCAGCCCCAGGGAAGTAGCAACAGTGGCAACTGGCCTGACCCCTGATACCTCTGGAGACTGATCCACCAACTAAAGAATACACATGGAGAGACCCATGGTGCTCTCCACAAATGCGGCAGAGGAGGGTCTGGTTATCCGTCAGGAGGAGGAGAGGCCCTTGGGCCTGAGGGTGTTAGATCCCTCAGTATAGGAGAATGACAAGAAGAAAAGATGAGAGTGGGTGAGTTGTTGGGAGGGTGGGTTGGAGGATATCCCCATATTGGCAGGGGGAAGGCGGAGGTAATGGGGAGGTTCCAAAGGGGAGATCTGAAACATTTGAAATGTAAATAAAATATGAAAATAAAAAAAAAGAAAGAAAAATTAAAAAAAATCAAGAAAAACACCTAAAGCAAGAGGATTTAGGTCATAATAATGGTACAGAAAATCTGTATTCGCAAATAGATTTTTAAAAAATTAGGTACTAGAAAACTTGAGCTAAGTGAACAGAGCAATAGGAATCTATTTCACAGAACTGGTTCATCATGCAGGATATGAGTGTAAATGTAATTTTGTTGTTAGTAACAAGTAAAATAGAAAAAAATTTCAGAGTTTGTCAAGCAATAGGTGAATGTTCACTTGTAAGTAAGCATTTAGGACAACCCACAGAGTTTCAATATTATTACTCATAATTATAATTTTCCATATTTTGAAATAGCTAGATAAGAATGAATAATTTAATTCTGTCTGCTACAAAATTAAAACATATGGATCTCATTATATTTCTATGATAACTTCCGTTGTATCTGTGTTTATCATAGGCGTATAACCCATATGCATGCACTGGTCTTTACCAGCAATGGCAGAGCTGTTCCACCAAGATTAATAGCATCATGTGCCTGCCTGTTTGCTGTAGGAATTAGCCTTCCCATTTCTCCTGGAGGCCTTGTGTGTCAGGAAACATTGTTCCTCGTTGAATGTTTGAGCTTCTTCATTATAAGTTCCTTTGAGGGCCGTGTTCCAGGATACCTCAGGAGGCTAACACTTTTCTCAGCTCTGCTGCCTAGAACTCTCAAAGAGCAAAAGTTGTTCAGGGAGCAAAAATGTTGGCTCCAACTCTAGGTCAGCATTTATTGCTTGAGCCCTGAACCACTGGAGCAGGAATCACATCACTGGTCTTTGTCTCCTGCAATCGCACAGAAGAAAGTGTCTGACAGAACTGCAGTTTTTATATCCCCTCATTCTGAATTGTATAACTTTCAGCATCTGAAAGTTTTGCTTCTCTAGGCAAGTCCAGTAAGCCACAGTAAGTCGAAGAGAGAAAATAGTGGGTATGTCAAGATGAGAGCATTTGGATCAATGATAATGCTTTAGATTTCTGTAGCATATGAATCTGTTTATGTAGCAGTGATAATGGGCTATCTATGGATATAATACTTTGTTCTTGTATGAGAAAGAAGTGAACCTACAAACTAGAGAAGCATAAAGTATCAGTTCTTGTAAGTTTGGTTTCAGGATGTCCTTTTCACTCTTAAAAAATTACTGAGGATCCTAGAGAGTTTATTATCATGCTGCTTATAGATATTTTCTTGATAGACTTTAAGACTAAAATGTTTCCAAAATACTTATTAACTAATTTGTTTAAAATATCAATATAATTGGATTGTACAAATATACAGGCTAAATGAATGGTTATCAGAGTCTGGGAGGATGGTGAATAGGTACTGGAGTGCAGTTCAATGGCAGGAGTAATATTTTACAGGACTGATCTGATCACCATACATTGTCAATATGTATCAGAGTAATCATGTTGCTTTCTATAAATGTGTGCAGTTGTAATATGTCAATTAAAAATAAGGTTCGATAAAAAAAAAGAAAAAAAAAGAAAAAAAAGGAAAATCCTTGTTCTGTTTGTGCATGTGTCAACCCATGTAGCCACTCTGGAAATCGTCTAGAGTATTAAAAAGACCAACCAAACAAAACATAATGAGGTTGCATTCAGCTATAAAGAAAAATGAAATCATGAAATTTGCAGCTCATTTGGTGGAATTGAATATATCTGTTGCGTGTACATGCATGGTGTGGGAAAGGTGACACATAAAATGTCACACTTGAGAAGGTCAGAGGACAACTTCTGTAGAGTTTGCTTCCCTCTTTCCACCTTTGCATGGCTTCTGGGGATCAAACTCTGGAAGCCCTAGCTTTTTGTTTGTTTGTTTTTTGAGCCAGGGTTTCCTTTGGAAGACCTGGCTGTCCTGGAATTAACTCTGTAGACAAGGCTGGGCTAGAACACAGAGATCTGACTTCCTCTGCCTCTCAAGTTCTGGGATTAAAGGCATGTACCACCAGACTGCATTTTCAACAAATGGTGCTGGTTCAACTGGCCTTCAACATGTAGAAGAATGCAAATTTATCCATTCCAAATCCAAATGGATCAAGGACCTCCACATAAAACCAGATACACTGAATCTAAAAGAAGAGAAAGTGGGGAAAAGTCTAGAACACATGGGCACAGGGGAAAAGTTCCTGAACAGAACACCAATGGCTTGTGCTGTAAGATCAAGAATCGACAAATGGGAGCTCATAAAATTGCAAAGCTTCTGTAAAGCAAAGGACACTGTCATTAGGACAAAAC
This sequence comes from Rhynchomys soricoides, assembly GCA_019843965.1. NCBI lineage: Eukaryota > Metazoa > Chordata > Mammalia > Rodentia > Muridae > Rhynchomys > Rhynchomys soricoides. Next base: position 3,645,074 of record JADRCH010000101.1, on the reverse strand, counting down.
AGCAACCAACAGATTGGGAAAATATCTTTACCAATCCTACATCCAATAGAGGGCTAATATCGAATATATAAAAAAAAACTCAAGAAGTTAGACTCCAGAGAACCAAGTAACCCTATTAGAAGATGGGGAACAGAGTTAGACAGAGAATTCTTAACTGAGGAAACTCAAAAGGCTGAGAAGCACCTAAAGAAGTGTTCAACATCTTTAGTCATCAGGGAAGTGTAAATCAAAACAACCCTGAGATTCCACTTCACACCAGTCAGAATGGCTAAGATCAAAAACTCAGGGGACAGCAGATGCTGTCAAGGATGTGGAGAAAGAAGAACACTCCTCCATTGCTGGTGGGATTGCAAACTGGTACAACTACTCTGAAAATCAGTTTGGTGGGTCCTTAGGAATTTGGATATAGTTCTACCTGAGGACCCAGCTATATCCCTCCTGAGCATATACCCAGAAGATGCTCCAACATGTAATAAGGACACATGCTCCACTATGTTCATAGCAGCCATATTTATAATAGCCTGAAGCTGGAAACAACCCAGATGTCCCTCCACAGAGGAATGGATACAGAAAATGTGGTACATTTACACATTCGAATACTACTCGGCTATTAAAAACAACGACTTCATGAAATTTGCAGGCAAATGGATGGAACTTGAAAATAATCATCCTGAGTGAGATAACAAAAGAACAAACACGATATGTACTCACTGATAAGTGGATATTAGCCCAAAAGTTAAGATAAGCAATCATCTTTTAAAGATGTCTACCCTAGTGTTTCTCTATCTCTTTCTTCAGATGTTTTAAATTTTCATTGTAGAGGTTCTTCACCTCCTTGATTAGGTTTATTTCAAGATATTTTATTTTCTCTGAGGCTATTGTGAATGGGGGCATGTCCATGGTTTCTTTCTCCACAAGTTTTTTGTTGGTGTATAGGAAATCTATTGATCTGTGCAAATCAATTCTGTATCCTACCACATCTCATGCTCATTGATTAATAGAATAAATGTAGCAAAATGAACATTTCCTGATCAAAATCTCTATCATATTCTTCACAAAAAAGAAAAAACCCAATCTGTCCAAAAATTTATATGGAATCACAACAGTCCTAGGATAGCCAAAACAATCCCAATTAAAACAAACAAACCAATGCTGGAGGGATCACAATTTCATATCTTGAAATACTACAGACTAACAAGAACAGTGTAGTATAAAACAATAGCAAACATTTAGACCCCCAAAGTCTATATGAACACAAACATGAATACACATAATTGTAGCAATGTAATATTTGACAAAAATGGAAAACATATGCTAGAGAAAAAAAACTTCAATAGTGCTGGGAAAACGGATGCATGTCAACATGGGGAAGTGTAAAAGTAGAGCCATAGATATCACATTGTATAAAAACTAACTCCAACTGCACCACAGATCTCAGTGTGAAACCTGAAAAACTGAAACTCCGAGAAGAAAGCATAAACAGAACCACACATAGGAAAGGACTTTCTGAATCAACAAAGCAACTAACAAGTCTTGGGGTGAGGTGGTAGGTGTTGTGGGGACAAAGAAATCTCTGTTCCCTCTTGGTTCGATTGTAGACCAGTACATCTACTGTGCGCTTAAGTGTGCAGAATACCCCAAAAGCTGAAAATACATTGCCATATGATCCAGATATACCACTCTTTGGCTAATGTCCAGAGGATTTGACATTTGATTCCATAGATGCTTGCTCAGCCATGTGCACTGCTGCTCTATTCTCAATAGCTAGGAACTAGAAAGACTCTAAGTGTCCTTCAGTTGAAGGATGAATACTGAAAATGTGGTATGTAAATATATGAAATACTATTCAGTTGTAAAAAAAATGAAAACTGCAGCTTAATGGATAGAACTAGAAAAGATCATGCTGAGTGAGGTAACACAGATCCAGAAAGATAAACAGTATGTGTTCTGTCTCATCGGAGACCCCTATCTCCAAATCTTTAGATGTGAATACATATCCTGAAGTAAATGCAGAAATGAAGAATGTAAAGAAATCAAAGGACCACTGTCAGGGTGGGCAGGTGGTGGAGCAATAGAAAGGAGTGTAGCAGTGTATACATGATCTGATGGGGGGATTTAAAAACTGTGGGCTCTTAAGAGTGAAGGGAATGTGATAAGTAAGGAAGGAGGAGAGAGGAGGTTAAAACAACAGCTAAGAGGTTTGAGTAAGGAATCGTACTATTAACTGTCTAGAATACTTACCCTTCCCTACACATAAGAAGATTTATAAACATACATACGTAGTTTAAGTGGAAATTTCACATCTGGGCTGACAACACTCCCTCCAAGAGCCAAATGTCATCTAATGAAAACCCTATCACCAAATATGAGATGCTCCCTTTAGTGTTGCTGGTCAGAGGATTCCAAGAGACTCCCAGAACATTACAGGTATTTCTACTGCCCATGGTTATTCTCACCCCATCCCTGCAAGAGGTATGAGGTAAATTCCTGCTGTTGAAGACACCACGCACTTCAAAAATAAGGCCTAGAGGGCTCTGAGCTGGAACTGACCTGAAAGCCTCCTCCCTGAGGACTAGCTTCCATGGCACTAGAAGATGCCACGCAAGCTTCCAAAGGAAAGAAGCAACCACCTTTCTTACCTAGTTATGTCTATAAATCAGAAAGACCAGAATGTCATTGCATAATAGTGGCATGTGTCCTTGGAGGTAACCAATAGCTCCCTGGTTGGATGTTAACACTGAACGAGAAAGAAATCATGCATGGAGCTGGAAACTTAGCCAACTACCCAGGGCTAGTGAAGTCATGTATCTTGGAGGAGAAGCTACAACTATCACTTTACTAGAGCAGCATAATCCCTAACTACAGTCTAAATATTTAATTATATACCCACAGATTGTGGGTCTCCCTTCTCCTTGGGGGAAGGGGGTGTGTCATTGGCATCTGGCCCATGAAGGTGGAGGGAGCAGAAGCAGCGAGCAGGGTTTGGATGGTCATGTGAAGGACTTCCGGAGACTGCTTTAGTGAGGCAGCTCTACTTTATTGTTTCAGGAGTAGGGTATATAAGAGCTCTTAGGGATATGTATGGAAAGGGCTGATTGGTCATAACACAGTGCCTAATTATGAGAATGATTGTCATAGACTCACATGTTTGAATACTTGGTCTCAGTTGATGGAATGGTTTGGAAGACATGGTGGGTTTGAATCAGAATCCCATATTTAAGGTGCTATTTGAGAAGTGTCTTAGTCAATGCCTTATGGCTGTGAAGAGACACTGAGGCCATAGTAACTCTTATAAAAGAAAACATTTAATTAGGGCTTACTTACATGTTCAGAGTTTAGTTCATTATCATCATGAAGAGAAGCATGGCAGCATACAGGCAAACATGGTGCTTTAGAAGGGACTAAAAGCTTTATGTATGGAGACAGAGTGAGCCACTGGGCCTGGCTTGTGCTTCTGAAACCTCAAAGCCCACCTCCAGTGACACACTTCCTCCAACAAGGCCACATGTCCTAATCCTTTGAAATTATGCCACTCCCTAGGAGCCTGTGGGGCCATTTTCACTAAAACCACCATGTTCCACTCCCTTGTCCCCATAGGCTTGTAGCCATGTCAGTACAAAATGCATTCCATCCAACTCCAAAAGTCAAATAGTCTATCAGTCTCAAATCTATTTAAAAGTCCAGAGTCCAAAGTCTCTTCTGAGATTCACAGTAATCTCTAAACTATAATTCCCTATAAAATCAAAATAAAAAACCAGACAGTATACTTCCAACACATAAGACTCAGGATATACACTACTGTTCTAAAAGGGAGCGTAGTGAGGAAATACTGGACTGAAATGAGGCAAACAAAACAAAGCAAAACAAACTGTGATTTGTCTGAGGTCAAATTCCTCTCAGCTTTGCTGACTGCCTTCTCTCCCTTGGGCTGGTTCAAAACTTGGTCTGTAACTTTCCTAGATAGGTAACCCATGGCTCTGGCATTTCCAACATCTTGAGGTCTTCCAGACTATTCAGGTTTTACTTTCACAGCTTCACTCAAGGGCATTTCTGGGGCTTCATGCAAGGACACCCTGACACATGCCTGGCTTCCATGGCTTTCCTTAGTTGCAGAGGGAGATTCCATACCCCCCTTTATGTATCCTTGACTTTAAAACCAGAACTACATGACTGAAACTGCCACATTCTGCTGCTTGCTTGGGCTGAAACATGGCCTCCCTATTCAAATACATTTTACCAGCTTTCTGTTTTTGATGGTTTCCTTTACTGCTTAAGTTTGGCTGGCTTGGAACTTGCTCTGTAGATCAGGTTGTCATCAAACATAGAGATCTGTCTGTCTCTACTTTCTGGTGCTGGAAATAAAGGTGTGAACCATCATGCCAGGCCCTAAGCTTTTCTTTAATTCGCTTTTACAAGTTGGAAGCTTAGCTGGGTGGGATCTTGCTTACCACTCCTTTTACTTCATTTAGCACCAGCTTTTCTTTAGTCTGTTTTCACTTCCTGGCATCCCCTTTCTCCTCCAACATTTTGTGCTTTTTATTGCTCCACTTGTTCCAACAAGGCCTCACCCACTCCAGCAAGATCACACTTTTTAATGCCACTCCCAAAGCATTCAGATATAAGCCTATGGGAACCATTCCTACTGAAACTACTGCAGGAAGGACTAGTAGGACTAGGAGGTATGGCCTAGCTGGAGTCGGTGTGGCCTTGTTGGAGAAAATGTGTCACTGAGGGTGGGCTTTAAGGTTTCAAAGTTCATGCCAGCACCCCCACCCCCAGCCTACAGTTTAGGATGGAGTTCTCAGCTACTGCTCCAGCACCATGCCTGCTGCTGTGTTTCCTGCCATGATAATCATGGGTTCTAACCCTGTGAAACCATAAGTCTCAAATAAAATACTTTCTTTTTGGAAGTTGACTTGGTCATAGTAAAGTAACTAAGACACAAGCCATTGAACAAAGTCACTCAATGGAAAATTTAGAGGTGTAAAGTTGGATGGCAGTCCTGGACCAAACATTATTTTGTTCCCCAGACAGCAGTGGCATGATTTGGCTTCTAGAAGGAAGAAGCTAAGAATGCTAAATATCTCATAAGGCATGAATGAGTAAGAAACCTGTTGTGGAAGTCACTGCCTCCCTTCTTCCTAGGGGGCCAATACTCCAGCTCTGAGACATGTAAGCTTTCTTCCCCACAGTCTCCCCTTCACCTTCTTCCTTATGGTCTATATTGAAGAACCTTGGCATTTGGTGAAAGCCCCACATATTAAATATTCTCACCTTTCCCTGATGATCAGTTTTGATCTCCCAACCCCGGGGCAGTTCCAGCCGAGTATCTGCAAACATGTTGATGAAATTCACCAGGTCCCGGTTGTGTTGGTAGCGCTCAAAATTGCGAGCATCTCGTCGGACTTTCAAAATCATATGCTTCAGGCAAGTGCTACTTGTAAAAACCCTGTAGGCACTCTGAGATGGTTTGGGGAGATGGAAGAAGAGGATGTGATGTTAGAAAAAGCAGAGTAAACACATTGAGAACGTTAACATGTTGTAAGTCCAACTTGGTATTGATTTGTGTAAGCTAGAAAGGCAGGCTTTGGAAGCAGTGCTCAACAAGGAAATGTGAACTCAACTCCTCAGGCCTGTTTGCATGGCTGATTCTACCTGACCTTCAGGGTCTTCTTCCTAGTGTCAGTTACACTTGGGCTCTCTTGGGCCTCACTGTATGTCTCTGAACGTTGCTCTTCTCCTTCTCCTTTCCTCTGACTGCAGGGCTACACTTTTGACTCTTTTGTCTATCTAACCAATGATAGTGGTTGTAGTTAAAGCTGGACTTCAGAAGCCTATCATTCTAGTGAATCTTATATAACATCTTTGGGTGAGAAGAAAAGAAGGCTGTTTTAAGACTTGCTAAGTTAGTCAAATTATAATTTTATGTTACACAGGCACCAAAGTGCCCAATGAAGCTACCTGGCTGGTGTTGTAGTGGGGTGAGCACTCACACACACCCATAAGTACAGTACTGTGATGAAAGAACACTAGGAGGCTAAAGAAGGCCATCAGTCTAGTGCTCCCCACATTCCCAAGGCCCACATGGAGCCCGGTATATAGAGCAGAGTATATATGCAGTATCTGGCCTACTTGTTATCCTTTATGATTCTCCACTACCTCATTGGGGATTTGCTCTGCCTACATCCTCATTTCCTTCTTTCCCAGCCACAGCCTCTGTCCTTGCATCAAATCACTGCGCCTGCCTCACAATCACCACTAATGCTGGTACCCAAATAGAAACCATCTAGTATTTCTTGAGTCTTCATCTGTTATTCACCAATTGGCCATAGGAGATCCAAATAGCATTAACTGTTTTCTTAGCATTCTCTTGGAGCTGAGTCATTTCTCTCTACTTTTTCAGCACCTTACTGAGCTTGGGGCTTTAATCACTTTTTGCTTGATTGGTTGAATCAGCCTTTAGTCTTGGACTCTCAGCACTTATCTGAGACTCTGCCAGAGAAATGCTTCATCAGACTACCTAGTCATCAGAGCTGGGGTCCCAGAGCTCCATAGGCATCTGTTTTCAGCTGAATAGAATAGAGCCTTAGCTGTTGGCCAGGCTGCTGAGGCTTCATTGGTTTTTCTATGTCTGCCATTCACACTGAAGCTACTTTGTAGTCCTGGCTGCTGCATCCTTCCTAATACACTGCCCCATTTTCTTGGGCTTCTTCCCATTCTCTTTAAACTTCCAAGATTCATTTCAGCCTTTGCCTTATGTATGATGTTACCCAGGCACTCTGTTCTCTCTCAATTTGGACTCTCTCCTGTCACATTAGATTGACAGTCTTACACATGTGTCTCCACAAACAGACATCTTCTGACACTTAGGTGTCTCCCTAATCTGTTTTTGTGATTTCAGTCTCTGGCCCAAATTACAAAAAAGTTTGTGAAATAGAAGAATTAATGAATGCTGTAATGAACATTTTGGGAAAGTGTCCCTGAAAAATCAAGGAAAAAAAAGCATATAAGTGAGGCCAAATCACAAATAATATCAATGAATTTTAAAACGATATCAAAAGCTAACCTAGTTATTATTTAAGAGAAAGTGTCTAAAATGATTTTTAATAAAGATGAGTTTATAAAATGGTTATGGATAGTATTTGTATACTTTATACTCTTTTTTTTTTTTTTAAATTTAAGACCAATAAAAACAGCATGTATTTGTTTCCAAGGAATTTTCACTAACATATCCTGAAGAAAGCCTTAGAAAAGCTGTTAAGGTTTGGTCTTGCTGTGTATTGTAATGCTAAGTACAGGCCTTAAAGGCCTGGAGCCTGCAGGTAGACCCAAAGGATGCTATGTGACCTTGCCTCCCCCCCCCCCCCCCCCGTTATTTCTGACTGGTAGATAAAGATGCTGATAGCCAATAGTTGGGCAGAAGAGACATAGGTGGGGTTTAGGGTTCCTGGGCTTGGGGTTGGAGGAGAACCATGAGGAGAAGAAGGAGGTGCATGAGAGAGAAGGAGAAACTACCGTGGGTTAGGTGAGCCATAAAAACATGAGGAGAAGAAAGTGGAGGAGGAAGGAGAAACCACCGTGGGTTAGGTGAGCCATAAAAACATGACCCAGAGGGTTGGCCAATTGGAGTTAAGAGCATCCAAGATGAAACATAGCAAGTCATAATTTGGGGTTGTTGATAGAAAAGTAGGTTCTAATGGCATAGAGGGTAGATCTGATTAAGGCTTATTGTAAATATAAAAGTTGTGTGTGTCTTTTATCTGGGAACTGAATGATCAAGGCTGGGTAGAAACCCCAGGCCAGGATTAAATAATTTCTATAACAGAAGACAATAGAGTTTCTTAATCCTTTTTTCTTTATTGGGAGACTCACATGGAAATGTATGGTCTGAGTTGCACACACACACACACACACACACACACACCACACAAACACAGAACCATTAATGAAAAAAAATGGGCCATGCATTTGAAAAAGTAAAGGGAAGGGCATATGGGAAAATTTGGAGGAAAGAAAAAGAAAGGGGAAGAGGAAATTATGCTATTATAATCTCAAAAGGTAAAATAAACAATGAATTCCTTCTTCCCCCTAGCTCACTGAGTAAAATTGTAGCCCCTTTATCTTATTAAATGACTACATAAAGCTCTTCTTGGGTTTTCTCTGAGCCAGTCCACCCTGCCTTTGGTTTGGGAGCACTCACATAATTGGCATGCAACACAGTGAAGAACTCAGGATTGGTAATGAACTTGACCGCTGGAGACTGCAGCAGCAAGGTGACCTTCTGTGAGTTGATAGGAGAAAGTGACCCTTCTCTCCTCAGATCTAGAAACATGAAGCAAAGTAATGGAATATGTTGTGAGAAAAGTCTTTCCACATGGAGCATGTCTCTTCATAGCAGAGCATAGACTTCCATGGCAGACACCTGCTTTTTCATAGTGACATGACCATGTCAAAAATTTCAAGTGTTTCTTGTCTAAAATGCTTGATACCAAAAGTGTTTCAGATTTTTTTCCCAAATTCTAGAACACATGCATATACAGAATGAGATATTTTATAGATGAGACACATGCCTGAACATAAAATGTATGTACCCTCCATTTACATCTCATAGCCTAGAGGTAATGACACTTTTTTTAAAAAATTAGTTTCACAATATAGTGTAACCTAAGAGCAAACTCACGATCTTCTAGTCTCTGTTCCCTAAGTGTTGGGAGTAAAATTATGTGGTCTCATACCTGATTTAAAATTTTTTATTTAAATATTTTAAATAATTTTATGCATGAACCTCAGAATTTTCCTTTTGTGACATCATGTTGGCATACTAAATATTCTGGATTTTGTTTGAGTATTTCAAACTTTGAGGTTTTAAAGGTCAGGAATCATTATTTTTTAATCATGTCCTTGTATAATTTCAACTATTTCAAGTCCCCTCAAGTCTCTCCCTTTGTCTTTCTTTCTTGTTTTATTGCAGATGTTACCTGTAATTAAGACAGTTTGCAGAAGCTTTCCCCTGCTGTAAACACTTCTCTGCTGTGGGACTTTCAAGCTCCTCTCTGCTTAAATTGGACCATGCCTTGTGCTTTGTTTCATCTGGTACCACAAGGTAGAAGCAATGTGTGAATTCTGAGATAGGGGCCTTAGCACTTGTGTCTCTGTCTCTTTCTGTCCCCATGTCCACTAAGGGAAAAAGCCAGAAGGAAAAGCTTCCAAATTGAGGCCATCTCAGACCAACCCCCACACAGCTAATACACAGGTGACTAATGGTGACTAGGAGTCCAGTAACATCCTAAGCAACCTACCAGCTTTGTTCAGCTTACATTGTTCACCTGCAGATCTGAAGGGTAAATGCAGTTGTTTTATCTATTAACACCAAGGCTTTTATTATGTAGTAAATTACACATGATTCATATTAAATCCAGAAACAATCCTAATAATTCAATCCCCTTTCTAATTACTTGATTGTTGTATCAAGTGTCTCTCAGAAGACTGAACAAAGAAATTAGTAACAACAACAACAACAAGAAAACCTAGCAAGGGTTTTTAGTACATCTGATAGAAAAAGCAGAATGGACACAATTAAAATTATTGATTGGAATGTGTGTGTGCATTTAAGAAGAAAGGAACCAGTTGGTAGGGGGATGGCCAACTGAAAGATGTCTTCAAGTTATGGCACGGCCATTAAATATTTAAATTTACTGCAGCTGTTGTTGTCTGCATAAGACTTACTAAAGATTGGGCCCATCCACAGGTCATCATGGATGGGGGAGGATCCCACTGGGGAAGGGGGTTTCATGTCATTTTCTTTACTTCGGTATACACTGATAACTTGTTCTTGCTCTAGGAAACATCCTTCCACCTACCATTAGACAAGAAACTCAGTGGACCACACATATACAGATTATATGAAGATAGGATGGGGACCTACTATAAAGAACAGTTCCTTCTGGTGAGAGAAAGAGAGAAAGAGAGAAAGAGAGAGAGAGAGAGAGAGAGAGAGAGAGAGAGAGAGAGAGAGTTGGGCAGGAAATTTAAGTTAAAATGACTAAAATTCATTGTGTAAATGTGTAAAATAAGTCAAATAAGCATGTCTGATAGGTTATAACATAGTTTGCTACAAATCCCTGAGACCTGATCAAATAAGAATTACAATATTTGCTTGCCTAGATGGAATTTGGGCCTTTTTTGGCAAATGTGTCACCAACCCAATACAAATGGAAATGGGTTACTGGGATTTCACTGTGGTACTTGAATATGTTGTTATGGGTACAGAAAGTAGAAGCCAATCTCATGTTTGTTAAACATCATTTTTGGCATCTCAATTTGGTTAGATTTAAATGAATTAAAATCTCAGGAAAATAAGGCTTGACACATAGTAAAAATAATATGCTTTTGAGCTTTGTGAACAAGAAACCCACCAGAAACCTCTGTGTCTGGGTTCCTCTTTGGTTAAACTGAATTTTATCCCAAATGCCAAAGACTCACTTGAAATGGGTTGTAAACATTTGCCACGTTTTATTTATAATCAACAAATCCTTAGGACACCAACAGATAAACATTACTTAACTACATAGGAGCCTATGTCTTCTAAGATTCCTGATGGGAAGCTTTGTTATCTCCTTTATTCAGGCCTCAAATTCCTCCATCTTATTCTCCCATATTTTGCTGCCCTCTTATCTGTGGGTTATGTGGCTATCTCACAAGGCAGGGTAAGCACTTGCATACTTCTGTCACAGACTTTCCATGACACCTCTACTGCTCTAGGTCCCCGGCTCCAATACCTAAGTTTGATTGGGAAGATTCTGCTTCCGAGTCACTCCCTCCACCTCCACCTCCTCCATCTGGTATTTGCTCATAGCTTTGGTTACCAGAATCTTCTTCAGGTCTCTCTGTTGCAATGGTTCTCTGGATGTTTTGATACCTGTACATTAGAAAATGGAAAAACCATAACCAATTTGTGATTGGTAATGCTTTGAATAAGGCAGTTGGAAAAAATAGTAAAACATTGTCTTGGAATCAGAAGTGTCTACAATTCCAATTATACTGTCAGAACAATTAATAAGACAACTATAAAGCACCTATCTCCACAGAGTTTGAGTAGGTAGCTGGACAAATCTATTTCTTAGGACTTGCAGGCTGTACACTAGAGGTTACTGGACAGAGGAGGGGAGATGTTGGTTAGATCTGGAAATGAAGTTTTGAAATCCCATAAGCCCCTGCCAGTTAAGACAGAGTATGGATTATATGAGGTTTATGTACAGGAAGCAGAAGGGAAGGGGTATTGCAGAAGAGGTGGAGGAAGGAGCACAAATAAACAAATCTCCAAATCTGAACTCAAAATTAGGTGGGGAGTACATTTAGTCCTGTTCAAGTTCATTCTTCTGCAACAGGCCTCTGAAGGAGTCAGGGCCCTAGTTTTTTCCCTGACCTTAAGGAGCAAAGTTTTCCCACTATGGTCTCCAAATTGCTCTTATGAGAATCTGTTAAATTACATTAACTGAAGCAAATTGAAACCTGTACTTCTAAGAAGCTGTCCGGCTACAGTTCAATATATCAAAGTTTGAGATTCACTGGTCTAAAGGCTCTATGTAACTTTTATTTATTTATTTTTCTTGGATATTTTCTTTATTTACATTTTAAATGTAAACAAATCCAGTTTACATTATCCCCTTTCCACGTTTCCCCCCTCCCGGAAACCGCCTATCCCATCCTCCCTCCCCTTGCTTCTATAAGGGTGTGGAAACACAAACTAAGCAGAGACATATTGAAACTAACGGAAGTTATGGACCAAATGGATTTAACATATATCTATAGGACATTTCATCCTAAATCAAAAGAATATACCTTCTTCTCCACACCTTCTCCAAAATTGACCATATAATTGGGAACAAAACAGACCTCAACAAATACAAGAAGATTGAAATTATCCTATGCATCCTATCAGATCACCATGGACTAAGCTGGTCTTCAATAACAACAAAAACAACAGAAAGCCCACATATACATGGAAGCTGAACAACACTCTACTCAATGATAACTTGGTCAAAGAAGAAATAAATAAAGAAATTAAAGATTTTAGATCTTAATGAAAATGAAGGCACAACAACAAACAACAAACTTGTGGGACACAATAAAAGCAGTGCTGAGAAGAAAACTCATATTTTCTGAGTGCCTGCAAATAGAAACTGGAGAGAACATACAATAGCAGCTTAACAGCACACCTGAAAGCTCTAGAACAAAAAGAAGCAAATATACCTAAGAGGTGTAGATGGCAGGAAATAATCAAACTCAGGGCTGAAATCAGCCAAGTAGAAACAAAAAGAACTATACAAAGAATCAACAAAATCAGGAGCTGGTTCTTTGGGAAAATCAACAAGACAGATAAACCCTTAGCCAGACTAACCAGAGGGCACAGAGAGAGTATCCAAATTAACAAAATCAGAAATGAAAAGGGAGATTTAACAACAGAATCTGAGGAAATTAAAAAAACTCATCATATCCTACTACAAAAGCCTATACTCAACAAAACTGGAAAATCTGGATGAAACGGACAATTTTCTAGACAGATACTGAAGTTAAGTCAGGATCAGATAAACTATCTAAACAGTCCTATAACCCCTAAAGAAATAGAAGCAGTCATTAAAAGTCTCTCAACCAAAAAAAGCCCAGGACCAGATGGATTTAGTGCAGAATTCTATCAGACCTTCAAAGAAGACCTAAAACCAATACTCTTCAAACTATTCCACAAAATAGAAGCAGAAGGAACACTACCCAATTCATTCTATGAAGCCACAGTTACGCTGCATATTCTTCCTTTGAGATAGAATGGTTTCTGTCTAATCAGGAACTTGTCACAATTTCTTTTCATAGAGGACTTCACAAGAGATTCTTTTCTACTTCTATCATGTGTAATGTTCCAAATAGATTTTAAATACTGCTTGAGTGCATATTACTTTTAGTTTCAGAAGATGTCATGTATATTTAAGAGGCATTTAACTATTATAAATTATTTTGATGACTTAAAAAAAGAAGAAAAAACTGTATGAAGCTTTAATAATGAAAGTAAAAGAATCATGTGTTTATTCTAGTGCAAACAATTTATTGTTTAATTGTTCAGATGTCAATTGTATATGTGATATCTAAATATTTGCTTTATTCCAATTTTAGCAGAAATTCAATGAATGCATGATTAAATTGTTGCATATAAATGCAAAAAAAAAATAGGCATTGATAACAAATGCCCTAACTCTGTTTCTTTCCCTGGTGCTGTTTTTGGAACAGGACCACAAAAGAATGCTCTAATATAAGATATTTTTAATATTTGAAATGGCCTTGATCTTCAAATAAAAAAACCACAAGACAATAAACAGAAGTTTTAATAACATGAGAAGTTAAGTGTATTAAATTATAGCTATAGTGGAATATTTATGTGTTTAAATGTTGACTTGAAGAAATGGCAGTGATATAAATCGTTATAATACAATAAGAAAAAAGAAACCATGAAATTATGTTGTCATCATGTCATAACTAGGTAAGAATTATTCCATATATATTGAAACAAAAATGGAATATATTACTTAAAAATTTAAACTTTGATGTAATATGAATATAGCCTTTTTATTTAAATCTGCCTTAACATAATTTAATAAAGTTAAGTAAAAACAAGTTTTAATTGATTATTTATAGTGAAAATATATTGATATTTTTGCTTGTCATATGTGTGTGTGTGTGTGTGTGTGTGTGTAGTGAAATAGAGTTATTTAACTTTAGTCTCCAACTACAAGAATTAATTCAGACATAATCTTGAGTTTAGTTCTAGGCAAGTCTTGGTCCTATAGCTTTTGACTCTGCATTTCTCAAGGTAAATCTTGATCTTTTCACTCACTTAGGCTGCCAATTGAGATTCCTTGCAATGCTAACAAGTATTTCCAGTTTCAACTTGTAAACTTCTCTAAGTAATTGGAGATTGCCAAAAAAAAAAAACCTAGATATGATTATAAATGAGTATACTCTCAGTATACTTTTTGTAGCTGCCTACTTTCAAATCACAGACTTGAAACGGAAAGACAGTGTTTGAAAACATGCTTTTCTGTAAAAGGCTTTTTCACAAGAATCTAGCGTTTCTCAAATTGAAAGATTATTTTTTCTTTATCTGTCCATATGAACTTCAAATGCAGCTGTCCTTTTAGCAGGGTTCCTGGCTGCCTCTCCCAGTGTGTGCAGCTCCACGGAAGGGCTCAGTCTGGTGCAGATGGATTTGGACTAAATTTTGTTTTACACTATCTGAACACCATAAATGTGTATTGATCTCTATGCCATAGATTTGGGTATTTTGTTTTTTAAATATATTGCTTTGTTGGCTAGATTTGCTGTGCTGCTCATTATTTGGTGTTCAAGCTTCAAGTCTTACACATGTTGTTTGATGACAATTCTGGCTGACCAAGCCTTTTCAGCATATTTCTGCGGGTGGGGTAGTCCTACTTACAACAGAGAAAGGCTGTCTTATGGATGTTGGGTGCACTTATCTCTAATAAAAGCAGGTTTTGACAACTTCTTCCTAGCAATATGCTTTGCTTCTGTGGGAATGATTGTGAAGAAATAGGCCATGTGCCACCACAACCAGCATGGGATAATTTAATTAGAGTAAATCTTGGTATTATTTTATTATTTCTGAGACAGGTTTCTCTGTGTAGCCCCAGATGTCCTAGAACTATCTCTGTAGACCAGGCTGACCTTGAATTCTGCTTCTGCTTCCCAGTGCTGTGACTGAAGGTGTCCACCACCACTGCCAGGTGAAACTGCCACTGATTCTTGTGGAGGAAATGTCTGCCAATATGGAGGCACCTGCCATGAAAACCCTGGGCACCCTGCCTGTATCTGCTCTTCTGGATATGCTGGAAGGTTCTGTGAGACAGATCACAATGAGTATGCTTCTTGCCCTTGCCACAATCTGGCTGTGTGCCAGGAAGGAAGCACTGACTATACCTGCTTTCTGTGTGCCTGGATATCAAGGCAGGCATTGTGACTTGGAAGTAGATGAGTGTGTTTCTGATCTCTACATGAATGAGACTGTATGGCTCAATGAGTTAGCAAGATACACATGTGTCTGTCCTCAAGAGTATTCTGGTGTTCACTGTGAGTTGAATATTGATGATTGTGGATCCCAGCTGAGTCTGCGTGGTGCCACGTGTCAGGATGCTCATGGGACTTACTTCTGTGACTAAGCACCTAGATTCCTTGGAGACCTCTGTGAACTCAACTTTAATGAATGTGCCAGTCAGCCACATCTCCATGAGGTCTATGTGTGGATGGAGGAAGCAACTACTACTGTGACTGCATGGGTAGTGGATTCACGTGAGACCTTGATGCCTCTTTGTTGGTCAAGGCCTTATCACAATGATACAACATTGAAGACACAGTTGACAACTGTATTTGTCACTGCCGGCCTGGTTGCAGTAGCAACCCTGGCCAATTTTGGGGCGTGGGGGGAAAGATGTGCTGAGCTGTCTTCAGAGGATTAATAGGGATACATTACAGGCCTGCCTTCCACCTTCAACTATTTGGAGCCTCAGGCTGTGTTTGTATCTGTCAGCCTGGATTCACAGACAGAAGTCTAGCATAACTGTCCTCTGAGACCCACAGCCAAGCATTAGACAGAGCTCTGGAAGTCTGGTGGAAGAGTTGGGGAAAATATTGAGGAACTCAGAAGAGATAGGGACTCCACAAGAAGACCAACGAAGTCAACTAACCTGGACTCTTGGAAACTCCCAGAGACTGAACCACCAACCAAAGTACATACAAAGGCTGGACCTAAGATGTACCAGGATGGATTGGTACCCAGAGGGTCCCTCCCCCTTATCAGTGGAGCAGGGAAGAAGGGATGGGGAGCTATCTGAAGGGGGATTAGGATCAGGATGTAAAGTGAATAAATAAATAAATTATTGGAAAAAGAAAAGAAATAGGCTGTGACTGAAAATCCTTTATGGTTCTTATTAATAATGACTTAGATGGCCAGCGACTAATGGCAAAATGGAAGGCAAATGTCTTCCAAATACTCAAGCAATAAAAGAATGCTCTGGCAACTTTCACCTAAAGCATAATCCTCTATACCTAGAATTCAATGTTAATCAATTATGTTTGTGTGCGTGTGTGTGTGTGTATGTGTGTATGTGTGATTGTATCTGTGCAAACATGTGTTTAGTAGCTAAAGATTGACATCGGTTGTGTTCCTGACTGGCTCTCTACTTTATGTTTTCTTTCTCTCTTATTTATTTATTTATTTATTTATTTATTTATTTATTTATTCAGCCATTCACTCACTCCTGCTCCTAAGTCTCACAGTCCCCTGCCCCATCCCTCCCTACCCTTCTCCTCTTCAGAAGTAGGCATATCCTCTCCCGCTGAGGCCAGACAAGGCTGCCCAGTTAGGGCAATGTGATCCACAGACAGGCAACAGCCTTAAGAATGGCCCCTTTCCAATTGTTGGGGAGCCCACATGAAGACTGAGCTACACAAATGCTACATATATGCAGGGGCCTAGGTTCAGCCTGTGCATGCTACAGGATCTCTCACTGAAGTTGGAACTCACCAACTCATCTAGGGTAACTGTCCAACAAACCCAGTAACCTACTGATTTGGACTCTCCTGATCTGCAATTACAAGAGTATGCTGCCACACCTATGTTTTATATGTGTTCTGGAGATTTGAACTTAGGTCCTGGTGATTGCATGCTAAGCACTTTACTGACTGAGCCATCCTCCCAGTGACTTATTATTTCTCTATTTATTTGGAAGCGTTATTTTCTTCTTTTCATATGTGCATATGTATAAGCATGTGTGCATGTCTGTGTGAGTGTATGCCACATTTGTATAGACACCCACCAAAGCCAGAGAAGGTTTCAGATCCCACAAAGCTGTAGTTACATGTGATTGTGAGCCACTGGACATAAGTACTAGAAAAAAACACTTGAGTCTATTAGAAGAGCAAGAAATGCTTGTCACTGCTGAGATATTTGTCCAGTTCCTTGATTTTTATTTTCAATTAGCCTACACTGTAGCAAGTTTCCTGTGCCATCCTCATGCATACTTAGTGGTAGTGAACTCTTCAATCCCTGTTGTCCCTCATCTTTCTGCACATTTTAAATTAAACTCTTCCACTCCAGTATTTTCCCTTCAGTTTCATATCACATGTGTTCTTAACAGGTCAAAAAGTCCACTTTTAAAAGGCAGATACAGTTAAATATTAAAGGTTTTGCTATCAACAAATATCATTAACCTAGGCTTTATTCTTTTCAGTCCCCTCAACAGTTTCTTTACCTTAGCGCTTGAAAAATTTCAACTGAAATGAACCCAATGTCTATACTTCTAGTGAGAAAAAATATACTAAAACCGTTATTCGCTCTATGTTTAAAGAATGAGAAAATAGATACGTTGCTCGCTAGAAGTCTAAGCGACACAGCATCATGGTTGCAACCCAAACACAAATTGTATCTCTACAAGTTCAAGAGTGACTGTATAGTTTCTAACCAAAATGATCCCAGAAGAATTTCTCTTTCTTACAGGATCTTGACAAGTTATCCAAGCTGGCCTTGAACTTGAGACCCTCCTACCTCAGCATCCCAAATACACAAGTACACAGGTGAGCCAGCATAGGCCTTTTCAAAAATATTTTTAAGCATTTATTTTTTCAAGGACAAAGACCTTTGAAGAATTAGGGTTTATGGGTGGCCAATGACTATGAGATAAGGAAAAACTCCATAGTGATGGGTGTACAGTGGAAATGAGACAAGGACTAAGTCTACTGTGATCAATTAGGCAATTTTTCTTTAAAATTTTTGTGAAAACTATCTTTGGAATGTTAACTGTTTTGAGTTCTGTATCTTTGGAAGCATCTCATGATGGACATCAACTAGTCCTCCAAAATTTGATCACATGGGGACCCTCACATCCTTGGTAAATGCCCTGGGAGATGGGGCCATAATTAAAGAATTTCTGATTTCTGGCTTGTACCAGTAAGACAGTTAGAGGAACCCTATCTTTAAATGTCATTCAAGCTTAATATGCTTTCTGTCACTAACTTCCAAACTCATCCTTCAAAATACTGGGAACAGCTTGCATAATAAAATTAATTTTGTTCAGTTTCCTTATAGTGAGCAGGAAAGCAGAAGAGGGATGTCTCTAAGTCCTTATCAGGCTTATAGGATCTCATTCCAAACCAATCACAAACCTTCTGTTAAGCTGCTCCATCTGGTGGACAGACCCGGATCTGATCATTCCATCTGGGGTAGGGGCCATTGTTGGTCGCTGCCAGGTGGTTGTGCGATTTACATGGTCCACATAAAAGACCCGTCCATGGCTGTCGATTCGAGCTTCCCAGTCTAATGTTTAATAATAGGACAAGACAAGTCAAGACCAGACTACTGACCTGTGTGTATATGTTCTATATCCAGGTCTTCTGAAGGTAGACCTCACCAGTGACTCATTATGAAGACCTTCTCAACCCTCTCCCTCCTGCCCTCTAGCTCTTGGCATGACTGCTGGACAGGAGTGGGAATCAGCTTTCCAGAAAGACGCTAATGTACGCAGACTCTCCTTGCTATGATAATTGTGGTTCATTGACTAGGATGTATGCTTGAATTTATTAGTGTCTAAAGAAAAGTTGCTTACTGCTTTAAAAATATTGCTGATTATTCAAGAAATGGGTGCAGAAGATTGGGGAAAACGTGCATTAGTGTTGTGATGCCAGAAATCAGTTCTTCATCCAGGCTAACAGAAGGTGGCTAGGGCAGTCACAATAGATCTTGTGTTGAAACCCCTTTTAACCTAGTTCTGAAGTGTTGTACCTGCAACTTTGGAAAGCTTCTTTCTAATGATTTATTTAATTTCCTTTTATGTGTATTGATGTGTGGGTGTCAGATCCCTTGGAACTGAAGTTGCAGACAGTTGTGAGCTGTCATGTGGGTGCTGGAAATTGAGCCCGGATCTTTTGGAGGAGCAGACAGTGCTCTTAACCCACTGAACCATCTTTCCAGCCCCAAAAGCCCCTTTCAAAACTGAGCAGGTTCAAGCAATTGCATTTCCTTTTGAGAGGGTGGATGGAAGAATTGATAACTATAGTTTCAAGATATCCATGTGATCAACTGTAAAGTCACAGTAATCAAACAATACAACCAACATCCAGCTGGAGGGGAGAGAGGAAGGGAGGGAATGATGAAATTGTATTTCAATTAAAACTATATTTAAAAACATGTAAAAGATAGATAAAATCTTTTAAATTATCTTTTTTTTATTTTTGAAATTGTAGTTACATATTTTCCTCATTCCTTTCCTTCTCCCAAACTCTCCCATATACCTCTTCTTGATATTTTTCAAATTTATGGCCTCTTTTGTCATTAGTTGTTGCTACATACATATATGCATATGTATATATGTATATGTATATATAATAAATACATAACCTTGTTGCTAAGTAACCATCACATAGAGTAGAGGGACTCAAGGCAGAGGTATAGATGATTAGGGGATGTACATGTAAGTTTTAGTGAGTTGAAATCCATGAATAAACTCCTTGAAACTGAGAGTTAAATGTGATTTATGTGTATCTGAACTAGGTATATAAGAGCAATGATATACAGTAATGAGCAAAACTTCTGTGGTCCACATATAAAAATGTGGTAGAAATAACACCAATATGGTGTCATGCTGAAAATGCTAAAGATACACTAAGCATAATTTCATAGGAGGAAAACCATTTGGTTTAAGTGAGAAAAGACAGTTTTGGGGCTGGTTCAGATGTTATCTTGAAAACTCATGAGTTAGGGAATGATATAGTGACTTTTAAGTTTTAAATGGAAGAAAATTTGGCATCCTTATGGTTTTGTATGTATATGACATATCTGTTTGAAAACATAATGTCATATGTCTAACCTAGAGAGTTGTCAATGACCAATGAAAGTCCAAATACCAGAGAATCTAAAATTTAATGTATATGAGAGATGGAAGGGAAGATGTAGTTGAATTCAGAAGTATATTCTAAGAAGATTTCCCTAAAGTAGACTATTAGATAACTCAGATATCAACTATTAGAAAAATAACCAATTTAGTGATGATCTTACTGTAAGCTCTATACTTGTAATTTAATAACCTCATAATTAATCACGTTCTAAATGTTTGAAATTTATGTTGATTTTTAATCTCATTAAAATTATTAAACAATTAAATAAATATTAATTAATGACAATAAAAATTAATGTCAATTTTTTCTTGAGCTGTCATCCAACAAAGAATAAAAATTAACTTTTAAATAACACTGTGTTATTCAATTCAAGTGAGAAAAGTCCACTTACACTTTCTATAAACTAGGAGCTATGGCAAGTTCTAAGGATACAGATCCCGACTCTAAGGGAAAGCAAGAATTTGGCCATTGACGTGTCCATTGGCCTTGCAAATTATCCAAGGGGTTGGGGGGACTGGAGAATGGAACATTGGTAACACATTCTTAGCAAGTTTCAAATCTCTAAATCACTCCTGGAAAGCATGTTCATCCAAACCCTAAGCTCTTTCATGAATACATTATCTGAAACACAGTGTTAATTTTATATTCTTATAAATAGTCATTAAATAATTAGCTGAATTTGGCTATATTTTCTGGGTTGTTTTGTAAAGAATTTATTTTCACATATCTTATAAACAAATAAAAAACATCTAAATGGATCTTTAGGCCTCGGAGTTGTAAGAAGGATTAACCACTGTGAAGCCAGGAACTTACTTAGACACCTGAAAACAGTATCTATTCTACACTGAGGCAGCTTACAGTAGTGTGTAGGTCAGGTTGAGTTGTTTAGGATAAAATGAATTATTGAATACCAAATTATGTTTTTAACAAGAACTGAAACATGTGTTGTCTTTATTGTGTAAGTATTTTAATCAATGGAATATCCTATATGTAGATTTTTTGAATTTTACAAACGTGTATCTAATTGCCTTCATCCCACCACTAGCTGATGATAACTCTGCTCTAATTACCTTCACCCCACCACTAGCTGATGACATCTCTGCTCTAGTATGATAAGGTCAAGCTTCAGGCTATTCCTACCCAAACTCCCTCCATAAAAGGGTTTCCTATCAGTTCAGGCTAAAATTGAGTCATTATTAATTATTTTCCTCCCATGCCCATACTCAATATGTTATCAAACTTGTCTTCCAAATGCATGTTTGGATATGACCATTCCTTAACAAGTCCCCTGCTGGCACCCTTGTCCAAATCACCAGTGATTTTCATCTTGGCCCCTGCAATAGTCTTATGCTGTATCTCAGAGATGTCTATCTTTCCTCTGCAGTTTATTCCCTGTATAACAACCAGAGGAAACTTTCAAAATACATGTCAGAAATACCACTTCCCTGCTCAAAATGCTGTGGTGTGTCCTCACTCAGAATAAAAGGCAAATCTCCCTGGCAGTTTTCAGCCTGTGGGTCTTGACGAACTTCTATCCCCCAATATTATGATTCATAACAGTAGCAAAATAACAGTTAGGAAGTAGCAACAAAAATAATTTTATGACTGAGGGTCACCACATATAAGGAACTGTTTTAAAGGGTCACAGCTTTAGGGTGGTTGAGATCAATTGCAGCAGTCTGCAGAGCCCCAGGTGATTGGTTTGTACTGTTTCCCTTGACCATAATTTTCAGCCATGTTCTCTCTGCCTCAGATGCATTGGTTTTACTCTTCAAGCTCACCATCATGTCTCCACTTAGAGCTCGGCAGCTGCTACAGTTGCTCTCTTTGCCAGTAAAGCTTTCCCTCAGCATTTATATGTGCAACTCCCCTGTCTCATTCATTATTGTCCTTTTAGCGAAGCTTGCTTAGACTTCTAGTTCTAAAACTGCAAACCAGTGTCTACTACACATGAAAAGGCTCCTTCATCTACTTTTGTTTTCTCATTGCATTTATTACTAGGGTTCTATTTTCCATTTATTGTTTATTATACATTTCCCAGACTAGCATATAGATGCTCCATGGGGGCTGCAGTCATTGTTCATTTTGGTTAGCTAAAACAGCAACAACTACAGAGTATTCAGCAAACACTCGATGAATGAATGACTATCAGCAATGAAGTCACTCATGTCCTATTTGAGATCTAACAAAATACTGTTGCCAGAATTAATTAGCAAGTTTCTAATATTTTCTTTGCTATATGGAGAGAAAACTAAAATCTATTTTGAGTCTTTTTTAATTGTTGAGAGTGGTTTTGCGAGGTAGTTATTTTGAAGTGGTTTTACATTAAAATTATTTGTAATGTCTCTATTTATAACTAGCTCTACTTCTGAATTGAAGATCAGGCTACATATACATGTATAGATAGGATTTCTGTTGTGTGTGTGAGAAAGAGGATGTTTCTTGGAAGTAACATGATCTATCTATCTATATCTATCTATCTTTCTATCTATCTAATGCTAAATAGAAAATATATGAAATATGGTGGGTTTTTACTCTTTTCTCTTTTACTTATATAATAAATCAGTATATAAATGAAGAAAGAAATCAAGCATCAAAAATTAAAGAAGATAATGTTTGGCTTGGCCTCTGAGAAATAAATGTGGTGATTCTTTAAGTTAGTGTATATATTAAGCATATTTCTACACTGACCAAAAGCAACTTGAGAAGGAAAAGGTTTATTTAGCTTACAGGCTAAAGTCCTTTATCTAGGGAAGTCAGGGCAGGTGCTCAAGGAAGGAGCTTGAATCAGAGAACATAGAGGAACACTGCTTACTGACTTGCTTTGATGCTATACTGTTTTATGATGTCCAGGAAAGAAGGTTAGGTGGGAAAGGGCTCCTTGGATGATTCTTCTGCATTACAGAAGCACCAAGGTTTTTCAACTATTAATTTCCTCACTGTTAAAGTATGACTGAATAGAGAGAAAAGTAGTATTCATTACTAAGTACAGATGAATTCCTAAACATGCATTTCTCCTTTTGAAAACTAAAAACTGCCTAATGCAAACTCTTGCAAAGGTGTGAATTTTGGGAACACATTTGCATTTATAATAATCTATCCAATATTAAAGATTATCTTTGTGTAGAAAACTCTTGACGTCAAAGAGAGAAGTTCCAGAATTCCTAAGTCTTCGTTGTGTTAAATGAGTTTGCAACACTCACAGCTTCATTTCCTTCTCCTAAATATTTTAGATAGAGTGGTACAGAGTAAGCCTGAATGGCACCTGAAGACTGGCTTAGTCCAAATTTAGTATTTAGCGGAAGAGGACATTAAAGCTTTTATTCCCATAAACAATGAAACATAAAATATTTTAGAGATTAAATGAATTTCCTAAGTTCAAATGACTAGAGAATTGTTAATTCCATAGGACAGTTATTAGGGTAAAGTGATACTGAATTCTAACCTAAAAATAATAGTTTTCATGGAAATGCCAAAAAACTACAGCAAGCATTTGGAACTTTTAATTCTTTGATGCAAGTTATAGTTAGGAAAGCATAATGTCTTAAAGCACTATGGGTTAAAGTTGTTTTATTCTATAGAGACACTTGTGAATAATGGATTTACTGGAGAAAAGTAGAGTTCTATTTCCAACTGAAAATTTTAAAATGGTAAATTTAGGACTGAAAGGCCACAAAAAGGACTAGTGAGGTCTTGTAAAGAAATGTTATCTAGCCGGGCAGTGGTGGCTCACGCCTTTAAATCCCAGCACTTGGGAGGCAGAGGCAGGCGGATTTCTGAGTTGGAGGCCAGCCTGGTCTACAGAGTGAGTTCCAGGACAGCCTGGGCTACCCAGAGAAACCCTGTCTCGAAAAACCAAAAAAAAACAACAAACAAAAAAAGAGAAAGAAATGTTATCTATGTTTTTGCCTCTCTCTCAGAAACGTAGGTATATTAACATTTGGTTATCACTTCAATATCATATAATGAAATAGCTTGTTTTTTTAAAAAGCAGTTTTATAGTAGATATATATTGGTATTTAGTAACACTGCCAATTTATGGAACTTGTAAAGAATTTTGGATGTTTGCATATGAATTCACACTGACCTGTTCAGACTGGATGGGAAGAGTTAAGCCATAGATTTGAAAACTAAAGCTTACTTGGTGGAAGAGGCTCATCGATTGTTGGGTAGTGATGATGTTCAGGCCTCAAGGAAGGAAGCTGGCTTATTGGCTGGGAATTATGGAGTATAGGACATTCACCTATGAACAAGATAGTCAAGACATTCATATGCATTGCTATGGCAATGTTATAAAAACATGACTGTAAAGCAAAGATCAGCATAAGAAACAACAAATAAAATGGGAAATCTAGTTTTTGTGTCAGTTTACTATAACCATGCCATTTATGACACAAATTATTAAAGAAAAGGAAGAGAAGGAAGAAGAAAAGCAGGAGGAAAGAAGAGGAAATGGAGAGGAAAAAAGAGGAGGAAGAGAAAAATCCAAATATGTTTTGACTCTTGATCTATGCCACATACACTAATCAATACATGTATGCGATCCGAGTCTGATTCTGTAGCTACTTGAATTGTCTTGGTTAGAAGGTGACATCAGGAATGAACACTGGGGAAAAATTAACGAGCCTTATTTGATTCCAGTGAAGGAGACAGGCTTGTGGTTACAAGGTCTCACAAAGCTCTGTTAGATTACGGAAATACACCTACTCATATGGAGAGGAGGGTTTTGTAGTTAGAACAACAGAAGGCTATCAAACACGGTTTGTTTTTCAGACTTAGAGGGAACTGACACTCTCAGATAGGGTTTCCAAGAAGGATCAAGGAACTGGTGGTCCAAGAATGTAAATTCCTAAAAGGGACAGTAGAAGATAAGATGGGGAGCCAAACATGTTGTCGTAAATCATGGTTAGTCCAAATTATATGGAGGGAGTCAGAGATGCCAAACAGTGCTCTGGAAAGAGGAGTGGAAAATAGACAAAGGCAGTAGATAAACGGCAGGAAGATTGATACAAGAAAATTTGAAACAGAGAGGTGGGATAGACAAAAGAAAACCAGGCAGATACAGAGAAATTCTAGAAATAGATGTATCTATTGATTTCATGACTCATTATTATGTACATTACTTCTACTGCTCTTAGTACAGACAGATTTTTAACCAAACAAAATTCTGGAGCAGCATTTCTGTTTCACAATCTACTGAGGTGTGTAGATTGACCACGTAAATGCTAGTAAATAATTTTCTCAATTTCTGGAGAACTTGAAGGGCCCAGAACACAGACAGCCCCCATCCAACTCTGTACTGTTTTCCTCCTGTTCAGACCATGTTCATACCCTACAAACCAGAGGACAAAAGATATCATTTCTTTTTCCTTCCAGGACTAGCGCCATGTATTCTATTAACCTTTGGGTCAAAATGGAGAGAAAGTAAAAAGTAATGGTCAAAATCTTTGAAGGATCTCAAACAGTGAACATTTCCGAGAACATTCATGCCTGGAAACGATTTTTTCCACTATGTTTCATAGACACAGTGGAAAATAAATTAGTAGAAAATATTAGGTGGGCTTAGTGTAGTAGGTTAATCCCAAGAGATGACTGGCAACTAAAAATAAGATGCACTCAGAACAGAAGGTCCTTCTTAATATTAAAAATACATTGTTTCTTGGACATTCCCACCATTACTAAAATGCTTTGCCTCTTTGAAGGTACCAGTAGAAATCAAGGAAGCTACTCCTCACGCAAGCATAGAACTCATTGTGAACACGTGGGTGTTTCAAACACAGGTTTTGTGGGTAAGTGGCTATGGCACTTACATTTATTTTCATAAATGTTAAGGGTTAAAAAATTCAAAAAGGAAACAATGGTATAGCTGTTACATCACCAGCTGTTGTACTTTACATTTTATTTCTTAAAACAAACAAACAAAAAAACCCAACCTCACCTCATTTAGTTAAACCTCATGTAATTTAACTAAACCAAACATGTTAATTGTTCCTCCAAGTCTGTAGAAATTGAATACTGTTGCTTGGTGGAAGCTTACCCACCCACTTGTGAGCCCTAAGAAACTTCGAGCATGTGACAGATGCTAGGTGGCAACTGACTGAATAAAACACGGAGGCAGTTCTGTTCTGTACTAAGGCCCAGCTAAACATCATCACCTTTGCATCAAATCAAGTGTTCAGAATATTCAAGAAGGGATATTTCTCAACTAAAAATAAGAGAGAGTCTTTAAATTTATTCTGACTATAAGCAACATGGCCAAATTGTAGGAAAGACAAGCGTGAAAGAGACGTCGTGTAAAATCTGTGTCTGCAAACATGATTGACCGGTTAGAATTTCAGTGATGCGGGAAGGCTGGGATATTGTAGGTCCAAAGCCAAATTACAATTCATTTTGGGGTATTTGTTATTCACCTATTAAACATTCTTTACCCCCATTCTGTGTTAGACCTAACATCCTGCCGCTAGTAGGTAAAGCTGGCCCAACGTCCAGCCAGATGAAAGAACAAAAGACTTAGAATGAATAAACTTGACAACATTCTAGTTTTTCACCCACTAAGGGGCTAAGAACATCATCACATGGCATCTAAGGCCTATAGCTGAGGTTTCTCCACTGGGCTGTAGCCACCTATTCACTGTGCCCACCAATGATTTTTTTTAAAAGCATCATAATTTATGACTATTTTTATTCTGTTTCTATAGAAACTTCAGGAAAATGCTTTGGAACCCAGAATTTAAGGTAACCTAAAACTGTGTTCCTAGGTTCCTAGGTCATATTTGGCTCCAGAATAAACCAATTCTTATTCCCTTTTAATTGAAAGCTATGTATTTGTGTCAACATAAACTACCAGGATACTATTTGAAGCAAAGTGGTTAGCATTTTAATTGTGTGAAAATTTCCTTGGCTAACATGGCGAGGCTAGATTCAAAGGGTGGTTTCTTTCAGGTAACTTAAACAGCTAGCTTTCTTGCTCATTTCATTAGGAGAAAGGTAAGAGTGCGTCCCTGTTTCATCTCATTTAACTCTTCCATTTATTCCTTGAGGTCAATGCTACAATTACACCCAATCAGCTCATAAGGAAGCAGAGATGTAGCACAGTTAGGTCTTTAGTGAGGAAGTGACATGGTGGACTCACCTCCAGGGCCTAACTTGATGACCACATGACTCTACTCCTTTCATTTGTCTGCAAGTTTGTTTTTTGATAACTGCTTTAAACTGAGATTTAAGTAAAAGTTTTATAGAAGGAAAAGAAACAAAATGTTGCCAAGAAATACTAGTTTAATAGGTGTCAGTTTGGGTTTATATAGAATGAGTAATTGATTTTAAAACTGAAGATGGCTGCCTTTGGATAAGAATCTTATTTGAAATGTGAGAAGAGAATTTATGCATTTATATTGTAACTGGACTGGTAGAAATGAAGATATTCTAGAGAGACACGTGTGTCTCTCAATCTGATTAATAGAATATTGAAACAACCAACTGAAGAAATTTGAATTTTCCCAGGAATCTCACATTTGGAGAAGGAAAAGGCTGAGGCCTGTTGCCAGTCAGAAATAGAGATTTCTGGAAGATTTCAAATAGTTCTCCCAACTAGTCAGACAATCCTTCAGGGAAAGCCAGCAGGCATGCTAATGAGGGGGATGATGGTGGGTGGGTGGAGACCTGAACAATGGATGATAGGTAGAACTAACCTTTAGCCTGAACTACTTAGGCTTTAAGTCAATCCCCCAAACATGACCCCGATGTGTACCACTGAACCTTTTAATTCTCTTCTGCAATGCAACAATATCCTGTTTTTGCTTTCTGTGGCTTAGTTAGTGGAGTTTGTGTGTTTAGTTAGTGGAGCTTGCTTGTTAGGGATGCCAGGGCCCATGCTCAGACTTGAGTGACTCTTGTTGACTATGCTGTTCTTCCTTTCCGTTAGCTAAAATAGCCCAAACAAATAGAGCCAACTATTGTAACAGGCAGAAAAACAAAGAAGAAAAAATATGTAGTCTACCCATTTACAGAGTGCATGCCATGGTCGCTAATGCCAGTGCTTCTGGAAAAACTGGAGGAGTGGCCCCCAGAACTCTGAGATTGTGCAGGGGGACGGAGAATCCATGTTCTTCAACTAATATCCATATCTATCACTGATCTTTAATCTGTTTTAGGAAGTCAAAATATTTGCTACCTAATGCTCATGATCATTCGATGGTTATATCATTTGATACTACTTATTTAACTGTGGGGTTGCTGTCAAGACCAGGAAGCTAACTTACATCAACTACTTCTGGTCATTAGTCAAAAGCACACATGTAGGTAGGTAGCTGCTTACATCCTACTGGCTATATTTCTTGGTATGAATTTAAGACATGTGCCAGAAATCCACACATCTAGACAACTGCTTGAATGCCTACATACATTGTCCAGGGCACCCCTTTTGGGACAGATCCCTCCACCAATCATATGGGGAGATTTGTGTCCTATAATTGTGGTGGTCCTATTATCACTGGTCTGGTTTGCAGTCTAACCTTCTCTCCTATTGCTAGGACCTGCCATGGGAGACTCCAGACCTTCAGTAGTTCTTGCTGCATTCCCACCAGGGGCAGCCAGTTCATCCTGCCAAGGCCCAGCCCCATTTGTAGACTCGGCATCTAGCTCTGGGCTTTGCATCGAGTCAGGTACCGACTCAAATGCACTGTTTTCCTCCTCCTCATCCTCTTGTGAAGAAAAGACTGTGCTCTCAGAGATCTTGGCGCTGTCCACAGAGGAGAAGCGTGTGTGGCTGGCAAACCTATTGTTGCTATTGTAGCAGGAGCTGCTGTAACAGGAGCTGCTGTAACAGGAGCTGCTGTAGCAGGACGTGCTATAGCATGAGGGGCTGCAGCATGAGGCATCACAGCCCTCACAACTGTGGTCTGCTCCCTGCTGGGGGCTGGAGTCACTCTCACTCCCAGTGCTGGGGTGAGCTTCGCCATCCTGGCCAGTGCCAATGCTTTTGGATAAACTGGAGTAATGGCCCCCAGAGCAGTCAGAGGGCGCCATGCATAGACTAGCTCCATCGTTCTCGCCATCTTCCATGGACTGTGGGTCAGCAGCTATTGTGTCCACCTCGCTGAGCCCATCCTTTTCAGAGGACTCCTTGAGGGTGGATTCCTCCTCCAAGCCATCTTCCTCCTCTGTGGTGCTTCCTCTCTGGGCCGAGGGCATGCTGTGCAGCAAGGTATGGAGGCGGATGTAATGGGTCCTTGGGGTCTCAGCATCTCCACAGGCAGATGCAATCACTGTCTCAAGCTCAGATACAGGTAGGGAACATGGTCTGCTTTTTTTTCTCGTGGAGGCCCTCAGCTCCAGTCCAGGCTCTCCTTGCTCCAGGGTAGAAACATCCTCTTCTTCCTCCTCCTCATCTTTCCCCTTCTCCTGCATCTCTTCCTCTCTGGCTCCATTTTCTGATACTGTTTCCTCTTCTACCTTGCTGCCTAGAGCTGTCTCTTCTGGCAACAGCGAGGGTGGCCAATCCTCATCCAGAGGAAGTCCCTCTGCCACTTCTTCTGCACTCAAAGTGGGCTCGGTGTCATGTTGCTCTGGGTCCTGAAGCTCCCCAGCCTCTTCGGGTTCTTCAGAGAATTTACTACCATCTCTGGCCTCCATAGCACCTGCAGCTTCCTCAACTGGCCCGGCATGCTCCTGGTTTTGGTTTTCTGAGCTGTCTACTCCATTCCCTTCACTTAGTGACTCTGGCTTCAAGTCCTTGCAGAATTCTGCAGCAGCACCAGGAGGCTCCCCAGTGCTGTTTTCCACCACACTATTCATGATGTTGTCCTGCATTTCTGCTGACTCTGGCTCAGCACTCAGAGAGATCTCTTCATCATCTGAGGGCAAGAAGAAAACTATGTCATCCTTTAGAAGAGCATTGGCAACTGGTGTTCTGTGTAGGCACATATAAAACATGGTAAAGGATCTCTAATATAGGATACAGGATATAAGTTGATGAGTGTTTCTCAATCACTTCTGAAAAATTCTGTAATGAGTGCTATTTATGTTAATAACATTATTATCATTTATTTTTAATAAATAATTAATATTATTAATATTAACTTTCAATAGGGCTGCTATTTTAAAGTTCTTTTTAAAGGGACTGCTAAGAAAAAAATTAATATCTCTAATCCAGCTTTACCCTACTTCAGAGATCAACAATGTTTGTTACATACAGTGACTTTCAGAGATGAGGACAGCAGAACTGTTTATAATTCCTAACAACTCTAAGCAAGTTAATTGTACTTGCTTAAAACACTTCCCATGGATCATCCTGCAAGATGTGGAATGGCTAAGCCAGGGTCTTTAGCTGCAACAAAGAAGCAAGGGATTGGGCTACATTAATAATCACCTACAGTATTGAATAGTCAGAAACCAAGGTTTCCAACCACATTACCTTTCAAGGACATATGTTTAACTCTGTAAAAATTTAACAGTTAACACTGTTTAGCTCTACCTCCCTTGGCTGGAAATACACCAGATTGGTACTGGACTTTAAATGCACTAGTACAATTCCCTATTTGAAGAAAATTATCTCTTTGCTAAAGTGTGAAGTCGTAATCCATCTTTATGCACACATAGATGAGTCAGTCCAAGAATGTAGCAAAAGGCTGAATGTGACAGAAGAAAGCAAAAATATCTCCTTACAATCTAATGTATACTGGTGCTTAGTGATTGGGTGGTGATATATTCAGGCTCTGAGTTCTAAGTCACTCAGTAACAGTAACTCATAGACTTGGCTCAAGAGGACTTAATATTTCTTGACATGAGTTACATTTAGTATGGGTGCTGCAAGAGAATAGAACAGGATTATGAGGTGTCTTCTCATCATTACTGTTTGGAAATATGGTTTGATATGGAAAATGGAATATAGAATGTTTCTGAAAATTTCTGTTCATAATCCTTATTTTTCCTGTAATTGTCTAATTGCAGTTCTTCAACAATATGTCATTTTCAGCTCATAGCCGATCTATAACTAGTTACTATGTATAAAGAGATGATTCACATTCATGTGTTTTATCATTCATTAATTTGCTTATGTTTAGAATGATTAAGCAGCTTTTGAGTGTCTCCTATATGAGGTTCTGGCAATAAAATCATAAGACACAGTTTTGTATCACATTGTTGACCTCTATTCTATTGTGTAACCATCTATCTTTGAACCCTAGTGAAGAGGGGTCTTTTAATCAAGGAGGCAATCCTGGCTTCTAAAAAAGACCACTGGTGTCTGGGACTCAGACGGAGATGGCAGAGAACTGCCCAGCCCACGACTTGCCTGGAGAGAACTACAGTTATTTGTGTTTCAGAGAAAAGAACTGCACCAGGATACTAGCCTCAGACAAGACATGAAGAGCAAAGTACCTGCATGGATGGAGGAGGTGATCTCAAATCGGAACTGCAGCTGTCCACTCACATGGTCAGTTGGAAGCCTGCGGCCAAGTGTGTAGCTGACCACCCTATCCCTAGAAGGAAATAAGCACCATCACAGATTCTGTAATGACCACTCCTGCTAATGACCACACAGTGTGTTTTCTACACCAGCTGGTGGGACAGGCAATCTCAAAGAAGCCATTATAACAGGGAGTGAAGGTTCCTCTGGGGTCCCATCTTAAGGTACAGATGTAGGATCAATAAAGAAATTCTTTTCAAATATTTTAACTCAAGGATCAGAAAAATTACAGCTCATATTTAGTTATCATGTTTTTCATTTTGGCATGGTCATGAGCTCTGGAAAAAAAACACTTAAAAAGAGTAAATTATGTGAAATTCAAATGTAAGTGTCCACCAACACTGTTATTTGGAACACAGCCATGCTAATTAGCTTACACATTGCCTATGGCTATTTTCAGTAGAAGAGCTGAACAGTTTAGACAGAGACTTGTGAGCTGTAAATCCTAAAATATTACTCCTTTTACAGACTAAGTTTGAGAATCTGTGTTGTATAGAAGGTAAGGGGACAAAAATTATAAATGCTTTTGCTTGATCTTTCTATGGACATTCTCATTTCCAAATATTTCCTGGCAATAGATGTGCCAGAATATGTTGGAGGAATATATCTATAACAGTAAGAATAGATGCCATAATAGCTACTGGAGAGCCTGTGCTGAGCTACAGAAAGCTCCCTGCTAGAGGATGGAGCAAACACAAGACTTGTGATCTGTGTTCACTGATCTTTGACTTCCAGTTACATCAAGTATTGTGACACATATAGACTATTCTGGATTCTGGTTCTATTCAAAGTAACTTTTAACTTACTGAAAATATAATCTATACATGACGAAATTAGTAGGGAGTTGTAATGATATATTTTCATTGGCAATACAGATTTTTTTGTTTGTATGTTTGTTTTTTTTTTTTTTTTTTTTTTAAACAAAGTAACTGCTTGCTGCCTTGGCTGAATTAGGGAAAGTGCTTCTTTGGGAAATCCAGGTACAAACAAAGGCATAGTCTATAGCTGGTTATTCACTCTATAGTCACCCCATTAATTCACTTATGATATTCAAATGAAAACACAAATCAGTTGATGTCAATATTAAGAGATTTCTTAGCAAAACTGACATTATGAAACAAATAATATGGTTTAGTAATCCACAAATTTAATGTTTTCTTGATTAAAGGATGACATAATGTTTATGGTTAGTGTTCGTTAATTAAAACAGTATATGGAGGTAGAATGTGATGAACTACCAAGTTCTGTCAATTTAGAAAGGATCAATATTTTGAAGTATGTCCACTATCACCATAAGAAATACTTTCTGAATCTAAAGCTTAATTGTAAGGAGAGCTAAAGATGATCACATGGCGAAATGGAAATTAAGTTCACTATGTTTTGCACTCACTTTCTAAGATTTCCTTTCTTCACTTTCAATCACTCAGTAAGCAAACAGCTTTTGAGTCCCTGCCTGGTAAAAAGTGCTGAAGTTGGCCTGTGTGTCCTGTAGGGTAAAGTCTGTATGTTCTCACAGGGCCCTGTCTTTAATACCTTACAACTAGATAGAGAATAAGGAAAGAGCTGCAAAGAATGATCCAGGCTCAGTAACACTTCCAAAGTGAAGATAGTTGAATTTAGAGGCCAACGGCAATTAAAAGATAGTGCTACAGTTTGGGAAAGGGAGAGAGGACTGGAAAGTGTGTGTGTGTGTGTGTGTGTGTGTGTGTGTGTGTGTGTTTGCACACATGCATGCGTACCCTGGGGTGTACCATGGCTCAAGGCAAATTACTGCTGCTTCAGGGCCATAGCCCAGTAATTTGTTCCTACTTACACTGCACATCTCCATAATGGGCAGCACTACAGATGAGGTCTCTACAGGTAATGGATGCTATGGGCCTTGAAAGAGGAAGCAAAGCAGCAGGAGGGAGTGGAGGCTTAGAAGTTGGAGAATGTCCAAACCCAATAGGGTAAGTGTACTACCCTATCAGAGGTGGTGGAAAGTAATCCCACAAAGACTTATTGTTGCTCACTCATCTATACTGCCCCTTCCTCCAAGTTGGAAGAGCACTAGGAAAACCAAATTCTCTTGCTCAGGTTTGGGGAAACCCGCTTCTACCTCAATTGATTTTTTTCTTTGTTTTTTGTTGTTGTTGTTGTTTTATTTTATTTTGTGTTTTTATCCCCCCCCCCTTTATTTTGCTTCCTAGTAGACATTCTTCCACAGTGAAGGACAGGGATTGCAGGATGATACTAAAAATGTACTTAGCATAAGGAAGTAGACAAGTCCTCTCTGTGGCTGTAATGAGCCAGGGTTCAGCCCAGCAGGGAGTAGCTGAGTATCTGTTAGGCAGATGTGACTGCACTGTTAGAGTAACAGGGATCTTATGAAACCCTACTTTTTGTCCCCTTGGCCCATACCTGGCAGAGCATTAGCAGGGTGAGAGTAGGACAGGAATGGAAAGTAGAGGAACAACCAACTAGACAGTTGGTTGCAGGGAGCCTCTCTTGGGGACAGGTTGTACTTGGTCTTGGAGGGAGGCAAATGTGAATTTAACCCTGACTTATCTCACACAGGTTTCACTTTCTTATATGGAGAAGAGAGAATGTGTAAATTACAGAGGTATTATGAAAAGCAAATGAAAAGACAAAGGTCACAAGAATCACCATTTCCTTTGAAATTCCTACTATGTGCCAGTGATAAAGTTAGGCATTTTATGCCAGGGTGTTGTTTGTTTAGTTTTCACAAACATGAATGGGGAGTGAAAACATGTGGCAGCAGCTCCATATATGTCAATCTCCTTTGGTTTGAGAATTAATGGACTCACTATGTGCACACACCCATATATATGCTGTCAGTTACTAAACACATCTCCAGAGAACTTAATTAAAATTGCCCAAAAGTCTGCTTAATATTTTTAATTCTTTGTTATCTCTCTATGAGTCATATCATATTAATGACATGCTTATAGCCAAAGACCTATTCTAATATTTTCAAATATAGTATTGTTATCTAAGGAAATACACATTATACAAAGAGATGATCTGATCATAGTTCATTTTAATAAAAACCATAAGTGAATATGAATGCAAAATATTTAAAACACAAAAGCATTTTCTCATATACAATTGACTGCTGCAACCAACATAATTGCTGTCATTCCATGAGAATGCATGCTTTCAATTTTTCAACTAAAGTTTTTTGTAAATAGCATATTTAGAGAAATGTTCTTCAAGAAACAGTACTTCATCTTGGTATGGGAGTGCAGTATGTGAAGGAATGAAATACTTCCCACAGCAATGGCAAAGTTTAAATCTATATTTATACAGGAAAAAGTATATTATTTTTTCAATATTGTCTATAATTTGTCTATACTCTTTAATATGTATTATACAAACTACACAAGAGTAAGAAGGGGAAGGATTTAACTGAATACCATGACGCAGGAAGTGATATTGGTGGGAAAAACCCCGAAACTGGAAACCATTTTAGTTGTCTTTCCATCAGACTTTGTAATGGCAGCTTACAAGCCTTTCTGGGCATAGCCTGTAAGTGGAAGCACATCCACCCCAGTCACAGTTTACCCTATGGCGTGTCTCTCCAGCAGCCTCTGAACAGGCATTGACAGCTTTCCCAAGAAACGCTTGATGATAGGACGACTCTTGGCAAACTTGTCCTTCACTTCAATTTCCAGCACATCAGTTGGCAGAGACACGAAACTGAAATGCTGCAATGAGAAACCACATAATATTAACTGAGAGGTCATAGGGCTTGATGGTTCCAGTCCATATGCCTCGACCTTAGTAATGCTGTGAGACCTGCTTTTAATAAATAAGGGGTGACAATTGCATGCTCCCCTAGATATTAAAAAACAAACAAACATGACTCTAAAGCTCAGAACATTGCAGAGAATGAAGGGGGAAGTATGTAAGAGCTGAAAGGTAGGATAAAAGGCTGTGAAATACTATTCTCTAGACTTGATATAACCACGAGAATCACTATTTTACAACAATAGTGGTTACTATTACCAGGCCAACACAAGACTAGCTGTATCAACAGCCAGTCATGGAAGTAGGAGGGACTTGCAAGACTAAGCTCTTTACTGTTGAACTTTGGCTATTGGTAGATTCTGAGAGAGAATTGCCTTATGTTGTACATTCTCTTCTGGTCATACCAGGCTGCAATAGACAGCTCCTGTGGTCACAACAATGACCCATGTTAAACCCCATGGATAAAAAAATAAAATCAATAGATTTTGATTTTATAGCAAATAAATCGATTTATCAAAAAAAATCTCACAAACAGATTTGTGAGGAGGGGGTTTGGGCATGGGCAGTAGACAATTGTAGATGGTAGAAATTGAAAGGGTTTAATATGCACTGTACGTGTGTAGAATTGTATAAGATGAAATATTGATTAGATAAAAAAGTAGAGTTAGTCTTTGAGATTCAAATAAAATCAGCACAAATTAAAGAAAAAAGCACTTATCAAGGCCTCTTATATTAGAAATGGGAAAGATTAGTGGGAGATACTTGCTTTGGGTGGGTGGGGGCAACACAGAAGGAGATCTGAGGAGAGATAATTAACACTAAAGGTGATTGTAAGAGACATCAAAGTGTAATAGTGGCACAAAACCCTTAGTAACCAACAGCCACCTATCTAAATTTAAAGCTCTCTCATTAGGAAAAAAATTATGCCTGGTTCTGAAAACTTAGCTAACTACTGGTGAGGTGTGGCATCACTACTACTTCCTCCTCCCCCGTCCTCCTCCTCCCTCCTCCTCCTCCTCCTCTTCCTCCTCCCCCTCCTCCTGTTGTTCTCTTAAACCAGTATACTGTCTAACTGCTTTCTAAATACTGATAGAGAAAACACTGCCATAAAACTGGGCTTAGGGATGACTCTTTCAGACCTATACAGCTTGATTTCTCCATAATCTGTAATTGAAGCATATGATGTTCTGCAATAGTGTCTTACCCTCATATCATAGAGGGTAACCATTGTCAATAGCCTGTAAATTGTGGGCTTCTACAGGACCACACTGACCAACAACTCCAAAAGAGGTAACTCATTGCTGGCAATGGGTTTTTAATTTGTTAGCCTACACCTGATCATGTGGTAGTGTTTTAAGAACATCCACACTGATCTCTATAATAAACATACCATTCTGCACTCTTACCAACAGTGAGTAAGGGTTTCTTTTATTCCTCATCAATGTTAGCATTGTTTTTTTTTTTGTCATTTGATCTTAACTATTATGATTAAGATAAAGCGGAGTAGTTTTAATCTTCATTTCTTTGATGGCTAAGGATGTTGACAGTTTTAAAAATGATGCTTAGTTATTTGTATTTCATCTTTTTAGCATTCTCTCTTTAGTTCTATGTTGCATTTTTGAATGACAGTTTTAAAATGATGCTTAG
>JADRCH010000101.1:3517088-3608253 GCA_019843965.1 Rhynchomys soricoides | reverse complement strand
AATGATGCTTAGTTATTTGTATTTCATCTTTTTAGCATTCTCTCTCTTTAGTTCTATGTTGCATTTTTGAATCAGGTTGCTTGGTACTAATTCTATTTCTTTTTCTGTACACTTTAGATCCTAACCATCTGTGAGTTAAAGATGATTTATTTTCCCTTTCTGCAGGATGCAGAATGATATCTTTTTATCATGATATCTTTTTTGCCCAGAACACTTTTAGTTTCATGAGATCTTATTTAGTTATTTATTGTTATTCATATATATATGTAATATTTCACTTGAATAATTGTTTATTGGGTGCACTGAGAGGGAGCAAATGGTCTGTGCAGTAAAGCAAAATGCCATCTGCCATATATAGCAATGATTTGCATAGAATAAGGGGATTGGATACATTTTTATGTCAGGATGAAATTTCTTTGTATGTAGCTTACAGATACATAGTTAATGCACTGAGACAGAGGGTAGGTCCCCTGGCATCATTCTAGTTTAGCTTTGCCTCTATCGTGATTTCCAGATATGTTTGTGGATTTTTGGGAAGATCAAAATTCTCTATGAAGACAAACAAACAAGTAAGCAAGCAGTGAAAAATACATTAAGTTGGGCCTGCTGGTGAGCCAGATCAGTGGGAAAGGGCTCTTACTAGCAAGTCTGATGGCCTGAGTTGGAAGCAAGTACCGAGTTCTGCAGGTTTCCTTTGCCTTGTGCACACTCACTGTGGTGCGTATGTGCCAATCCACATGTGTGTATGTATTTTTGTATGTATGGTATAGTAGTTTGGGCTGGCATTTTTCATAACTTGTAGGACATATGTCCAAGCCTGTCTGGTTTTCATAGTATCCACCAAAAAGTTAGTTGTCATTTTGAAGGACCTGCATTTATACCAGACTTGATCTTTTTTTCATCTATCTTTCAATACTCACTTTTTGGTTAGTTCATTTACTGTTTTGACTATTATGTGATGTGGATATTCTGTTTTCTGATCCTTTATGGTGTTTTGTGTGCCTCTTGGACCTTGATAGATATCTCTTTCCTTAGATCATGGAAGTTTTCTATGATTTTGTTGAAAATACTTTCTATGAAATTGATCTGGTCTTCTTCTGTAGTTACTACTCATTAAAAATAAGGTCTCATACTTCTTACATGTTCTATGCTTGGTTTTCTTTTGTTGTTGTTGTTTTGTTTTTTTGGTGTGGATTTTTTTATTTGAGATTTTCTTTGCCTGATATTCTTTTATATTTCATCCAATCTGTTGGTGAGTTTTGCTCTGGAGTTTTTGCTTGAATTCTTAATTTTTCATTTTAAGGTTTATTGGATTTTTAGAGTCCTCTTTACTAGGCTCTACTTCCATATCTTGGAATTTTAAAAGTACATTCAACCTTTTTGTGTTTTTGTTTTCAGGGTTTTCATTCTGACATTAATTTATATCCTCTTTGAAGTTCTTGCTCATGTTTATTATTGCTATTTTGAAATTAATGTCTTGAAAATAATTTAAGTTACTTTTCTCAGGGCCATTAATATACGAGTACTGGTGTGTAGAAGAGACTTACTGTGTTGGTTATGTTTTTATTTTTGAAATGACTTTTAAATGCTAATGTTAGGTTGTTAGTGTTTCTTCTAACAAGTAAAATCCTGTCTTCTCTTTGTTGAGTGGGTGTTTGCATCAGTTTCCTGTTTCTTTGAGTTATCAGGTTGTACACCATATGAATGGGGCTTAGGAGTTAATCCTGGAGTGATTCAGTTTGGATGTTCAAATGGGTTGGTTATCAAAACGGTCCTGGCTCAGTTCAGGCTAAGTGATGTTTCTAAGTCCAGAACTTCTAGAACATTTAGAAGAGTTTCACTCCCAACCCTCAGGAATCTGGTGAGACACAGGACTTTTCAGGTAGTGGGATCCAGAGAAGTTGGCAAGGCAAGTCTAGGATCCAGAATCCCTGTTGAAGATAGGGAGCTGAGAGGGGAGTAGAGGACACACAGTCCTTAGGATGGCCTCAGGGGTATATGGTGTGCAAATGGGAGTTTGTAAATGGTAGGAACAGATAGAAATGAGGATCTTTACCTATTATACAAGAATACCAATAAGATTAAATGCATCATTCTTTAGAATAAAATTAGTCCCAATTCTCAACTCAAAAATATAGGTGATCTTTTTTTAAACAAAGCTCCTGCAAAGAAATTCAACAAACCATGATAAAATAAAAACGTACTCATTTTGATCAAAATTCAACCAGAAAGTTATTATTATAATAAATTATTTCTGATATTTTGAGATTATAATATAATTACATCATTTTCACTTTCTCTTTTCTCATTCCAAACCTTTCCATATACTTCTTTTACCTGTTTTTCAAACTTATAACCTCTTTTTTCATTAATTGTTGAATATACATATTCCTTATATACATATATGTGTATACACATATATTCCTCATATACATAAATATAACCTGCTCAGCTTGTGTAATGTTGCTTCTTATATGTATGTTTTCAGGGCTTAACATTTGGCACTGTGTAACCAGTTGGTGTGCTTTTTCCTCTGGAAGACTATTTTTTCCACTTTCTATGTTCCTTAGATGCCTATAGTTCTTTATATAGGGTGAGATCCAATGAATGGGAGAAAATCTTTGCCCACTATACATTCAACAAAATTTTAGTGTTTACAATATAGAAAGAACACAAAAAGTTAAACATTGAGAAAATACTGCAATTTAAAAGTGGGCTATGGAACTGAACAGAAAATTCTCAAAAAAGAAAAAGAAAGAAAGCAATTGGCTAGAAAAGTTTAAAAAGTGGGCTTCATTCCCTTAGAATCCCACATTTTGTGGTGAATCCAGGATTCGTTTAGCTTTCCCCACCAGTCTTCTCATCCTCCCCTTGTAGATCATATCTACTCCTTGGTGTTAGAATCACTTTCTAACAGTGGCCCCTGAGATTGTTCCAGATTTGCTCTTAGTCCTGTAGCATCCTGCCCACAGGAACCCTTCCTCCCACCCCACTTCAATTCCTGCAGACACTACCTCTTGGCACATACCAAGGGAACCCCTAGCTCTTTTGTTCTTGACTCTCTACTCTTTTAGTTCTATTGCAGCTTGCCTACAGGAGCCCCTTCCTCTACCCATATCTATTCTCTGGGGAATTTGCCTCTTAGTGGGGGATGCTGGTCCTATTCTTTCCTGCAGACCCTCTCAGCTTCTCCTCTTAGTTCATTTCCATTCCTTTCTGTCACCTACTGACTGGCAGAAGTTCTCTACCAGGGACTCTACAGTCACAGAACTCACCTAGTATACAGAATAGGCAACAACAACAACAACAAAAATCAAAGAATGGGCCATCCACCCAACAAAGACCAGATCAGGTATCAGCACTAAGAAACACCTTAAACATTGTAACTCTCAATGCCTAGGTTAGATCCCAGAACAAAAACACAAATGTGAATAGCCAAGACAATATGCCTCCTCCAGAACCAAGTAATCCTATTGCAATAGGCTTTGAAAATGCAATTTTGTTAAAGCACAAGACAGAACTTTCAAATAGCAATGATGAATATATTCAAAGACATGAATAAATGCCTTAATGAAGATCATGAAAATACAACAAACAGTTGAATGAAATTGTTGAAGTTTGTTCTGTTGCTATGTATTGTAATGCTAAATACTATCCCTCAAGGTCTTGTTGCTCTCAGGGACAAGGAGATCCTCATATACACCAAATGATGCTATGTAACCTTATTCCTTAATTTTAAACTCTTGGTTGGATAAAGATGCTTACAGCCTGTATCTGGGCAGAAGAGAAATGGATGTGGCTTTAGTTCCTGGGGCTTGGGGTCTGAGGCAGAGACCATGAGGAAAAAGAAGAAAAAAAAAAGAGAAAGCTCTAAAACAAAAGGAAGATAATACACTTAAGAGGAGTAGAAGACAGGAAATAATCAAACTCAGGACTGAAATCAATGAAGTAAAAACTAAAAGAACTATACAAAATATCAACAAAACCAGGAGCTAGTTCTTTGAGAAAATCAACAAGATAGATAAACCCTTAGCCAGACTAACCAGAGAGCACAAAGACAATTTCCAAATTAACAAATCAGAAATGAAAAGGGAGATATAACAACAGATTCTGAGGAAATTAAAAAAAATCATCAGATCCTACTGCAAAAGCCTATATTCAACAAAATTGGAAAATCTGGATGAAATGGACAATTTTCTAGACAGATACCAAATACCAAAGGAAGTCAGGATCACATAAACCATCTAAACAGTCCTATACCCCCTAAAGAAATAGAATCAGTCATTGAAAGTCTCTCAACCAAAAAAAAAGCCCAGGATCAGGTGGGTTTAGTGCAGAATTCTATTGGACCTTCAAAGAAGACCTAATACCAATACTCTTCAAACTATTCCACAAAATAAAAACAGAAGAAACACTATCCAATTCATCCTATGAGGCCACAGTTACACTGATACCAAAACTTCAAAAAGACCTAACAATGAAAGAAAACTTCAGACCAATTTCCCTTATGAATATCAATGCAAAAATACTCAATAAAATTCTTGCAAACCGAATCCAAGAACACATCAAAATGATCATTCTCTATGACAAAATAGGCTTTATCCCAGGGATGCAGGGATGGTGCAATACCCGGAAATCAATCAATGTAATCCACTACATAAACAAACTCAAAGAAAAAAGCAACATAGTCATTTCATTA
This sequence comes from Rhynchomys soricoides, assembly GCA_019843965.1. Lineage (NCBI taxonomy): Eukaryota > Metazoa > Chordata > Mammalia > Rodentia > Muridae > Rhynchomys > Rhynchomys soricoides. Next base: position 3,603,554 of record JADRCH010000101.1, on the reverse strand, counting down.
GATGCTGAAAAAGCATTTGACAAAATTCAACATCCCTTCATGATAAAGTCTTGAAAAGAGCAAGAATTCAAGGCCCATACCTAAACATCATAAAAGCAATATATAGCAAACCAGTAGCAAACATCAAGCTAAATGGAGAGAAACTTGAAGCATTCCCACTAAAATCAGGGACTAGACATGGAAGTCCACTCTCTCCTTATCTATTCAATATAGTACTTTATGTTCTAGGTAGAGCAATTAGACAACAAAAGGAGGTCAAAGGGATACAAATTGGAAAGGCTGAAATCAAAATATCACTATTTGCAGATGATATGATGGTATACTTAAGTGACCAGAAATACTCTACCAGAGAACTGCTACAGCTGATAAACAACTTCAGCAAAGTGGTCGGATATAAAATTAACTCAAACAAATCAGTAGCCTTTCTGTACTCGAAGGATAAACTGCCTGAGAAAAAAATTAGTGAAATGACACCCTTCATAATAGTCACAAACAATATAAAGTGTCTTGGTTTGACTATAACCAAACAAGTGAAAGATCTGTATGACAAGAACTTCAAGTCTCTGAAGAAATAAATAGAAGGAGACCCCAGAAGATGGAAATATCTCCCATGCTCATGGATTGGCTTGATTAACATAATAAAAATGGCCATCTTTGTGAAAGCAAACTACCAATTCAGTGCAATCCCCATCAAAATTCCAACTCAAGTTTTCATAGACTTAGAAAGAGCAATTCTTATATTCATTTGGAATAACAAAACACCCACAATAACAAATCTATTCTTAATAATAAAGAACTTCTGGGAAAATCAGCATCCCTGACCTCAATCTGTACTACAGAGCACTATTGATAAAAACTGCATGGTATCGGTACAGTGACAGGCAGGTAGATCAATGGAATAGAATCGAAGACCCAGAAATGAGCCCACACACTTATGGTCACTTGATCTTTAACAAACCATCCAGTGGAAAAAAGACAGCATTTTCAACAAATGGTGATGGATCAACTGGAGGTCAACATGTAGAAGAATGCAAATTGATCCATTCCTATCTCCCTGTACAAAGCTCAAGTCCAAGTGGATCAAGGACCTCCACATAAAACCAGATAAACTGAATCTAATAGAAGAGAAAGTGGGGAAAGGTCTTGAACACATGGGCACAGGGGAAAAGTTTCTGAACAGAACACCAATGGCTTATGCTCTAAGATCAAGAATCGACAAATGGGACCTCATAAAATTGCAAAGCTTCTGTAAGGCAAAGGACACTGTCAATAGTACAAAATGGCAACCAACATTTTGGGAAAAGGTCTTTACCAATCCTACATCCGATGGAGGGCTAATATCCAATATATTCAAAGAACTCAAGAAGTTAGACTCCAGAGACCCAAATAATCCTATCAAAAAATCGGGAACAGAGCTAAACAGAGAATTCTCAACTGAGGAACCTCGAAGGGCTGAGAAGCACCTAAAGAAATGTTCAACATCCTTACTCATCAGGGAAATGCAAATTAAAACAACCCTGATATTCCATCTCACACCAGTCAGAATGACTAAGATCAAAAACTCAGGTGACAGCAGATGCTAGCGAGGATGTGGCGAAAGAAGAAAACTCCTCCATTGCTGGTGGGATTGCAAGCTGATACAACCTCTCTGGAAATCAGTTTGGCGGATCCTCAGAAAAATGAACATAATACTACCTGAGGACACAGCTATTCCACTCCTGGGCATAACTCAGAAGATGCTCCAACAGGTAATAAAGACACATGTTCCACTATGTTCATAGCAGCCATATTTATAATAGCCAGAAGCTGGGAACAACCCAGATGTCCCTCCACAGAGGAATGGATACAAAAATGTGGTACATTTACACAATGGAATACTACTCAGCTGTTAAAAACAGTGACTTCATGAAATTCGCAGACAAATGGATGGAACTTGAAAATATCATCCTAAGTGAGGTAACTCAGTCAGAAAAGAATGAAAATGGTATGTACTCACTGATAACTGGTTATTAGCCCCAAAATTTGGAATACCAGAGTCACTTCACAGCAACCATTGGGCTGAGCTTGAAGTCCCAGATGGAGGAGTTGGAGAAAGGATTGAAGGAGCTGAGGGAGTTGGCAGCCCAATGGAGGGAGCAACAGTGTCAACTGGCCTGATCTCCCAATGCTCCTGGAGACTGGATCACCAACCAAAGAATACACCAGGAGGGACCCATGGTGTTGGCCACATATGTGGCAGAGGAGGGCCATGTTAACCATCAGGGGGCAGAGAAGCCCTTGGACCTGAGGGTGTTAGATGCCCCAGTATAGGAGATTGCTAAGGATGGAAGACAAGAGTGGGTGGGAGGGTGGGCTAGGGAATACCCTCATAGAGGAAGGGGCAGGTGGAGGGGATTGGGAGGTTCCAAAGTAGAGATCTGGAAAGAGGGAAACATTTGAAATGTAAATAAAGTATCAAAAAAAAAATAAGTTGACTCTTAAAAAAAAAAAGAAAAAAGAAAGAAGAGAATATCATCCTGAGTGAGGTAACTCAGTCACAAAAGAACAAACATGGTATGTACTCACTGACAAGCGGGTATTAGCCCAAAAGTTCAGAGCACCCATGATTCAATTCACAGCAATTGTTGGATTGATATTGGGGTCCCAGGTGGAGGAGTTGGAGAAGGGACTGAAGGAGTTGAGGGACTTTGTAGCCCATTGGGAAGGAGTAACAGTGTCAACTGGTTAGGCCCCCCAGTGTTCCCAGAGACTGGACCACCAACCAAAGAATGCATATGGAGGGACCGATGGTACTTGCCACATACATGGCAGAGGAGGGCCTTGTTGGCCATCAGTGGGAGGAGAGGCCCTTAGGTCTGAAAGTGTTAGATGCCCTGTATAGGGGAATGTCAGGAAGGGAAGATGGGAGTTGGTGGGTTGGTGGGGGAATACCCTCATAGAGGCAGGAGGAGGGGGATGGGGTAGTGGGTTTCCAACGGTAGACCTGGAAAGGGAAAAATATTTGAAATATAAATAAAGTTTCAAAAATTAAAAAAACACTAAATATACAGAAGAAAGAAAGAATATTAATATCTACAAGGGAAAAAGAAGAAGTAACATATAAAATCAGGGCTATTATAATAACACCTGACTCCACAGAGAAAACTATGAAAGCCAGAATGGCCTGAATAGATGTCTTACCAACTTGTATAGAAAACTGATACCAACCTAGACTATTGTACCCAGGAAAACTATCAATAAGTAATAGGGAAAAAAATTCCCATGATAAAATCAAACTTATGCAATTTATTAAATCCAGCCCTATAGAAAGCACTGGAAGAAAATCTTCTCTCTGTAGAGGTTAACCATCCCCAAAGGCCACAGGAGAAAATAACCCTAGAACTGGAAATCAAACTGAACTGGAGACACCATAACAAAAAACTAAAAAGAATGAATGAAGACAGCTCACTGACAACCCTCAACATCAGTGGTCTCAGTTCCCCAAGGAAAAAGACACAGACTAACAGACTGGATTATAAAATATGTTTTATCTCTCTGATTCATTCAAGAAACACATCTAATCATCAAGGATAGACAACATCTCAGAGTATAAGGATGGAAAAAAGTATTTCAGACAAATGGACCCAAAAAGCAAACAGATATACCCATTGTAATATCTGACAAAAAAGACTTCAAACCAAAACAAATAAGATATAAGGATGGACACTACATATTCATCAAAGAAAAAAAATCTATCAAGAGGACATGCAATTCTTAACATCTGTGCACCAAATATAAGGACTCCCAAGCTCAATAAAGAAACATATACTACAGATTAAAATAACATATTGACTCTCACACACTGAGAGTAGATAACTTCAATATCCCATTCCCGTTGATACACAGGTAATCATGACAAAAACTAAACAGAGAAATATGGAAGCTAAATGATATCATAAATCACATGGACCTAACAGATACTTACATAACATTTCATCCAAACATAAAAGAATGTATCTTTTCAGCAGCTCATGGAACTTTCTCTAAAACTGTCCAATTACTTGGATACAAAGCAAGTTGTAACAGTTACAAGAAAATTGAAACAACACACTGAATCCTATCTGACTACCACAAATTAAAGCTAGATACCATTGTGATGTCATTTAGCTCTTGTATTTCTCTGTTTGGTTTTTGTCTGGATTACCTTTCTAGCAATGAGAATGAGGTTAAATCCTTAGCCATCACTTAAAAATCATTTGTTTTATTGATCTTGGCCATTCTGAGGGGTCTCTTGGAACTCCCAAACATCACAAGCTATTTTCCAAGGCTATTTGTTGCTTTCTATAACCTGATGGTAATGCCCTATTGCTGAAAACAATACTTATGTCATCAAAAATTGAGAATTGAGCTGGTGGCTAACTAGAAGCCTCACCCCTACTGGCCAGCATCTCCTATTACTTGAAACTTCATTCTACTAGAAGTTACTCTACAGACTACTAGAGGGGAGTGTGTGTGTGTGTGTGTGTGTGTGTGTGTGTGTAGAGCATTGAGGGTCTGTAGAAAGGTGGTAGTGGAAAGATCTTGGGGGAATTAGTAGAAGGGAAACACAACCAAATATATTGTATGAAAAAAATGAAATAAAAATTAGGTAAGCATACTTAGCAACCAAAAAAAATTGGGAAGTAAAACCACATTAAGATTATCCTAGTCAAATTAGCAACCACTAGGATTCCAAATAACCTCAAAAACCTGGCATGATTATGGGGAATGCAGTAGTCTTGAATGCTGTTGTGTTGTATGAACTAGTGCAGCCACTTTGGAAATCAGTTACTTGAAAAACTAGAAATAGAACTATCATATGACCAAGGTCCTTGGTATACATTCAAAGGATGGTATATCCCATTATGATACACTTGCATATCCATGATCACTGCTGCTCTATTCACAATATCCAGGAAATGGACAGATGTCTATCAACTGACAAATGGATAAGGGAAATACGGCACACATGCTTAGTGGAATATTAGTTGTAAAGAACAACGAAAAGATGAATATTTCAGATAACAGAATAGAACTGTTTGAGTGAGTTGCATGTGGCTCCTAGTTTTAAATATTGTTGTGTATTTAATTTGGCTTCTAAAAGTAGAAGCCAGCAAACTAGAAAGTGTTGTTGTTGTTGTTGTTATTGTTGTTTTGGATGGGAAAGAAACACATTAAAGAGGAGAGGGAACAATAGATTATGGATAATATGTAAATAGAGATGTAGAATACTGTGATTAGGAAGGCTTATATAGTATATATATACATGCATATAAGGGAGTTGTTTGGGAGTATGGGTGCTGACATAAATGCACACAAGCACACACACACATATGATCAATTAATATTAGATGCTACTAAAGTCAACAGGATCTTCAGCAACAAAAAGGCTTGTGTGCATGTGTCTGTGTGTATGTAACAACAGTTAAAGAGAAATGGGCCATGAAATTGAAAGAGAGCAAGGTAAGTAAGTATATGGGAAGTTTTAGAATCACTAAAGAGACTATTTTAATCTCAAAAAATTTGAAAATTAAAAAGTATGAATTTCACTGGTTAATAGAGTCATTCTGTGTGAGGTCATACAGATTCAGAAATAAAAATTGCATTTTTTCTTTTATTTATGGATGTCACTGTGAATACTCAGGTGTGTGCTTCATTTGGAATATCCATAGAGATAAGAAAATTGGTAATGAGAAATGGGGGGATTTCAAACACAATAGTATAAAGGAACAGGAAGAGTTAAATCGGATTGAAGAATAGGAATGTGGGGTAAAGGAAGGAATGTGGGGACAAATAATAACCTTGAAGGCCTTTCAACCAAATCATACGAAAACCTGCTAATGAAGATGAATTCCTCTTGAACTATACATACATATGTAAGTACATATACATACATACGAACTATACATATATCTGTATGCACACATGCATGTGAAAACATATAATATATACATACATACACAGATACACATATACATATGTATATATACCCATACATACATATGTACATATGTATGTATATACATACATATATACATACATACATATATACATAAATACATACATAGCTAAAAGCAGTTACAACATAACACTCCACTAACAAACTAACATCCCAATGCTAGGCAGAGTTAAACTCTTTTGGTCAGTGAGATCCTGTAGATGTCCAAGCTTTACAGGTTATTGGCAATGTTATTGGTTACTTTATAGAAGTTGAGTGTATGACCCTATTGCTGAGCATAATATGCTTCAGTCACAGATCATGGAGAAATCAAGCTGGTACTGGTCTGAAGGAGTCATCCCTACTGGCTAGCTTTCATAGCTCTGGAAGGTGATAGGCACATTACCAGACATGAAAGGCAATCATCAACCTCACCCACTTGAACCGTTTGAGCTAAATAATGACTAGACTGGCAAGACACACTCACTGGAGCAATAGTGACATGAAAGTGGTAGGAGCAGCCAACAACTTTCTGATTGGATTTTCGCCCCATTCCAAAAGATGAAGCCCATACCTGGCACCATTATTAGAACAAGAAGCTGTGGCTAGACAGGCAAGTTACATCCCCCAATGAAGAACTTGATGCTATTATTATGCTAAATGGATACAGTATTAGATTGTATCATACCAAATCTTAATGATGTGTGCTTACCTGTAGATTAATGCATCTTTCTCCTCCTCAGAGAAGTTCTATTTATAGTACATGATGATTTACACAGAGACCCACATGATGCCAGAGCACAGAGAATGAGGCCATGGAATGCTCAGCCCCCAAATAGTCCTTCCACATCACATCCCTCTCCCCAGGGCTCAGGGTTTTGTGAAAGAGGAGGCAGAAAGAGCAGAAGAGCAAGTGGCAATGGATGAACACAAGGAAACAGCATCTTCCAGACATGCATGCAAAGCAGCTGTATGTATGACAGTATACTCAAGAACTGTGCAAGAGATCAAACCAGACCCAATTCTATCTGCATGGACAGAGAGTTATGGATGAGGTTCAACCTGAGCCAAGGAACTATTTTCAGGTGATAGAGGCTGGGAGAGGAAGAGTCTGAGGTGGAGGTGTGTTACCAGGGAACAGATAGGGACAATAATTCATTTAATGGCTTTTTGAAAATATATTACATATGAACAAATCATACCTTGCAAGAAGTCAGGCTCTTCCTGAAAACTGGCTTTATGAACTACAGTCAATGGATGACTTCTGAGAGACAGAAAACTAGTCTTTCCCTAGATTAACTCCTAATTAGCTAAACACTACCCAGCAGTTGGCCTTTAAATTGTAAGCATACAAAAAAACTTAAATAAACTTGGCACATTGTATTTATATTTATTCACATATATGTAACAATAATAACAAAAGGAAAAAGACATGAATTCAAGAGGGAGTAAGGGAAGACATGAGGAGGTTGGAGGGAAGAAAGACATGAGCAAATTGTGTAATTATCTTTACCTGTATCTTTTGTTTATTTCAATTTACTTCAGTTTCTAAATTTAAACAAGAAGATAATTACACAAAAACCTAATACAAACAAAAGAAAACGGAAGCAGAAAAGCAGTTTGATGTTTCTGACTAGAAAATCAAAACAAAACAAAAATACAGTGAATGATTCTCCAGGGTTATATTGAAAAAAATGAAGATAAAATCATATAAGCTACTAATTACACTCACAGAATGAGGACAGTTATTACCTATCTGCTTTTAGTACCATTGCCTATAGTGGCTAAGAAAACACGGGAGTGTAAAACAGGAAGAAACATGACAAAGAGGAAAATGTGTTATAGTTTTAAAGTGTAGCATCTCCACAGGTTGATGGGTTTGAATATTTCATATTTTTCTTTGGCCAGTGGCTTTGTTTGGGAAGTTGTAGAAACTTCTGTATGTGGGACCTCAGAAGCAGATGTAGATCCATAAGGACTGAGCTAGAGTGTTAACACTGGCCATGTTTCAGCAAGTGATCTTGGTTTCCTAACTCTCAGAGATGAATGAGCACAAACCTTAGTCCTTTCCCTCTGACATGCCTTGCCTACTATGACAGACTATGTTCTCAGTGAGGTAGTAGAAACAGTCCCTTACATTGTTTCTTGTTCGGTATTTGGCTACAAAACAAGGACACTTACAGTGAAATTCAGTTGTCCCATTAGTGCCACTGTGTGTGTCAAAGTTCACTTAAAAATGGCTGTTTTTGCCTGTAGAAAACCAGGATATATGATGTCATGTTTTACATGCACAAAGAATCTAAAGAAATGAAAGAAGCCCTATCCAGTATTTGATATCCAATTTTGGTATAGATGACTTGTCCTCAAACATTAAATAATGCAGTCTTGTTTACATAACACTGAAATCTTAAACAACATTGAAATTATTTTTATTTATATGGGAAGATCTTATTAGCAGGAAAAAAAGTCCTAATTGATAATTGCTCAGAAAATGTACCTTTTGGCGGGAACCTAAAAATCACCTGCAGATGAAAGCTTATGTAAGATTATAAAACCCCGTATAAATTGTGAGATGCTCAGATTGAGGCTGGTCTCTTTTGAGCAGTGACCACAACCCCAGTCATGCATTATTAAAGATTTTCTTTCTTTTTCTTTTTTTCCTTTTCTGTAGTGTTCCTTTTAAATCTCTGGATGCTTGGCTTGAATTTTATGCTAGAGGGTAGCCTTCTCCCGTTAATCCAGAGTAGCCATGACAGTGTATGCTGCCTGGGGCAATAAGTTCAGACCCTGGAGTTGAAGTCCTTAGATAACATGATTCCCTGCTAAGGCATGAACCTCATGGCCATGAGTTCAAGAACCGAATCTGTGCTCCACAACAAGATGAGCAGAGGTGAGCTTATCACCATTTCTTTTTTTTTTTTTTTTGATCCTTTCATCTTGCTTTCAGAATCCCCACTCCGTAACACTCACCTCTGCCTGCCAGATGGGGTTTACAGTGTTGCCTATGATCGTGGATCTCCTTTCCTGTCCATGATGTGGGAGGGCTGGAAAGATGCTGTGTTTTCCAGGTTGAATGGAAATCTTCAGATAAGGGTCTGGGTTGAAAAACATCCCTTTCTTCAATCCCATGGCCTGGAAATCTATAAAATAAGTGATAGTTTATTTAAGTATGTTTTAATGAGGTTGAGTATGTACAAGTCCTATGCAAGAACAAATGATCCAAAACATGTAATGGTTTAAATGAGAAATGCCCCCCCACCCATAGTTTCAGATATTTAAACACTCGCCCTCAGTTGGTGACACTGTTTGTGAAGGTTTTGAGAGGTACAAGATGTTATTAAGGATAGATTTGAGAGTCTGTAGCATCACCTTACTTGTAGTCCACTCTTTGCTTGAGGTGTACAGTTGAAGATATAATCACCCAGTTTTCTGATCCAGTCATCTGCAGCCGTTCTTTCCTGTCATAATGAACTCTTATCCTTCCAGAACCATAATCTCAAAATAACTCTTCTGTAAGTTGCTTTTGGTCATGTTATTTTATTACATCAACAGAAAAATGACTAATACACAGATGAAACTTTTTCTTTCTTTCTTTCTTTCTTTCTTTCTCTTTTTTAAATATTTAGACTATTTCCCATTACAAAAAAGGACTGATTTGTATCTACACAGAATACTATTTGGAACATTTCTTGGTGTATGTTGTGTCTGGGAAAGAAATCCTTGTCACATTATGCCGATTCAAATGGCACTGTGGACACATTACTTTTCCTGAGAGGACCATTGGTCCTTACTGGACTGGATTTCTAGTGCTCCACAAATAGATTAACAGGATGGGAATGGGTGAGAGGATGATGGCGGACATGGAAGAAAACTAACGGGAGACATGTTAAATCAAAGATAGGAAGTTGTTTTGCAAGGTCAAGACATAGGAAAACCAAGGACAGTCATTTTACAATAAGTACAACTTTCACTGAGTAAGGATAAACAGAAAAAAATGTTTGAAAGAGCAGATAACTATGGAAGAAAAGTAAACACTCTTCGGAGCTAGGCACTCATCACTGATAAGAGTTACAAGAAACTATGGTGTTAGGAAGAGGAGACCTTGGCAATTGAACAGTCTTGCTTAAGGTGTATGCACAATTCCACATTGTAAAGAGGGAGTCTATTTCTTCAATTGTTCTTACTCTTTCTTCTACAAATCTTGGAAGTCAGGTTTTTAATCACTTCTTCATGAAAAGTCTTGTAATTCTGGTTGGTCAATCTCCAGTTCAGTTGTCCAGTTGCTTGTTACTAGATTCCTTGTCCCTTGATTTATTCTCACAGCCAATTTTGGTCTTGTCAGCTTTGTGATATTTGGGGACTTCACTTAGTGTCCTTGCTTGCTTGTCTCTTGCAACTTTAAAATATGAACCAAAACCAACATGGTGATGAAAGGGTTTACCTGGCTTACATATCCTGATCACAATCCATCACTGAAGGAAGTCAAGGCAGGAACTCAAGTAGTAGCAGAGGCTGGGATAATGGAGGAAAGCTATTTGTTGGCCTGTTAACTATTGCTTGCTCTGCTTGGTTTCTTAGGCTAAGCCCACTTACCCAAGCATGGCATCACTAACAATACTTCAATCAGCAAATCAAAGAACTCATTTTACAGCATAGCCATACTTCAGTCTTATGAAGGCAGTTCTTCAACTGAGGTTCTCTCTTCCAAGGAGACTTTAGTTTATATCAAGTTGACAACAACTAACTATCACCTTTAGTTATGGACTAGGTGATCTTTCCTTTTACCCTTTTTTTGAAAAATTTTTATTGGATATTTTCTTTATTTACATTTCAAATGCTACCTCCTTTCCCTGTTTCCCCCTCTAGGAAACCCCCTATACCATCCCCCCTTACCCTGCTTCTATGAGGGTGCTCCTCAACCCATCCACCCACTCCTGCCTCCCTGCACTCGAATTCCTTTATACTGGAGTATCAATCTATCTATTGAGCCTTCATAGGACCAAGAAATTCACCTTCCATTGATGCCTAAAAAGGCCATCCTCTGTTGCATATGCAGCTGGAGCCATGTGTATTCACTCTGGGCTCTGAGGGTCGGGTTGGGGGTCTGGTTGGTTGGTATTGTTGTTCTTCCTATGGGGTTGCAAACCACTTCAGCTCCTTCAGTCCTTTCTCCAACTCCTCCATTGCTTGGCTGCATTCACTTCTGTATTTGTAAGGCTCTAGCAGAGCCTCTCAGGAGACAGCTGTATCAGGTTCCTTTCAGCAAGCACTTCTTGACATCCACAGTAGTGTCTGGGTTTGGTGACTGTATAAGGGATGGATTCCCAGGTGTGGCAGTCTCTGGATGGTCTTTCTTTCAGTCTCAGCTCTACACTTTGACTCTGTATTTGCTCCCGTGAGTATTTTGTTCCCCTTTCTAAGAAGGATCGAAGCACCCATACTTTGCTCTTCCTTCTTCTTGAGCTTCATGTGGTCTGTGAATTATATCTTGGGTATTCTGGCTTTTGGGCTAATATCCATTTATCAGTGAGTGCATACCATGTGTGTTCTTTTGTGATTGGTTAACTTCACTCAGGATAATATTTCTAGTTCAAACCATTTGCCTAAGAATTTCATGAATTCATTGTTTTAAATAGCTGAGTAAATGTACCACATTTTCTGTATCCATTCCTCTGTTGAAGGACATTTGGGTTCTTTCCAGTTTCTGTCTATTATAAATAAGTCTGCTATGAACATAGTAGAGCATGTGTCCTTTTTATAGGTTGGAGAATCTTTTGGGTATATGCCCAAGAGTGGTATAGCTGGGTACTCAGGAAATACTATGTCCAGTTTTCTGATGAACTGCCAGATTGATTTGCAGAGTGGTTGTACCAGCTTGTAATACCAACAACACTGGAGGAGTGTTCCTCTTTCTCCACATCATCGCCAGCATCTGCTGTCACCTGAGTTTTTCATCTTAGCCGTTCTGACTGGTGTGAGGTACAATCTCAGAGTTGTTTTGATTTGCATTTCTCTGATGACCAAGGATCTTGAACATTTCTTTAAGTGTTTCTCGGCCATTTGATATTCCTTAGTTGAAAATTCTTTGTTTAGCTCTGTACCCCACTTATTATAGGGTTATTTGATTCTCTGGAGTCTAACTTCTTGAGTTCTTTGTATATATTGGATATTAGCCCTCTATTGGATGTAGGATTGGTAAAGACCTTTTCCCAATCTGTTGGTTGCTGTTTTGTCCTATTGACAGTGTCCTTTGCCTTACAGAAGCTTTGCAATTTTATGAGGTTCCAATTGTCTATTCTCGATCTTACAGCACAAGCCATTGGTGTTCTGTTCAATAAATTTTCCCCTGTGCCCATGTGTTTGACGCTTTTCCCCACTTTCTCCTCTGTAAGTTTTAGTGTATCTGGTTTTATGTGGATGTCCTTGAGCTACTTGGACCTGAGCTTTGTACAAGGAGATTAAGAATGGATCAATTTGTACTCTTCTACATGCTGACATCCAGTTGAACCAGCACCGTTTGTTAAAAATGCTGTATTCCCCCCCCCACTGGATGATTTTAGCTCCTTTGTCAAAAATCAAGTGACCATAATTGTGTGGGTTCATTTCTGGGTCTTCAATTCTATTCAATTGATCTTCCTTTCTGTTTCTGTACCAATACCATACAGTTTTTATCACTATTGCTCTGTAATATAGCTTGAGGTCAGGGATAGTGATTCCCTCAGATGTTATTTTATTGTTGAGAATAGTTTTCACTCTCCTGGGATTTTGTAAATCAGGATCAGATAAACCATCTAAATGTCCCATAACCCCTAAAGAAATAGAAGCAGTCATTTATAGTCTCCCAACTAAAAAGAGCCCAAGACCAGATGGGTTTTGTAGGTCTATCAAAACTAACTCAATGAAAAAAACCACATGATTATCTCATTAGATGCCGAGAAAGCATTTGAAAAAATTCAGCATCCCTTCAATATAAAAGTCTTGGAAAGATCAGGAATTCAAGGCACATACCTAAACATAGTAAAAGCAATATACAGCAAATGAGTAGCCAACATCAAACTAAATGGAGAGAAACTTGAAGCAATCCCACTAAAATCAGGCACTAGACAAGGCAGCCCTCTCTCTCCCTATCTATTCAACATAATACTTGAACTTCTAGCTAGAGCAATTAGACAACAAAAGGAGATCAAAGGGATACAAATTGGAAAGGAAGAAGTCAAAATATCACTGCTTGCAGATGATATGATCGTATACTTAAGTGACCCCAAAAACTCCACCAGAGATCTACTACAGCAGATAAACAACTTCAGCAAAGTGGCTGGATACAAAATTAACTCAAACAAATTATTAGTTTTCCTCTATTCAAGGGATAAAGAGTCGGAGACAGAAATTAGGGAAATGACACTCTTCACAGTAGTCACAAATAATATTGCATACCTTGCAGTGACTCTAACCAAGCAAGTGAAAGATCTGTATGACAAGCACTTCAAATCTCTAAAAGAAATTGAAGATCTCAGAAGATGGAACGATCTCCCATGCTTGTGGATTGGCAGGATTAATATAGTAAAAATGGCCATCTTGCTGAAAGCAATCTACAGATTCAATGCAATCTCCATCAAAATCCCAACTCAATTCTTCATAGACTTAGAAAGAGCAATTTGCAAATTCATTTTGAATAACAAAAAACCCAGGATAGCTAAAACTTTCCTTTTGGTATTTATTCTTCTTACATTTTCTTCTCTCTCTCTCTCTCTCTCTCTCTCTCTCTCTCTCTCTCTCTCTCTCTGTGTGTGTGAGTGACAAGTTGGTACAGGTATGTTTGTCAGAGAAAAGCTTGTAGGAGTTGGTTCCCTCTTTTCATTATGTAGATCCTAGGGTTTGACCTCAGTAGGCCTGGTATCAGACACTGTTACCTACTATGTATTCTTCCTGGAACAGTATCTATTTTTATCATAGAAAGATATAGTGAATTAAATGAATGTGGGTATATCCTGACTATAAATATTATATATCTGTGATTTTCCAGGCTTCCTTCTTTAGTTGCTATGTTTATAGCCCCAGTTCCACTACATTGTTGTAAATTGTCATCTTGGAATAATAAAATTATGTACTGTGGACAACAGAGATGACTTAACTCAAAACACCTTATTAACTGATTTTGAGTCATGTTGAGGTACAGAAAAAATTTCCTGGTATATCTAAGAGCCCATATCTGAATGACAGAGACAAAATGGGGTCTGAGGAACAGAATTGTTGTCCTTTCTCCAGCCATATCCTTCCTGAACCTCAAGATACCACTGGAGCTTTGGTCATAGAAAATTACTTTTGGTTTCTGTCAAATTCTTGTGTGATATTTCTTGTTTCTACTGTTTTTGAAAATCAGTACATACTGTTACTTCTTAAGCATTTCAATAGGAACGTGAAAATGGAAAACCAAGGGTTGCATGTGTTTATCCTGGTTTAAAAAATTATTAAAATTTTCTCTTCTCTCTCTTTTTTTCTCCCACCTAAAGAGGTACTTGATAATGTCTGGGATTCACTATTAAACATTCATTTGCTTTATGAGACATGCTTCAACCTAGAAATCCACAACAGATGATAATTTATTTCTCCAAAAGTCTCATGAGAGCTCTGATCTATGACACACTTGCTATGGAGAACTGACTTGATAAGCTACAGTCACAGTTTTCTACTGTGGTCAGCAGAATTTGGGTTTTGTGCAATGGTGTTCTCTTGCAGGTGACTTAACTAAGATGTATTCTGGATTTTATGTATTATTTTACTCAGCGCATCTCAGTGTTCTTTCATACTTCTAATGACAAGATAATTTTCAGTTTATAGAAGAGTTCTGTAAAAAATGCCAAGATTTCCTATAACTCCTTTGTTTGTTTTTCCATTGTCAATAAACTAGAGAGCCACCATAGAGTCATGAAAATGAAAAAGTAACATCCTCTTTGCTAGTCATCAATTTCCTCCAAGCTGAAGCATTTCTTCACTGAGGGAGGAGGAAGAGAGACTTAGAAGCAAACAACATTGCAAGTTCTGCACAGCAGAAGCATATCTGATCCACAAGCTCCTCACCAGAGATCGTAGAAGCAGAAAAAGCTGCCTGGAGAAGAGAATCTCTGCTCAGTGGAGCTTCTTGCAGAACACTCTCCAACCTGTGCTGCCTGCACAACCTTCAGAGGGCTCTAATAATGCAGCTGTTCTGAGTTCTCACCCATAGTGAGGTAGACTTTTCAGTGATGCAGCTCCTTCTGAGCTGTTCATGCTCTTTTAAGTGGCCCCAATTAACATATTCATTTATTATTATTTGGTCTACTTCAGTAGAACGGTTACATTGATCTGTCATCAATTTCCCAGCCAGGGTTAACAGACATTTGCTCACATTTCCTCAGGAAAAGCTTTACATAACACTGAACTATTAATTTTTTAAATTGTCTAAACTAAAATGGACTTTATTTTCATTTCACTGATTCCCCCTCACTCACAAAGAATTCTATTTTGATCAGCTCAGCTTTGATCTGTTCTGCTTAAGTGGGTCAACTGGAAATTCTGTTTAGTTCTGTTACTTGCCCTGGGTAAACTCTCAATACTGCCATTAAGGCAAACTTCCCTTCACATGGTGTCAAAAACACTGCTACTTTATTACTGACTGAATTTCCATTATTTTTACTTATTCAAAGGCAATCGACCAGATACTTTTTATTCTTATTTTTATTCCACAGGTGAGGTGAATGAGACACAAAGAGATTGAAGTATGTCAGTTAAAGTTAAGTGGTCGATATTCAGGTTTACTGCACATGGTGGTTTGAATGAGAAATGTCCTGCATAGACCAAGGCATTTGAACACTTGGTTCCTTATTGGTGGTGCTGTCTGGAGAGGTTTTAGTGAGGTGCAACCTTGCTGGAGGAACTACACTGCATGGGGTGGGCATGAGAATTTAAAATTTTTGTCCTAATTTCAATCCTTCTGTGTTTCCTGCTATGGTTGGTGATGACCTCTCTCTGCTTCTCGATCCTCTCTCCATGCTTGCTGCTTGCTGTCATGCCTGCACCCTGCCATGACTGACTCATAGTTTTCTAGAACTGTTAGCCAAAATAAACACTCTCTTCTTTAGTTGTCACTTCTTGTGGTGTTTTACAGCACCAACAGAAGGAAACTAATGCACTGCATAATGCTTCTAGGTGAGCAACATGTACCTGAGAGAGAGAAGCTGATCAGCCTCCTGCTTCCTTGACTTTGCACAGTTTCTTCAGAGCCAATACCTTTAAAGATCTGTAAAAGGAAGGAAAAATGAAAGGCAAGTAAAAGAGACATCAAAAGAGATACTACACTATAGCAAGGGGCACTGAGATGCTAATAGGAAAGATCTGTAGCAAGCTGGTCAGCCTCCTTGTGCTATCTCACTGTGTCTCTCCTCTAACCAAATTCTTTCCCTCTCCCTTCTGTGGCTTGTGGGAAAATCTGTTTCTTGGGGAAGAATTCTGTTTATGGGCAGTCAGAAAACCCTAAAAAACAAACTTAATACAGACAATACAAATATGTCATTCTGAGTTGCTCTTGAGGGGCAATCAAGGGGACAGACAAGATATAAAACACTATGTTTAATTGAACTCAGATTTCAATCTTTAGATAAATGTCTGTTTAGCCTGTTTATGGATATTTGTGCTTGTTCAAATAAGAATGACCCTCATAGATTTGAATATTTGGTTATAGGGGAGTGGCACTATTAGAAAGTGTGGCCTTGTCCGAGAGTGTGTGCATGTGTGCATTGGTTGGAGGAAGTGTGTCACTGGGGGTGGGATTTGGGTTTCAAATACTCAAACCAGGCCAGTCTTTCTCCCTCCCTGCTGCCTGATAGTCTGAATGTAAAACTCTCATCATCATGTCTGACAGGGTGCTGCCATGCTTCCTGAAATGGACATAATGAACTAAACCTCTGAAAGTAAGCAAGGCCCAGTTAAACGTTTTGTTTGTTTGTTTATAAGAGGTGCTGATGTATTGGTGTCTCCTCACAGTGAAAGGACACTAAGACAATGCTGTGTACCAACTTGACAAAGGATGGAATGAGTGTAAATCCTCCTGTTTCCCTTTCTTGGATGTAAGTGTTGTCTTTTAATAGGAGAAAATAGGTGGTGAGCAGAGTGAGCTTGTGCCCTTAGAATATAGGATTTAAAAAATGTTCAAAGAGGTATTCAGGAAATTATAATGTTAAGCTAATTCTAGCCATCTATGAGATAGAATGACTTTTGTTCAAGATGGGATAACCCACTCAGGAGCCATTTAAATCTCTAAAAGTACAAACAGAAAGAGAAGAAGGAGGTTTAAAATATTTTAGATGGAGATAGATTTTTGTGATAAAATAGGTATTGTCCTAAAGATGAATGTGTGCGTATATGTGCATGTGCGCATGCACGCGCTCATGCAAATACACACACACACACACACACACACACACACACACACACACACACGATGCTAGCATACATTCACAATTAAAACAAAATCAGAAATGCTGAAGGCAAAGTCAGAAAGGTTTCCATAAGTTAAACAAGGTTTACAGATGATGGGACTTAAGGAAAATCAATGTTTAGTAATTAACTCTTTGTATTTTTAATTTGTATAAAATTTAGGCAAAACTTAGACAAAAGAACCCAAGTTTTAAATAAGTCTTGGTTTTATTATAACTCAGTTTCCTCAAATAGTGAAAATTCAAAGTTAGCAAAAGCTAACGTAATTGGCTTGATTAGACATACAACAACATTTAAATCCACTTTTGTTACCATTAATAAATCATTATAACCTTAAGGATTCTAATGAACTTTGGTTATTAAACAAAGATGAGGAATTATAAACTAAAGAAAAAAATCAGCATGCTTCTGAAAACATACCTCAGACTCTTACAACTTTTTGATTCTTTCAACTTTGAAATTTAACTCTCGTGCAATGCCTGTATTATATACTGTCTTTGTTATAAGTTTTTTTGTCTTAGATAACTAGGAACAGTTTGTAAACAAGAAGTAATGTGACTCATCAGCATGCAAGGTGTTTATATAGGTGTTTATATAACAAATACTCAGATAAATGGAATACTTTTCTTTCCTTCTGATATCTTTGAGGTAAGGTCTCTTGCTGTGTTGCCCAAGTTGACCTCAGAATATTGATCCTGCCCCTTAGCTAAAGCTGGGGTTGCAAGCATACAACTGTGCAGCTCTGACATAATCATCTGAGAACAAATGTTTACAATAATGACAATAATAGCTATTGTTAAGCAATTAGAAAACAATTCTTGAATGTTCTTTTTAGAAAATATGGTCCAAGCCCCATACTGAGGCTTCTGGAGATTAAAAAAAAATTTATATCTTTAACCATTTGTGAGTTATATATATTATATTTATATCTTTAACCATTTGTCAGTTTGTTTCCATCATAAAAGGGTCAATGTTAAAACATGACAGAGATTAACAAATGTATTTGTCCAAAAGAAAAATATTATTTCAATGGATAAGAATAAACAAAACAAAGAAAATTTTAACCATTAGAAAGAACTTGGTTGTCAATTTCCAAATGAGATTTCATGACAAAACTTATGGGAAATCTGAATTTTAAGTTATATATTGTCTAAATATTCCTGTAATCTAAAGATTTTTGTAAGAAATAGTAAACTGAATGTGCTTGATTCTTTAAACATAAATTATAGCTATCTAAATAATAAAACATAAAGATTACTTTAAAATAGTAACAATTTCAAAATTTCTGATAATCAATTTATTATCCCTGCATCTCAATGAGCAACATGAAGGAAATTTTAAGACACCAAGAAACTTGCTTTTTTTCACTGTATGTTATAATTTTAAAATGCATCATTCTGAAGATTAATCATATTTAATAAATAAATAAAATTTTATTGGAACTAGATTAAATTCATCTCTAAGAAAAATGAAGCCAAAAAATTGCAGGAAAGTAGATGGAGTTAGAATGTATAATATGTTAGCAGGGTTATACAATGTTAGAAAGAAATAAACCACATGTTCCCTCTCATATGCTGACTTAGATCATAAATTTTCATATATGTAAATGTTGATACATTATCCATGAAGAAAAAAAGACAAGAAAAGCTAACTAGGGAGTGAGGAAGGGCTGAATGCAGGTAATGAGCATGAGTCATGAAAGAAGATATGAAACTAATTGTTTTCTAGGTCTAATTGTCATGGATTTTTTTGGTGGTGGACAAGTGAATAAAATATACTTGATACTGAAAATGTAAAGTGTAAAATTTAATGTGAAGCTTCACAATGTCTGTTATTAACAGCAATTCTGACTGTACATAAGTTATCTAAGTTGTATGGACTTTGGACCTGTTTATTTTTGATGTATGTTTTTACTTACTTGCAAGTTCTCCTTTTATAAAATAGTAAATAAACAAATAGGATTTGGCCCTTGCTGAAATATTGGGAACAAATGCAAAGCCTGCCTTTGCACTCTTAGTTGGAGGAACATCCATCCCTTAGCTTTCCTCATAGAAATTGCTTCCCCTTTCTACCCTTGACTTTGTGGGATAGAGACAGAATTTAAAGTCACAATACTGAGAGAGTCTCATAAATATTCCATTAGAAAATAATTCTGGAATCTTCTAGTAAATATTTGGATCACATTGAACTTTGCTGGTTAGTAAATCATGTATGTGACTTTAGCACAAGGACTCAAGTTTGGACTTAATTTGTTTTATCTCTAGCATTTGACTTATATCTGTTTCAAATCAAAATGTGTTCTAAAATTGCCATCTGAGAAAGGCTAACAGAAAGAGGTTTAAGAGATAGAAATTAAAACGAAGAATATTATATGATTACTTCAGAACTCTTGCTGTCCTGGTATAGCTGGGATTACTTTATTTAGAAACTAACTTTCATAACACCAGAGAGTAAGTAAGATAATAACTTTTGTCTCAGTATTACGGAGTAAAATTTCTTTTTGTGTTTATTTAGGTAATTATTAAAGGTATGCTGCAAATATAAGTTGTGGATGTGTAAGGGAGGATGAAAAAAAAACAGAATTAATTCACAAAACAATTCTAATAAGCCTGGGTCAGTGAGTCAGTCACTGAAGTGCTTGCTATGGAAGCATGAAGACCAGCATTCAAGCATGAGCATGCATGTGGGTGAAAGACCAGGCAGAGTGGCAGACAGTTGTATTCCCAGCTCTGTGTATGCAGAGACAGCTCTCTCAAACTTGCTGGTCAGAGAGCTCAAACTGCAATCTTCAGGTCCCAGTAAGTGTCTGTCTTTAAAACTAAAGTGGGTTGCTCCTGAGGAACAACATCTGTTGTTGACCTCTGGCCCTCACGCACATCTACAGGATAATGTGAATGCACAAACACATAAAACCAATTAACACATTCAGTGAAAAGATAAATGTCTAATTGACATCTTCTGAGCACAGATAGAACAAAAAAGTCTGCTTTTTAAAAACTTTTATTTAAAAAAGACTCTAATGGTTTGCGTTACAGTTTGTATTCATGGTTTGTGTGACGGTCTTGTGTGTTCCAGAACTGACCATAGAGTTAAAGGCTTGATTCTCACCACATGTGACTATTGGGAAATGGTGCAGGCTTTAGGTGATGGGCCTGGTAGAAAGATGTTGGGTTGCTAGGGAAAGCCCTTGAATTTGCTACTGGGATGCAAACCTACTCTCTTTCTGTTTTCTTCCCAGCCATTATGAGTTGGACAAAGTTCTCTACAGGGTGCTCTCGTCCAGTGACATTCTGTCTCACCAAAGCCTTCAGACATTGAGACTAGCCAACCATAGAATAAAGCCTTCAAGACTGTAAATCATTACAAAACAATTTTTAATTTCTAAGTCTCAAACAACATTTTGATAAAGCAATAAAAACATGTTGCTACTATTAAAATCCAAGTCAAAAGGCCCCCAAAACTTAAACTTTCTATCAATTTCCCCAAATGGAAGGAAACTCTGTTTCTAGATCAGGATTGGATGAACATGTTTGAGAACGTGGGTGTGGGCTGTGAGTATGAGAAGACCATAAAACCTGGCTAAATATGATTAAATTGATTTGTGGAAATGACTCCGGACATGTTCCAAGTCTTCTTGCTTATGAAAGCAATTCTTTATAAGCATAACTAGTGGGAAAACAATAGCATCATCACTGTCTTCACCATCATCAGCAACAATAACAACAGAAAATAACTACAACTGAGAAAAATGTGACATTTTGGTATTCTTGCCTTTCCACAGTCTTGCTAAGTCTTCTTTGGCTCATGGGATGAAAAAAAAAAAACACTCCTCATTTCAACATGATCCTGTTCTGTTCTCTTTCAAGTTTACATTGAAAAGGCCAGATAATAGAGGCCATGAAATAATTAAGCCAAGTCCATCGTAAAGCAATTTTGAGAGCATTGTCATGATGGTTTACTGTTAAAGTCAATATAAGAAATACATTATTACACTATAGAAACTGTGAATCTGGGAGACACTCTGCCTCGGAATTTGTGGCCCCAAATCAAGTAGTAATATAATGTCATCTTCCTGACTTTTACTTTGGTGGCCTTTTCCCAGCTGCATGGATATTGCCTTTCAAGGATGTTGGAGTTGTTCAGAACCTGTGGCACCCAGGCTTTGGCATGACTAGGGATGTAGCTGATGGTGGCTTTTAAGACAGCTGTGGGAAGCTGTGCTAGGATCTTTAAAGGGTCATGTTGATACAATATATGCCAAGACCAGCCAAGGATTTAATCTCCATTCCAAGAGAAAATCACAAGGCAGTGTGGAGAAAGTGCTTCTTCTACTCAAGACCCTACAGATGCCTCCACAGAATGGGGAATGTCCGGAGGAAAATCTTCCATCAGGACATATCTTTGATAAAGAACTCAGGAAGTTTTCAGTGGATAATGGAGTGAGCTGCAGAAAGATTATCATATATTATGTTGGAGAAATTGTATAGCTAGATGAATTTCTGTCCTTTGAAATATAATCAGAGATCCTAAGGCATATCATGAGCTTGTTAAGAGACACAGGGATGCACTGGAAAAATGCAACCAGGCAAGGATGCTGGAGAGGGAAACTTTGCTTCAAAAATTATTTTGACAGAGAACAGAAGAAAATATAAAGCTTATTACTTGTGCTACCAATAAAATAACAAACATATTAAAATGTGCAGCAAGAGATATGGAAAAACTAGCTGTGTGTCCTTCAGACCTAGCACAACTTAGACGTCCCTCCATAATGTGCTTGAGTCAATGCAGACCCTGTGTTTCTGTCCACCATCTCTATCTGCCCAGCCTTGCATTACTTTCCTTCCAGGCTAGAGTTTCCATCCATACTGCTAGTCTTAGTTTGCGTGCCACCTCCTCTGGAAGCCAACAGTTACTGAGCTTCTTTGTCACACTTCTTTCTTACACACTAGCACAAGAGGCTCCATGCTCCAGCCCTGTGGGCTTCAGATAGTATTATACTAGATGATACAGTCGCTATGAGTTTTCAATTACAGGGCTTACATTTAATTTACATTTACATTAGTGTCTA
The DNA here is from genome assembly GCA_019843965.1 of Rhynchomys soricoides. Taxonomy (NCBI): domain Eukaryota; kingdom Metazoa; phylum Chordata; class Mammalia; order Rodentia; family Muridae; genus Rhynchomys; species Rhynchomys soricoides. Next base: position 3,581,058 of record JADRCH010000101.1, on the reverse strand, counting down.
TAACATCTTACCAAAAGGGATTCTTATCTATGCTTACAACCACCAAATAAAGGGAGCCTCAGAACATCAAGAAGAAATTACAATCTCATTTTATACCAGAACCACAATAGCTGCTAATGCTAAAGATAAGGGAGATGAAAAACAGAACTATAAGTATTTAGAATTTATTACTATTAACATTAAAGTGTGGGTTATATCAAAGAAACATTGGACATCTTGTCTTTCTTCCTAAAGAACTACAGGTTTATTGTAGTTCTTAAAATAATTCAGTGGTATTTTGGGAATGATATAATGTCCTTAGGTGTAACCTTCCCTAAAAAAATTAATGTAGTACCAGCAATAATCTGTGAGAAAATAGAATTTAAAGTGCATTCCAGCAAATTTAATTACATTTTCTCTTTGAAGCAGTGTGATTAAGTTCCCAGATCAGATTCCAAAAGTTTACATGAATTCAGACATTCACTGGATTTTTACCAATAAAAGACTTGTGTTGCTAAATTAAAGCTAAGTTTAATTTCTATTACAACACCATATGTTCAAAGAAACTACTAGCTTTTTAAAAATGATAATATCGTAAAGATGTAGTTAATTGAGAAGGAAGAGCATTTATTTAAAAAAATTTTTTTTGGTCTGTCTTAATGTGATAGAAATCAAATAGAGAAATGCAAGAAAAACAACCTTGAAAACTGTTTCATTCTATCAAGAAATAAGGGCAACAATAGCACAGTCTAAAATCTACTTACACATTAAAATACGGTTGTAAGAAAGTCCTTTTCTAGAACTTACACTGGACCTATACACTTAGTTTTAATATGGTGGTGATAGCCCAGAGCTACTCTCTATTCTCAGCATCCCATGGGCTCAGGACTGGTCTCTCACAGTGTTTTGTGACAGCATTCACTGGCAAATAGAATTGATGACAGACCAAAGTACAGATACCACCAAAGTCCAACTTGGTGAATCAGTGAGTTCTTCTAAGGGGGAGTTTACCAACAGGAATATGGGTGATGCCATGATAGCTGCATCACCAAAATCCCATGATTCACAAAAGACCAAAACCTGTAGCACATTGCTCAGGCTGCAGATGGCTCAACTGGTTGGAGAGTATCCTTTCAAGGTATTTCTTTTTCTATTGGTCTTAGACTCTACCTTATCAGCTAGCTAGCTTTCAATGTACTGTAAGGTGCTCTGCAAGTTACTAAGGGAGAAAATTAAATTAATCATCAGTTTTACCCAGCTATGCACCCTGAAAGTTATAATAATGACTGGTCTGGGAAGACATGCCCACTTGTATAATAGTGGTCTGACCATTATGGGACAAACCAGGCAGATTTTGATTGCATTTGAGACCCACTCCACAGGACTGGCATCATTATCAGGTTAAGAGCTTATGGCTAGACAAATCATTCTCCTAAATGTGCATAGCATTAAACTGACCGGTCTTACACCCGTAGCCAATACATCTTTCGTTCTTCATCTGAGAAGCTTGTATTTGCAGTAGATGGTGATTAAAACAGTGATCCACAACTGGTCAAGGTGCAGAGAATAAGAGATCACAGAATTCTCAGGTTTAAAGAGAGCATGCTACCACAGTCCACTGTGTGAGGGTCAGATATCATTGTGGAATTGTGGAAGAGGGGGCAAAATGAGTGTGGGAGCCTGAAGCAGTAGATGACTATAAAGAAACAACATCTTCTGGTTACAGCAGGGCAGCTGCACATGTGAACTCACTGTGGATAGAGTATTTAACACCTATGCAGGCCCAAGTCAGACCAAATCCTAGTATGGCATGAGGAGCTTGGCATGAATTTCATCCCAAGTTATGGAGCTCTTGGCACTAGAAGATTGAGAGTCAGTTTCCTTTAAGAATGTGGTCCCTAGTAAGTGGACCACTCCACACATCCAAAAATATTAGGCTGCAAAAACTGCTCTTAAGCTGGGTATGGTAGTGCATTCTAACACTCATTCTACGAGTGATCTATATAGCAGGTTCAAGGACAGCTGGGGATATGTAGAGGAATCCTATCTCAACAAACAAACAAACAAACAAACAAAACAATCCCCCAATACAGCAACAACAAAAACAACAAACCATCAATGATCTTAAAAGAATAAAAATGATATAAAGTTATAGTTGGGTGAGTAGAAAGGATGATGGATCTGGGAAAAGTTGCAAAAATTGGTAAATATGGTCAAAACATGTTTTATGAACCTCTAGAAGAAGTAATAAGAAAAATGTGAGTACAAAGATGAAAACTAGGGGGAAATTCAGGAAAAGATAATGTCTATTCTTTTAGTACTGAACAGAACCACACAGTAGAGAACCAAAGGTGTGATTTAAATCCTGGATGTGATCTCAGCACTTGGGAGGCATAGGAAGAATGATCTATGTAAATGCAGCTTGAATAGTTGGTTCCAGGACAGCTTGGGCTACTTGCTGAGACCATGTCTCAAAAGAATATAATCAACAATAACAATGTCAAACCCAAAATACACAAAAAGCAAAACAAAGCTGAATCCTGGATGTGTGATTTGCTAGTAGTTTGACTTGAGGCACATTGCTTGGGTTCACTTGTTAGATAGAGTTTGTATTTACCCAAAGAATAGAGAATGAGATTTTATCTTTTCTAGATCTATCATTTCATATAACTAAGATGAATCTGAGGCAATACATTCTAATTAATTAGTTTAAGTTTAAAAAGAAATTAAAACATCAAAAATATAAATATCCAAAATCAGTTATTATAAACATGTTTCTTAAAGAAAGCCTCATACACTGCTACTGTCTCCCCATGGAAACATTTTGCTGAGGGAGATCCAGACACTTGGCATGTCTCTAACATTCAGGTTGCTTGCACTCTGAAAAGGACAGCTTTTGGTGTCTTTATTTATTACTAGTCAGAGGTGTGTGTGTGTGTGTGTGTGTGTGTGTGTGTACCCTCTTAATTCATCTATCAAGGTATAGGTGTGAGTAATTGCAGATGTGTTTAAGTATATAAGTGTGTGTGTGTGCATACATGAAAAAAAGCAGGAAAGCAAATAACTATGTGAGTTGGGACTGAGCAGGAGGAAGAGCAGAGACTTACAGGGGCTGCTGAGTTCTTGACAGTGACACTGGGGGTTGTAGCTCGCAGGGCCCCACTTACTCCATGGTAGTATTTGAAGCAGATCTTAGTTTCAGCTGAAAAACAAAAATAAAATGGAGCTGAGTCATTTGGGTCTAGGACGAAACAGTCATAGCCCAGGGGATCTCTCCAACAACTGCAGACTGACTTCTTCCAAGAGCCAGCATGCAGCACATAACAATGATGGTTTATGTTGCTCCCCTAAACCGTCTGTCTTTCAAAAACTGTTTCAGGAAAAACTGTGTGAGCTTTAGTATTTCTGTACTTAAGTTAAATAAATCTATTACTTGACATCCCATCTACTTCACTGGATGCTATTACTTTTAAATCTGTAGTTCTAAGATTTTAGGTAGTTTTACTTCTTTGTAGTTTCCTATCATATGTTTTACTGCAATTAATATTTTGATAATTATAAAAAAGACTGAGAAGAAAATACATGAAAGGAAAGCATATTTTTAAATTCCTATATTTGTCAGTGACAACATTTTTGTATAGTTATAGATCTAGATCTATAGATGGTAAACAGAAAAGCTATGTTTTGGGGGAATCCCACTGGTGGTATTTGATTTATACTTTGTGAGACAATGAACAAGTGACTTAACTTCCTTGTATCCCAGATTCTTCATATGTAAATAGAACTCACAGTAACATCACTGTATATGATGTTGGCTGAGCAAAAAAAAAAAAAAAAAAAAAAAAACCACTTAGAGTTCAATCAAGTGTTCAGGACAGTGATGGAAGTAATATGAGGACCAAATCATCATGTGACCCCTTGCTTTCTGACAGTTAACTCTACAGTAGAAAACCTTCTTCAAGCACCCTCTGTTACCTGATTGTGACTAGTGTTTGCAGCTCACTGTTTCGTAAAATGCCTTTTATTCTTAGTTAAAATATTTTGGCAGGCTGTGTCTTTAAATTATTTTATTCATATAAATAATTTTATAAAATATACTATTTTGTTCATATATATATTTTTCCTCCTTTTTAAAACTAGACCGATTAGCAGACTCTAAGACACAATAACGGTAGTAGAGTCAAGCCCAATAAAGAAATTTCTAGGAATCCCTAAAGTACAAAGCAATGCAGCATCACAGTGACATTTTAGAATAGAGAAATATCACTAGCTACCAAAGGAAAATCCAGGGCATTTTCAGAGGAACAGCCATTATTGGGCACAGCATTAACAGAAACAGCCTGACTGGCATGAGCTTCCAAGTGCTGGAAGAAGATAACTTCTGCACAGAATTGTGCAGCCAATGAAGGTCTCTTCTAGAACAACATGATTCTCCAATTTGCTGCCTAAACATTCCACATGTTGCCAGCAACCATGAAACCTGAATGCCATAAGGTTTCCCTATCTACATTCAACAATATTTATGATACTGAAACACTCAAAACTAATGAGAATTAATGATGCAGATAGACTTAGCTCAGCATAGTATCACTACACTTTCTATTATGTAGCAAGAAAAGAAGTAAATTATCTATGTAGTAACATTTTTAGCAAGAGAAGTAAACCAATATTTCATTCAGAAAACAGATGTGAGGTAGTTTATATTCTGTCTCCAGTAGATGGAAAGTCGTCTAGTGAAGACATTTCCAGGTGTGTCTTTGAGAGTATTTCCAGAGAGGTTTAGCTGCTGCTGGCAGTGGGGCGTGCGGAGGGATTGTGAATGTGGCAGCACTTTCCTATGCGCTGCAGTTTTGAACTGAACGAAAAGGAGAAAATTCGAAAGCAAGAGCATCAGCATTCTTTTTTTTTCCTGTTTTCTGCCCAATATGACCAGCTCTCTCACAGTTACTCCCACAATTACCTCAAGATCCCACTGCACACCTTCCTGTCCATAACAGTCTTTATCCCTTCAAATTTCCAGCCAGAAATTGATTTTGCCAGGTGTTTTCTCACAACAACAAGGAAAGTAACTAATATGCCTTAAACTGTATCGAAAGGAAACTAAATAACAGTAAGGCAGACTCTTCAAATTGACCTGATAAAGTTTCACTGTGACCATGGTTAGAGTATAAATCCATGACTCTTCAGAAAGATGAGAGACTTGCAGTGATCCCTTTGGCTCCCTGGTTAAATCATAACCACGGAGGTTTCCAGATGGTCATGTAAACCAGGATGTCATTTGAAATTGTTATAATCATCACCTGTGGCATTATTTGTACAAAGGGCTGATGTGTTTTCAGTTCCAAGACATGGTCCCCACACACAGAGGAACCTATGACAATGGTTGTCCACCAGGTGCACAACCTAGAGACCCATGTTTTAATCATGTAAACATGCTGCTTGTAAGTGCCTTATAGCATACATGGACAGGTACAGGACAGGGGTTGGATTCTTTGGCAGGGAGCTAAATAGACATAATACTGCACTGGAAAATGTTTGTGCATTCCCCCAGTTTCTCTTTCATGTCAGGGTCCCTCTTCTTTGGCCCCAAGCAAATCTCTCTTCTACTCTGTTAGACACAGTTGAAATTTATTATCAATTTATGTTAAGTCAGAACAAACTGAATAGTTTTGTAAAATAATCATTCAGGAAAAAAACTAAGCATGCTGTTTCTAGACTCAGGAAAGCCCACCCACTATTTATGGCATCCTAGAACCCTGGGCATAGAAATCAAAGCACATGTGAGGATCTCAGGTTATCTGACATGCTGCACAGGCAGCTACTTTCAATTGTCATAGTTGATTCAAATCTAGGACACAGTAATAGTGTATCAAACAGTTTACCAAATAGTGACTCCTTTTATATTTCTTACACTGAAGAAAATAACAGCTTTTGCAGGCAAGACCTTACCTTTAAAAGAAATAGTGTGCTTTACTAATGATATTTTATTAAAATACAATACTATTTGTAAGTTTGAATTTGCTTAAATTGTTATCCCTTGAAAAAAGCATTCTGAGTTAGAGGTGGGGGTCTTGACTAGTTTCCTCTCAGCAATATCAAGTCATTCCTACATTCCTGAGTCTCTTTTCTCACCCTTGGTTGGTGAGAGTAGTAGGGTTGTTTTTATTGAATGCTTTATTGATTTTTTGTGAATTTCACATTATAACCCCCAATCCCACTCATCTCCCCACTGCTTCACATTGTTTCTCTGCCTTTGCAACCTCCTCCCTCAAAAGAAAACCTCATTGTGGAAGTTGTAGTGTGTCACAGTGTGTCCCCACAGTACACCCTTTTGTTTACACATCTTTACTGAAAAATATTGATTGCAATGAGTCCTTGGTCTGATTTGAGGCCTCTGGCTTCTGCTACGCTATCAATACTGGATTTTCACCAGGACACCTCTTGATATCTTGTTGCCCTGTGTCATGGAGATCCTGCAGCTGTTCCTAGAAGCATAGATGGAGTAGATGTTGGGGTGAGCCAACTCAATGCCCTGGATCCAGGTCCGGGTGGTAGCTGAACTAGCTGTCAGCCTGCCAACTCTCTTGCACTCACACCATCAGGGAGAGCTCTCCAGCAGTGCCACAGTTGGTTAGTTCACCCAGTTCTGCAGCTGGCAAAGAACAGAGCCAGCTTTCCCGCTCTCATGTACCTGGGACCCACTCACCTGGGCTCACACCGGCTGGGCCAGCTCTGTTGTTGCCCAGGTGAGGTGCAGGGAGAGCAGTGCGACTATTATTCACTTTCTTCTTTTAACTTTCATCTTGGGGTTTAGAGCTTTGTTCACAGATGAAACCATCAGGTGTGGTTATTATAGAAGGCACTGTAAGGTATACACTGACAGAGATCCTACCAGATAGCCGGTGCAGAAACAGAGCCAGGAATTAGGGAAGCTTTTCTTTCAGTGAGCCTTGGGAAGAATGCTGGATCTTTTGTGGAGTCAGAATTCTCTAATAGTGTGCTTTGTGGGAGTCCATGACTTGATAACTTAAATGATGAATATCTATTTCCCTATTCAGACCCACTGGCTTAGAGAATGAACACCTATTTGCTATACAGAACCAAAGGCTTTATGGATGAACACCTATTTGCTATGCAGAATCAATGGCTTTAACTGATGAAAACATATTGGCTATGCTAGTGATGTGCAAATTCTTAGGTCAGAGTCTTGTGGCTTTGCTCTCTCAGCTCTCATCTAAGTGTTCAGATGGCTATCTTTTGTATCCTCATATTACAAGAGACAGGCCATCTAGGTTCAGATTTTAGAAGCATGAAGATAAGAGTGTCTCATTCATCATTGTCTGGTAGATGGTGCAGCATTTGCGGATATACTTCCCTCCCCAAGAAAACAATATAATAATTCTCGTCTTAAGTGAGTTCTGTGGTTTGATTTAAACCTCACAAAGGCCAATGACTGGGGGTGTGGTCTGCCTGTATAGACTATTTGAAAGTGTTAGACACATTAAGAGATGGGGCCCAGAGTTAGACTTTGAGTCGTCTGGAGTACGGCCTGGAAGCAAATCATGGAAGCCTAGCCTTCTTTTTCTTCTCTTTTTGCTCCTTAACCATGACATGAGAAGTTTTGGTCTGTCACATAATTCTGCCACGATGTGCTGTCTTGTCACAAACCAAAAGCACCAATCATGGACTAGAATCTATAAAACTGACAAGTTAAAACAACTCTCTCTTTGTAAGTCATTATCTTAGATATATGCTACAGTAACATAGTAACTGCTGACTGACACACATATGATATTACTGAATTATCCAAAGCCAGTGTGGATAGCATCATTTGGAAATGGCTTTACAGTTGTCTAGAGATTTCGTAGCTGATGTCAGAGAGACCTGGGACTAAATTCCAGCCTATATCATCCCAGGGAGAACAGATTGTTTGGAGCTGTGATAAGAGTTACAGGGCACTCATAAAGACTTCCTGATATTCTGTGCATCTGTTCGACCAAGAGCAGCTGGGCATGACCATCAACTTACCGGAAAGACAGTATAAGTTACAAATGGTGAAAAGGTGGGAACTGCCCCACGTTCCCATTGCTCTTCTAGCATCTACTTCCCAGGCCCAGTGAAAACAGTAAGAGTTCTGGGTGTCTTTTCTGAGAAAGTGAAATTATTAGAACAGAAAGGGGTACCTCACTTCCAATTCTTTACCACAAAAATTCAGATCAATCAACAGTGTTCTATCTGTGTGACACTCTCTTGACATGGGACTAACCCTAAACAACCTGGTCCTCTCCCTTTACCTGATTTTTTTCTCTGTATGGAACATTAAATTTTAGGCTCAGAGTCTATCTACAGGAAAGATTAGAAATAACTAAATGTTGTCTTAGAATACAAGTCCCATGCTTTCTACATTGAAATATTAAGCATTAGCTTAATTAATAAATAATTTATTTATTGAGTGTAGTGGTTTGAATGAGAATTGTCTCCAGTGGGTTCATGTATTTGGGTGTGAGCTTTGAGGGTTTATAATTTGGCCTTACTTCCTGTTTGAGAATGGAAAGTGTGATCAGACAGTTTCCAGCTCCTGCTCTTATGCTTTCTTGTCCTCTCGTCATGCCTTCTCTGCTATCGTGACCTCTGGAACGGTAAGCCAAACAAGCTCTATTCTTCTCTAGTTTGCTTTTCGTAATGGTATTTTTTTCAATTAAAATTATGTGTTTACTTATTTATTTATGTCCCAAATACTGCTCCAGGTTCCAGTCGCTCCCTTACAGAGTCTCTCCCCCATTCTCCCACCCTTCTGAGAAGTTCACCCTCCCCAAGTATCCATATACCCTGGCACATCAAGACTCTGCCAGATTAGGCACATCTTCTCCCCCTTAGGACAGATAGGGCAGTCATGAAGACTGAGCTACCTGTCTGCTATGTATGTGCCAAAGGGACTCTTTCTGGCCTATGTGTGTTCTTTGGTTGGTGGTTCAGACTCTGAAAACCCCCAGGGGTCCAGGATTGTTGACTCTGGTGGTCTTCCTGTGGGATTCTCATCTACTTCTGAGCCCTCAATCTTTCCACCAACTCTTCCAGAAGTGTCCTTGGCCTCTGTCTAAGATTTGGCTATGCATATCTACTTGTGTTATTGTCTGTTGCTAGATAGAGCCTCTCAGAGGACAATTATGTTAGGATCTTGTCTGTAAGCATAATGTCAGGGATTGGTGCTGGCCCATGGGATGGGTTTCAAGTTGAGCTGGCTGTCGGCTGGCCTTTTCTTTGGTCTCTTCACCATCCCTACATTTCTTTTAGACAGGATAAATTTTTGGTGGAAAGTTTTGTGGGTAGGTTGCTATCCTTATCTCTTCACTGGAAGTCCTGCCTGGCTACAGGAGGTGGCCTCTTCAGGTTTCACATCCCCATTGTCAGGCATCTTGACTAAGGATACCTGCATCAATTCCTGGGAACCTCCCCTATCCCAGGTGTCTGGGACTTCCTAGCATCACCCCCAGCTGCAGATTTTCATTCATTCTCCAGGTCCTCTGGGCCTTTCTCCTGTCTCTCCCTACACCTGATCCTACATCCAGATTCCCTTCCTCTACCCCTCCCCTACTCTCTTTGCCTCCCATGACTATTTTGTTTCACCTTTTAAGTTCTTTTCAACCATCTTTAATTGGGTCTCCCTTCTTGTTTAACTTCTTTGTGTCTGTTGGATGTATCATGAAAATTCTGTACTTTTTAGCTAATATCCACATATCAGTGAGTACATACCATGCATGTCCTTTTGGGTCTGGGTTTCCTTACTCAGGATGATATTTTCTAGTTCCATCCATTGACCTACAAAATTCATGATGTCCTTGGGATATGGTAAAACATCTTTTGGCTATATTCGCAGCAGTGGTATAGATGGGTCTTCAGGTAGAACTATTTCTACTTTTCTGAAAAACTGCCAGATTAATTTCTAGAGTGGTTATACAACTTTGCAGTCCCACCAGCAATGGAGAAGTGATTCCCTTTTTTTACATCCTCGCCAGCATGTGCTATCCTTTGAGTTTTTGACCTTAGACATTCTGATTGGTGTAAGGTAGAATCTCAGGGTTGTTTGGATTTGTATTTCCCTGATAACTATGGATGTTGAACATTTCTTTAAGTGCATCTTGGCCATTTGAGATTCCTCAGTTAAGAATTCTCTGTTTAGTTCTATGCCCAATTTTTAATTGGGTTATTTAGTTTGTTAGAGTTTAACTTCTTGAGTTTTTTTTTTTTACATATTTTAGATACTGGCTCTCTGTCATATATACTATTAGTAAAGATCTTTTCCCAGTTTGAGGCTGCCATTTTGTCTTGTTGACAGAGTCCTTTGCCTTACAGAAACTTTTCAGTTTCGTGAGGTCCCATTTATCAATTGTTAATGTTAGGGCCTGAGCCATTGGTGTTCTGTTCAGGAAGTTGTCTCCTGTACCAATGCATTCAAGGCTCTTTCCCACTTTCTCTTTTATGAGATTTAGTGTATTAAATTTTATGTTGAGGTCTTTGATCCACTAAAACTTGAGTTTTGTGCAGGGTGATAAATATGGATATATTTGCACTATTTTACAAGCAGATATCCAGTTTAGACCAGCATCATTTGTTGAAGATATTTTCTTTTTTCATTGTATGTTTTTGACTTCTTTGTTGAAAATCAAACATGCATAGGTGTGTGGGTTTATTTCTGAGTCTTCTATTCTATTCCATTGATTAACCTATCATTTCTGTACTAGTTCCATGCAGGATTTTTTAATTTTGTTTTGTTTTTATCACTATTTCTCTATAGTATAGCTTGAGGTACTATATCAGGGATGGTGATTCCTCCAGAAGTTCTTTTATTGTTCATGATTGGTTTTGGCTATCCTGAGTTTTTTGGTTTGTTTGTTTGTTTTTCCATATGAAGTTGAAAATTGCTCTTTCAAGTCTGTAAAAAATTAGGTAAGAATTTTGATGGGAATTGCACTGAATCTGCAGATTGCTTTTGGTAAGATGGCTATTTTCACTGTTAATCCTACCAATCCATGGGGATGGGAGATCTTTCCATTATCTTGTATTTTCTTTAGTTTCTTTCTTCAGGAATTTGAAGTTCTTGTTTACAGATCTTTTACTAGCTTGGTTAGAATTACACCAAGATATTTTATATTATTTGTGGCTATTGTGAAGGGTTGTTTCCATAGTTTCATTCTCTGCTGGTTTATTATTTGAATAAAGGAGGTGTACTGATTCCTTTGAGTTAATTTTGTATCTTTCCACTTTACTGAAGTTGCTTATCAGCTGTAGAAGTTCTCTGGTAGAATTTTGGGGATTGCTTATGTATACTATAATTTCATCCAAGAATAGTGATACCTTGACTTCTTCCTTTCCAATTTGTATCCCCTCAATCTCCTTTTGTTGTCTTATTGATTTAGCTAGAACTTCAAGAACTATATTGAATAGATAAGGAGAGAGTGGGCATTCTTTTCTTGTTCCTGATTTCTGGAATTGCTTTAACTTTCTCTCTATTTAATTTGATGCTGGCTATTGGCTTGTGACATATTGCTTTTATTATGTTTAGGTGTGTGCCTTGAATCCTTGATCTCTCCTAGACTTTTAACACCAAGGGGAGTTAGATTTTGTCAAAATATCTATCTCTATATCTATGTATATTTCTCTCTCTCTCTCTCAATATATATAAATAAAATAACCATATATATATATATATATATATATATATATATAAATATTTATATATATTTCAAATGATATCTCCCCCTCATGGTTTTCCCTCCACAAAACCCCGATCCCATAATCCCTTCCCCTGATTCTATGAGGGAGTTCCCCCACCCACCCACTCCCATCAAGCCTCCACAGGACCAAGTGTCTCCCCTCCCATTGATACCAGGTAAGGCAATCCTCTGCTACATATGAGGCTGGAGCCATGGGTTCCTTCATGTCTTTGGTTAGTGGTTTAGTTCCTGAGAGCTCTGGGGGATCTAGTTGGTTGATTTTGTTCTTCCTATGGGGTTGCAAACCCCTTCAGCATCATCTAATGAGATGATCATGTGATTTTTCTCTTTCAGTTTGTTTACATTGTCGATTATGTTGATGGATTTTTGTATATTGAACTATCCCTGCATCCCTGGGATGAAGCATGCTTGATCATGGTGAATGATGTTTTTGAGGTGTTCTTGAATTCAATTTACAAGAATTTAATTGAGTACTTTTGCATCAGCATTCGTAAGTGAAATTGGTCAGAAGTTCTCTTTCTTTTTTGTCTTTGTTAGTTTAGGTATCAGTGTAATTGTGGCCTCATAGAATAAATTAGACATTGTTCCTTCTGTTTCTATTTTGTGGAATAGTTTTAGGAGTATTGGCATTAGCTCTTCTTTGAATGTCTGGTAAACTTCTGCACTAAAACTATCTGGCCCTGAACATTTTTGGTGAGGAGACTTTTAATGATTTGTTCTATTTTCTTATGAGTTATTGGTCTGTTTAGATAGTTTATGTAAACTTTATTTAACCTTGGTATGTGGTATCTGTCTAGAAATTAATTTATTTCATTTATATTTTCCTATTTTTTGGAGTACAGGCATTTGAAATAAGACCTAATGAGTTTTTGGATTTCCTTAATTTCTTTTGTTATGTCTTTCTTTTTTTACTTCTGATTTTGTTAATTTGGATACTATATCTGTGCCTTTTCATTAGCTAAGGGTTTGTCTATCTTGTTGATTTTCTCAAAAAAAAAAAGCTTATGATTTTGTTGATTCTTTGTATTGTTCTCTATGTTTCTAATTGATTGATTTCTGCTGGGGTTTGCTGGGTTTAGTAGTCTGGGCTGACATCTGTGGTTGCTCAATCTTTGCAAGACATTTGTCCAGGATCTGGCTTTTAGATTCTCTATTGAGAAGTCAGGTATATTCTGATAGGTCTGCCTTTATATGTTACCTGGCTTTCTCTCCTTACAGCTTTAAATATTCTTTCTTTGTTCTGTACATTTAGTATTCTGATTATTATATGGTGAGAGGATTTTCTTTTCTGGTCCAATCTATTTGATGTTTTGTATGTTTTTTATACAATTATAGCCACCTCTTTCTTTAGGTTAGGGAAGTTTTCTTCTATGATTTTGTTGAAAAAGTTTTCTGGCCCTCTTCTATTCTCATTATTCTTAGATTTATTCTGTTTATAGTGTCCCAAATATCCTGGCAGTTTTTGGTTAGGAACTTTTTACACTTGGCATTTTCTTTGATAGATGTATCCATTCCTTCTATGGTATCTTCTACACCTGAGATTATCTCTTCCATCTCTTGTATTCTGTTGGTAATAGTTGTGTCTATAGTTCCTATTCTCTTTCCTAGGTTTTCCATCTCTAAGTTTGTTTCCCTTTGCATTTTCTTTATTACTTCTAATTCCACTTTTAGGTCTTTGACCATCTTGTTAATTTCCTTCACCTGTTTGGTTATATTTCCCTGCATTTCTTTAAGGGACTTATTCATTTCCTTTTTTAAGTAATTCTACCTGTTTGATTGTGTGTTCCTGTATTTCTTTAAAGGAATTATTTATATCTTCTTTAAAGGCCTCTATGAGTTTTATGACATGGGATTTAAGGTCACAATCTTACTCCTCAGGTGTGTTAGGATATCCAGGGCTTATAGGAGAACTGGCTTCTGATAGTGCCATATTGTATTGGCTTCTGTTGATTATGTTTTTGAGCTTGCCTTTCACTATCCAGTAGTGTCTAGTGTTGTTGGCCTGAGTGACCTACGTTGGAGTAGGCCTCCCAAGAGACCTCCTCTTGGGAGGCAAGCAGGGTGGGGCATGGTGTGCTGCTCTTTGAACTCTGCTGGTACAAACATGTGCCAGAAGGATGATGGAGCTCTAGTCAGGCAGGACAGAGCTCATAGCTGCTAGGCTTGCTGGGGTCGTTGAAGGTGGGGGTATTTAGGAAGGGGAATGGGGGTGTTTTATTTGTGTGTCTCAGGTTAGAGTGAACCTTTTGGGGGTTAGGCAGGATGGGGCACAATGCATTACTCTGCAACCCAGTAATGGTATTTATTATAACAGCAGAAAAGTGATACAGAAAGTTTATACTGAGATGTGTGGATTGCTTCTATTGTTCAAAATAAATTTAGCATTGCAAAGAAAGAAAGTTTCTACTCCAACTGAGGTGTCTAGACAAGGCAAACTTTAGGTTTTACTAGGTGGGGAGGATTAAAAGATCTGCATGAAAGTATTACAAGATTGGAAAGATAAGAAGATTTTAATTCCTGTCTAAAACACAAGTTTATAGTTTGATAAGAGACTCATATTTGATATTTCTTACACTATTATAAACCTGACCTTGTGGGTTTCATGCCTTTGGACTACTTTGTGGAATAATTTGAAACTTTGAGCTGTAAAAGTCATTGACTGCTGTGTGCAGAGCATAATGGACCATTCACATGCACACTTGTAAGTCAGTAATGCTGAGATAAATACAGGCAGTTGAAGTTCAGCTTATTAAGTTTTGGATGGAAGCAAGCTATCTACCAGGATCTGGGATAGGAGTTATTTATAATAAGCATTTATAAATAATTTATAAATAATTATAAATAAGCATTTATAATAAGCATTATAATAAGTCTAGTGGTATTATGTCCATGACCTGAGGACAAAAGGTTGTGTTGGTAGGGGAAAAATGGTAGATTTTATATTTATTTGGGGAGGGTTGAACCCTTGAAATTATGTAAACTTTGAAATTATGAAAGAATTTATATGTGGATAAGTAGATATGTTATTATATATTATATGTTACATTGTATATTAATTATATATTACATATTACATATTATATACTACACATTACATACTATATATCATATAGTATATATATGAATACACTCAGCAAATTTAAAGAATAATGCTTTGTAAAATCAATAGCTGTATCTTTGCATCTATCATTAAGAACTGGGCTCCATACCCAAATAGCGCCGGGAGAGAGCTAGCCTCCCCGGAGTGTGGACAAGACTGTGAGAGGGGGTGGGGGGAATAAGACCAGCACCTCTGCTCAGAAGGACCAATCCTGAACGCTCAGGACACAGGAACCAAGGGAGCAGCCTGGGACAAGAGGCTTCTAGTTTCTTCTGTGGCAGGGGAAAAAAAAAAAAAGAAACCTGTTGCACAGGTTGCTCCTGTGCAACCTCTGCTCAGAGGAAAACGCCTGGAACCCTCTGGACACAAGGACCAAGGAGCAGCCTTTTGGTTTCCATCTGTAGCCATGGAGCTGATCCTGTGCCACAGGGCTCCATACCCAAATAGCGCCAGGAAAGAGCTGGTCTCCCAGGAGTGCCAACACACCTTCAACCACAGGCAAGACCACCACTTCTGTTCAAATTCCTGGCCCAAGAGGGATCCTTGCAGAGCCATCAGGACACAGGAACCAAGTTTGGGACAGGATCCTTCTGATTTCAGTCTGCACCCTAGAGCTGACACTGTGCCACAGCTATTCAAAATTAAATTCCTTTCAGAGAATTTAGAGCTGGTCTCCCAGGACTACTGACACAGAGGCTTGCAGGAGGGACAAGCCACAGTCAGAGAAAGGAAGACCAGATAACACCAGAAATAACAAGATGGTGAAAGGCAAGGGCAAGAACATAAGCAACAGAAACCAAGGCTAATTAGCATCATCAGAATCCAGTTCTTCCAACACCCCAAGCCCTGAATACTACAATATACCAGAAAAGCAAGACTCAGATTTAAAATCACACCACATGATGATGATAGAGGACTTTAAGAAGGATATTAATAACTCCCTTAAAGAAAAATCAGGTAAACAGGTAGAAACCCTTAAAGGGAAACACAAAAATCCCTTAAAGAATTACAAGAAAACACAACCAAACAGGTGAAGGAATTGAACAAAACCATCCAAGATCTAAACATGAAAATAAAAACAATAACAAAATCACAAAGGGAAGCAATTCTTGAAATAGAAAACCTAGGAAAGAGATCAGGAGTCATAGATGCAAACATCACCAACAAAATACAAGAGACAGAATAGAGAATCTCACATGCAGAAGATACCATGTAAACACTGACACAACAGTCAAAGAAAATGCAAAAAGCTCCTAACCCAAATCACCCAAGAAATCCAGGACACAATGAGAAGACCAAACCTAAGGATAATAGGTATAGAAGAGAGTGAAGATTCCTAACTTAAAGGGCCAGTAAACATCTTCAACAAAATCATAGAAGAAAAGTTCTCTAACCTAAAGAAAGAGATGAACAAAATCACTCAAGAAATCTAAAGAACTCCAAATAGATTGGACCAGAAAAGAAATTCTTCCCATCACATAATAGTCAAAACACCAAACACACAAAACAAAGAAAGAATATTAAAAGCAGTAAGGAAAAAAGGTCAAGTAACATATAAAGGAACACCTATCAGAATTACACCAGATTTCTCACCAGAGTCTACGAAAGCTAGAAGATCCTGGGCAGAACTCATACTGAAACTAAGAGAACACAAGTGCCAGCCCAGGCTGCTATACCCAGCAAAATACTCAATTGCCATAGATAGTGAAACCAAGATATTCCATGACAAAACCAAATTTACACAATATCTTTCCACAAACCCAGCCCTACAAAGGATAATAGGTGGAAAATGCCAACAAAAGGAGGCAAACTATACCCTAGAAAAAGCAACAAAGTGATCTTTCAACAAAGCCAAAAGAGGATAGCCACAAAAACATAAAAATAACATCAAAAATAACAGGAAGCAACAATCACTATTCTTTATTATGTCTAACATCAATGGACTCAATTTCCCAATAAAAAGACATAGACTAACAGACTGGACACATAAACAGGACCCAGAATTTTGCTGCATAGAGGAAATGCACCTCAGTGTGAAAGATAAGCACTACCTCAGAGTAAAGGGCTTGAAAACAATTTTCCAAGCAAATGGTCCCAAGAAACAAGCTAGAGTAGCCATTCTAATATCAGATAAAATTGACTTTCAACC
This sequence comes from Rhynchomys soricoides, assembly GCA_019843965.1. NCBI lineage: Eukaryota > Metazoa > Chordata > Mammalia > Rodentia > Muridae > Rhynchomys > Rhynchomys soricoides. The sequence continues at coordinate 3,564,095 of JADRCH010000101.1, read as the reverse complement.
AAAAGTCATCAAAAAAGATAACTCATCATACTTCATACTTCATACTCATCAAAGGAAAAATCTACCAAGAACAACTCTCAATTCTGAATATCTATGCTCCAAGTGCAATCATACTCACATTCAGAAGAAACTTTACTAAAGCTCAAAGCACACATTGCATCTCACACAATCATAGCGGGAGACTTCAACATCCCACTGTAATCAATGGACAAATCTTGTAAACACAAACTAAACAGAGACACAGTGAAACTAACAGAAGTCATGAACCAAATGAATATAACAGATATCTATAGAACATTTCATCCTAAATCAAAAGAATATACATTCTTCTCAGAACCTCATGGTACCTTCTCCAAACCAACCATATAATCGATCACAAAACAGACTTTACAGATATAAAAAGATTGAAATAATCCCATGCCTCCTATCAGATCACTAAGAATTAAGGAGGGTCTTCAATAGCAAACAACAGAAAGCCCACATAACATGGAAGCTGAACAACACTCTACTCAATGACAACTTGGTCAAGGAAGAAATAAAGAAAGAAATTAAAGACTTTTTAAAATTTATTGAAAATGAAGGTACAACATAATCAAACTTACGGGACACAATGAAAGCAGTGCTAAGAAGAAAACTCATAGCTCTCAGTGCCTCCAAAAAGAAACTGGAGAGAGCATACACTAGCACTTAATTGCATACCTGAAAGGTCTAGAACAAAAAGAAGTTAATACAACCAAGAGGAGTAGAAGGTAAGAAATAATCAAACTCAGGGATGAAATCAACCAAGTTGAAACAAAAGAACTATACAAAGAATCAACAACACCAGGAGCTTGTTCTGTGAGAAAATCAACAAGATAGATAAACCCTTAGCCAGACTAACCAGAGGGCACAGAGACAGTATCCAAATTAACAAAATCAGAAAGGAAAAGGGAGCTATAACAACAGATTCTAAGGAAATTGAAAAAATCATCAGAACATACTACAAAAGCCTATACTCAAAAAAGTAGGAAATCTGGATGAAATGGACATTTTTCTAGACAGATACCAAACACCAAATTTACGTCAGGATCAGATAAACCATCTAAACAGTCCAATAACGCCTTAGGAAATAGAAGCACTCATTAAAAATCTCCTAACCAAAAAAAGCCCAGGACCAGATGGGTTTAGTGCAGAATTCTATCAGACTTCCAAAGAAGACCTAATACCAATACTCTTCAATCTATTCCACAAAATAGAAACAGAAGGAACACTACTCAATTCATTCTATGAAGTCTCAGTTACACTGATACCAAAACCTAACAAAGACCCAACAAATAAAGAGAACTTCAGACCAATTTTCCTATGACTATCAATGCAAAAATATTCAATAAAATTCTCATAAACAGAATCCAAGAATACATCAAAACAATCATTCACCACAATCAAGTAGGCTTCATCCCAGGGATGCAGGGATGGTTCAATCCACTACATAATCAGACACAAAGAAAAAAAATAACCAAATGATTATTTAATTAGATGCTGAAAAAGCATTTTAGATAATTCAACATCCCTTCATGATAAAAGTCTCAGAAAGTTCAGGAACTCAAGGCCTATTCCTAAAGATAGTAAAAGCAATATATGGCAAACCAGTAGCCAACATCAAACTAAATGGAGAGAAACATGAAGCAATCCCATTTAAATCAGGGACTAGACAAGGCTGCCCTCTCTCTCCCTACCTATTCAATATAGTACTTGAAGTCCTATCCAGAGAAATTAGACAAGAAAAGGAGGTTGAAGGGATACAAATTGGAAAGGAAGAAATCAAAATATCACTATTTGCAGATGATATGATAGTATACTTAAGTGACCTGAAAAACTCCACCAGATAATGCTTACGACTTCAGCAAAGTGACTGGATACAAAATTAACTCAAAGAAACCAGGAGCCTTCCTCTATTTACAGAATAAACAGGCTGAGAAAGAAATTAGGGAAATGATGTCCTTCATAACAGTCACAAAGGATATAAAGTATCTTGGTGTGACTCTAAACAAACAAGTTAAAGATCTGTATGACAAGAAGTATAAGTCTCTGTAGAAAAAAATCGAAGAAGACCTAAGAAGGTGGTAAGATCTCCATGCTCGTGGGTTTTCAGGATTAATATAGTAAAATTGGCCATCATACCAAAAACAATCTACAGAGTCAATGGAATCCCCAATCAAAATTCCAACTCAATTCTTCATAGACTTAGAAAGCGTAATTCTCAAATTCATTTGGAATAACAACAAAACCCAGGATAGCAGAAACAATTCTCAATAATAATAGGACTTCTGGGGAAATCACCATCCCTTACCTCCAGATGTACTACAGAGCAAAAGTAATAAAAACTGCATGATATTGGTACAGTGACAGGCAGGTAGATCAATGGTATAGAATTTAAGACCCAGAAATGAACCCACACACCTACAGATACTTGATCTTTGACAAAGAAGCTAAAACCATCCAGTGTGAAGACAGCATTTTCATCAAACAGTACTGGCTCAACTGGCAGTCAACATGTAGAAGAATGCAAATTGATCCATTCCTATCTCCTTGTACAAAGTTCAAGTCCAAGTGGATCAAGGACCTCTACATAAAACCAAATACACTGAATCTAATAGAAGAGAAAGTGGGGAAGAAGTCTCAAACACATGGGCACAGGAGGAAAGTTCCTGAACAGAACACCAATGGCTCATGCTCTAAGATCAAGAATCAACAAATGGTACTTCAGAAAATTGCAAAGCTTCTGTAAGGCAAAGGACACTGTAAATAGGACAAAACAGCAACCAACAGATTGGGAAAAGATCTTTACCAATCCTACATCTGATAGAGGGCTAATATCCAAAGTATACAAAGAACTCAAGAAGCTAGACTCCAGAGATACAAATAACCCTATCAAAAAATGGAGAACAGAGCTAAACAGAGAATTCTCAACTGAGGAAACTCGAAGGGCTGAGAAGCACCTAAAGAAATGTTCAACATCCTTAGTCATCAGGGAAATGCAAATCAAAACAACCAATACCATTCAGTTTTTATCACTACTGCTCTGTAGTACCTCTGTAGCTTGAGGTCAGGGATGCTGATTTCCCCATAAGTTCTTTTATTGTTGAGAGTACTTTTTGCTATCCTGGTTTTTTTGTTATTCCAAATGAATTTGAGAATTTCTCTTCCTAAATCTATGAAGAATTGAGTTGGAATTTTGATGGGGATTGCATTGAATCTGTAGATTGCTTTCAGCAAGTTGTACATTCTTACTATATTAATCCTGCCAATCGATGAGCATGGGAGTTCTTTCCATCTTCTGAGGTCTTCTTCAATTTCTTTCTTCAGAGACTAGAAGTTCTTTTCATCCAGATCTTTCACTTGTTTGGTTAGAGTCACACCAAGTTACTTTATATTGTTTGTGACTATAGTGAAGGGTGTGAATACCCTAATTTCTTTCTCAGCTTATTTATCCTTTGAGTATAGGAAGGCTACAGATTTGTTTGAGTTAATTTTATATCTGGCCACTTTGCTGACGTTGTTCATCAGCTGTACCAGTTCTCCGGTGGAGTTTTTCGGTCACTTAAGTATATCATCATATCATCTGCAAATAGTGATATTTTTGATTTCTTCCCTTCCAATTTGTATTCCTTTGACCTCCTCTTGTTGTCTAATTGCTCTAGCTAGAACTTCAAGTACTATATTCAATAGATAGGGAGAGAGAGGGCAGTCTTGTCTAGTCCCTGATTTTAGTGGGATTGCTTTAAGTTTCACTCCATTTGGTTTGATGTTGGCCCCTGGTTTGCTGTATATTGTTTTCACTATGTTTAGGTATGGTCCTTGAATTGCTGATCTTTCCAAGACTTTTATCATGAAGGGGTGTTGAATTTTGTCTAATGCTTTTTCAGCATTTAATGAAATGACCATGTGGTTTTTTTCCTTTGTGTTTATTTATATTGTGGATTACATTGATGGATTTCCAGGTATTGAACTATCCGTGCATCCCTGGGATGAAGCCTACTTGATCATGGTGAATGATCATTTTGATGTGGTCTTGGATTCAGTTTGTGAGAATTTTCTTGAGTATTTTTGCATCAATATTCGTACGGGATATTGGTCTGAAGTTTTCTTTTGTTGTTGGATCTTTGTGAGGTTTTGGTATCAGTGTAACTGTGGCCTTATAGAATGAATTTGATATTGTTCCTTCTGTTTCTATTTTGTGGAATAATTTGAAGAATATTGGTATTAGGTTTTCTTTGAAGGTAGGTCCAATAGAATTCTGCAATAAACCTATTTGGTCCTGGGCTTTTTTTTGGTTGGGAGACTTTTAATGACTCCTTCTATTTCTTTAGGGGTTATGGGACTGTTTAGACGGTTTATCTGATCCTGACTTAACTTTGGTATTTGGTATCTGTCTAGAAAATTGTCCATGTCATCCAGATTTTCCAATGTTGTTGAGTATGAGCTTTTGTAGTAGGATCTGATGTTTTTTTTTTTTAATTTCCTCAGAATCTGTTGTTATATCTCCCTTTTCCTTTATGAGTTTGTTAATTTGGATACTGTCTTTGTGCCCTCTGGTTAGTCTGGCTAAGGGTTTATCTATATTGTTGATTTTCTCAAAGAACCAGCTTCTGGTTTTGTTGATACTTTGAATAGTTCTTTTCTTTCAACTTGGTTGATTTCAGCCTTGAGTTTGATTATTTCCTGCCTTTTATTCCTCTTGGGTGTATTAGTTTCTTTTTCTTATAGACCTTTCAGGTGTGCTATTAAGCGCTAGTGTATGCTCTCTCCAGTTTCTTTTTGGAGGTACTGAGAGCTATGAGTTTTCCTCTTAACACTGCTTTCATTGTTTCCCATAAGTTTTGGTATGTTGTACTTTCATTGTCATTTTAGGAAGTCTTTAATTTTTTTCTTTATTTCTTCCTTGACCATGTAATCATTGAGTAGAGCATTGTTCAGCTTCCATGTGTATGTGGGCTTTCTGTTGTTGTTGTTGTTGCCATTGAAGACCAGCCTTAATCTGTAGTGATCTGATAGGAGGCATGGGATTATTTCAATCTTATTATATCTGTTGAAGTTTGTTTTGTGACCAATTATATGGTCAATTTTGGAGAAGGTACTATGAAGTGCTGTGAATAAGGCATATTCTTTTAATTTAGGATGAAATGTTCTATAGATATCTGTTAAATCCATTTGGTCCATACCTTCTGTTAGTTTCACTGTGTCTTTCTTTAGTTTGTGTTTCCAAGATCTGTCCATTGATGAGAGTGGGGTGTTAAAGTCTCCCACTATTATTGTGTGTGTTACAATGTGTGCTTTGAGCTTTAGCAAAGTTTCTTTTTAATGTGGGTGCCTTTGAATTTGGAGCACCGATGTTCAGAATTGAGAGCTCTTCTTGGTAGATTTTTTCTTTGATGAGTATGAAGTGTCCTTCCTTATCTTTTTTGATGACTTTTGTTTGAAAGTTGATTTTATCCAATATTAGAATGGCTACTCCTGCCTGTTTCTTGGGACCATTTGCCTGAAAAGGTCTGTTTTCCAGACCTTTATGCTGAGGTAGTGTTTGTCTTTATCACTGAGGAGCATTTTCTCTATGCAGCAAAATGCTGGGTGCTGTCAATGTATCCAGGCTGTTAGCCTATGTCTTTTTATTGGGGAATTGGGACCATTGATGTTAAGAGCAATTAAGGAATAGTGATTGTTGCTTCATGCTATTTTTGATGTTATTTTTATGTTTTTTTGTGGCTATCTTCCTTTGGCTTTGTTGAAAGAATATTTTTTTGCTTTTTCTACGGTGTAGTTTCCCTCCTTGAGTTGGCATTTTCCATCTATTATCCTTTGTAGGGCTGGGTTGTGGAAAGATATTGTGTAAATTTGGTTTTGTCTTGGAATATCTTGGCTTCACCATCCATGGTAATTGAGTGTTTTGCTGGGTATATCCTCATGGGCTGCCACTTGTGTTCTTTTAGGGTCTGTATGAGATCATTCCTGGATCTTGTAGCTTTCATAGTCTCTGGTTAGAAGTCTGGTGTAATTCTGATAGATCTGCCTTTATATGTTACTTGACCCTTTTCCCTTACTGCTTTTAATATTCTTTTCTTGCTTTGTGCATTTGGTGTTTTGACTACTATGTGATGGGAGGAATTTCTCTTCTGATGCAATCTATTTGGAGTTCTGTAGGCTTCTTGAATGTTTATGTTCATCTCTTTCTTTAGGTTAGGGAACTTTTCTTCTATGATTCTGTTGAAGATATTTACTGGCCCTTTAATTTGGGAATCTTAACTCTCTTCTATACCTTTTATCCTTGGGTTTGGTCTTCCCATTGAGTCCTGGATTTCTTGGATGATTTGGGTTAGGAGCTTTTTGCATTTTCTTTGACTATTGTGTCATTGTTTTCTATGGTATCTTCTTCATGTGAGATTCTCTCTTCTATCTCTTGTATTCTGTTGGTGATGTTTGCATGTATAACTCCTGATCTCTTTCCTAGGGTTCCTTCTCCAGGGTTGACTCCCTTTGTGATTTCTTTATTGTTTCTATTTCCAATTTTGTATCCTGGATGGTTTTGTTCATTTCCTTTACCTGTTTGACTGTGTTTTCATGTATTTCCTCTTTAAGGGCTTCTAGCTGTTTACCTGTGTTCTCCTGTCTTTCTTTCTTTCTTTCTTTCTTTCTTTCTTTCTTTCTTTCTTTCTTTCTTTCTTATTGATTAGTTAATTTTTTAATTTTTTCTACTTTATCTACATTTCAAATTTTTTTCCCTTTCCAGATCTCCCCTTTGGAACCTCCTTATTCCCTCCCCCCTCCCCTGCCTCTATTGGGGTATTCCCCTACCCACCCACCCACCCATTCTTGTCTTCCCTCCTTGGCATTCTCCTATACTGGGGGATCTAATACCCTCAGGTCCAAGGGCTTCTCATCCCCCTGATGTCTAACAAGACCCTCCTCTGCCACATATGTGGCCAGCACCATGGGTCACTCCATGTGTATTCTTTTGTTGGTGGATCAGTCTCCAGGAGTATCAGGGGGTCAGGCTAGTTTCCACTGTTGCTGCCTTTCTGGGGATGCAAACTCCCTCAGCTCCTTCAGTTCCTTCTCCACGTCCTCCATCTGGGACCTCCCACTCTGCCCTACTGTTGCTGTGAAGTGACTCTTGGGTATTTCGAATTCTTAGGCTAATAACCACTTAACAGTGAGTATATACCATGTTCATTCTTTTGTGACTTTATTACCTCGCTCAGGATATTTTCAAGATCCATCCATTTGTATGCAAATTTCGTGAAGTCATTGTTTTTAATTGGTGAGTAGTATTCCATTGTGTAAATGTACCACATTTTCTGTATCCATTCCTCTGTGGAGGGACATCTGGGTTGATTCCAGCTTCTGTCTATTATAAATATGGCTGCTATGAACATAGTGGAACATGTGTCTTTATTACATGTTGGAGCATCTTCTGGGTACATGCCCAGGAGTGGAATAGCTGGGTTCTCAGGTAGTATTATGTTCATTTTTCTGAGGGTCCACGAAACTGATTTCCAGAGAGGTTGTATCAACTTGCATTCCTACCTCAATGGAGAAGTGTTCCTCTTTTACCACATCCTCGCCAACATCTGCTGTCACCTGAGTTTTTGATCTTAGCCATTCTGACTGGTGTGAGGTGAAATCTCAGGGTTGTTTTGATTTCCATTTCCCTGATGACTAAGGATGTTGAATATTTCTTTAGGTGCTTCTCGGCCATTAGAGTTTCCTCAGTTGAGAATTCTCTATTTAGCTCTCTTCCACATTTTTTGATAGGGTTATTTGTATCTCTGGAGTCTAGCTTCTTGAGTTCTTTGTATACATTGGATATTAGCCCTTTATCGGATGTAGGATTGGTAAAGATCTTTTCCCAATTTGTTGGTTGCTGTTTTGTCCTATTGACAGTGTCCTTTGCCTTACAGAAGCTTTGTAATTTTATGAGGTCCCATCTGTCGATTCTTGATCTTAGAGCACAAGCCATTGGTGTTCTGTTCAAGAATGTTCCCCCTGTGCCCATATGTTATAGACTTTTCCCCCACTTTCTCTTCTATTAGATTTAGTGTATCTGGTTTCATGTGGTGGTTCTTGATCCACGTGGACTTGAGCTTTTTACAGGGAGATAGGAATGGATCAATTCGCAATCTTCTACATGTAGACCGCCAGTTGATCCAGCACCATTTGTTGAAGATGCTGGTTTTTTTCCACTGTATGGTTTTAGCTCCTTTGTCGAAGATCAGGTGACCATATGTGTGTGGGTTCATTTCTGGGTCTTCGATTCTATTCCATTGATCTACCTGCCTGTCACTGTACCAATACCATGCAGTTTTTATCACCAGTGCTCTGTAGTACAGCCTAAAGTCATGGAGTCTGATTCCCCCAGAGGTCCTTTTATTGCTGAGAATAGTTTTTGCTATCCTGGGTTTTTTGTTATTTCATATGAATTTGGGAATTGCTCTTTCTAAGTCTATGAAGAATTGAGTGGGAATTTGGATGGGGATAGCATTGAATCTGCATATTGCTTTCAGCAGGATGGGCATTTTAACTATATTAATCCTGCCACTCCATGAGCATGGGAGATCTTTCCATCTTCTGAGGTCTTCTTCAATTTCTTTCTTCAGAGACTTGAAGTTCTTGTCATACAGATCTTTCACTTGTTTTGTTAGAGTTAAACCAAGATATTTTATATTGTTTGTGACAATTGTGAAGGGTATTATTTCCCTAATTTCTTTCTCAGCCTGTTTATCCTTCCAGTATCGGAAGAGTACTGATTTGTTTGAGTTAATTTTGTATCCAGCCACTTTGCTGAAGTTGTTTATCAGTTGTAGCAGATCTCTGGTGGAGTTTTTTGGGTCACTTAAGTATACTATCATATCATCTGCAAATAGTGATATTTTGATTTCTTCCCTTCCAATTTGTATTCCTTTGACTTCTTTTTTTTTTCTGATTGCTTTAGCTAGAACTTCAAGTACTACATTGAATAGATAGGGAGAGAGGGGGCACCTTTGTCTAGTCCCTGATTTTAGTGGGATTGCTTCAAGTTTCTCTCCACTTAGTTTGATGTTGGCTACTGGTTTGCTGTATATTGCTTTTACTATGTTTAGGTATGGGCCTTGAATTCCTGATCTTTGCAAGACTTTTATCATGAAGGGATGTTGAACTTTGTCAAATGCTTTTTAATCATCTAATGAAATGACCATGTGGTTTTTTTTCTTTGAGTTTGTTTATGTACTGGATTACATTGATGGATTTCTGGGGAAATCCATCCCTGCATCCCTGGGATGAAGCCTATTTGATCATGGTGAATGATCATTGTGGTGTGTTCTTGGATTCAGTTTGCAAGAATTTTATTGAGTATTTTTACATTGATATTCATAAGGGAAATTGGTCTGAAGTTTTCTTTTATTGTTGGGTCTTTGTGGGGTTTTGGTGTCAGTGTAACAGTGGCCTCATAGAATGAATTGTGTAGTGTTCCTTCTGTTTCTATTTTATGGAATAGCTTGAAGAGTATTGGTATTATGTCTTCTTTGAAGGTCTGATAGAATTCTGCACTGAACCCATCTGGTCCTGAGCTTTTTTTTGGTTGGGAGACTTTTAATGACTGCTTCTATTTCTTGAGGGGTTATGGGACTGTTTAGTTGGTTTATCTGATCCTTCTCCTGTATTTCTTTAAAAGAGATATTTATTTCCTTCTTAAAGTCTTCTATCACCATCATGAGAAGTAATTTTAAATCTAAGTCTTCCTTTTCTGGTGTGTTGAGGTATCCAGGGCTTTCTGTGGTGGACGAACTGGGTTTTGATGATGCCAAGTTGCCTTTGTTTCTGTTCCTTATGTTCTTGCCCTTGCCTTTCAACATCTGGTTATCTCTGGTGTTAGCTGGTCTTGCTCTCTCTGACTATGGCTTGTTTCTCCTGCAAGTCTTTTCGTCAGTACTTCTTGGAGACCAGCTCTCTCTGAGAGGAATTTGGGTTTGCAGTGCTGTGTTACAGGCTCAGCTCTGGGGTGCAGACTGAAACCAGAAGGATCCTGTCCCCATCTCTTATTTGGTTCCTGTGTTCTGCTAGGGTCCCTCTTGATTGAGGAATTTGAACAGAAGTGGTGGTCTTCCTGTGCTCAAAGGTGTGTCAGCACTCCTGGAAGTCCAGTTCTCTCTTTGCACTGAGTATGGAGCCCTGTGTCACAGGATCAGCTCCCAGGCCTCAGAAGGATACCAGTAGGCCATTCCTTAGTCCCTGTGTCCTGAGGGTTCTGGGCGGATCTCTCTGAGCAGAAGTACTGGCCCTACCCCTGATCATATGTTTGTCCACACTCCTGGGAGGGTAGCTCTTTCCCCTCGCTATTTGGATATGGAGCCATGTGGCACAGACCACAGGTGTAAACCAGAAGGCTCCTGTCCCAGGTTGTTTCTCTGTCCCAATGTCCTGCAGACTCTGGGAGGGTCCTGCTGAGCAGTGGTACCTGTCTTACCTTCACTCACTGGCTTGTCTACACTTCCTGGATGCTTGCCTTCTCTCTGCTGCTGTTTGGTTATGGAGCTCTGTGGCACAGACTGGAGTCCCTGGCCACAGAAGGAGACCAGAAGGCTGCTGTCCCAAGCTGCTTGCAGGTCCCTGTGTCCTGGAGGTTCAGGGAAGGTCCATCTGAGCAGATGTACTGGCCTTACCCCCTGATCACAGGCTTGTCCACACTCCTGGGAGGGTAGCTACTTCCCTGCACTAATTGGGTATGGAGCTTCATGGCACAGACCACAGGCATAGTCTGTTCCATTTTTGACATATTTGTTTAAATGAGTGAAAAAAATGCTTTCTAAGTGGCAGGAAGTATGAAAAAAAATTGTAGTTCCATGCTCTACTTGCCTTTAGCTTGATGATGGATTAAGATCACTGTATGCTATAGTTAGATGGGCTAGGAAGCAGTTCTTATTAGGCATGAGATTTGGAAGTTGCTATTCTTAGCAGGACTATCAGATAACCACCTATGCCTTTTGATACTGTCTAGATAATATTAAGTCCTTTGGACACATGGCCTGGTGCATCAACTTGCTTCTGAAAAGCACAGGGGCAGATGCACTCTCCGTGCCAAAGAAAAGGATGTCTGTAAAAAAGATAGTCTGTACTTGTGTGTGTGTGTTACCAAATGTGATACCTCATGTACAGGATACCAAATATACAGGAAATACAACCATATGGGGACCTATGGAACAATCCTATCACAACTCTAGAAGAACATTTAGAAAATGTATCCGTAAGGTACAGTACCAAGTTTATATATCCATAAATGTAAGATGGTAAATAGTCAAAGAAATTACCTGATATTAATGGTATATAATCTGAATCCTATGCAATTATACCAAGATCCAGAAGCTAGGGGGAGAATGTGAAATACCACCAACATACAAGTGCCATGGACAGTGAGCCTGGAGGAGTGTGGGTAAAACAAATGCAATACTAAAAGACAGGACACTTGGTGAGATGATATGGTTTCATCCATCACTTAATTTAGACACGTTGCAAAAGCCTAAAGGACATGTACTAAAGTGTCCTGAGTCTAGAGGCTTGTGGACATGAACCAAGACCTTAATAATATTAAAAGAGTGACATGGGTGATTTGCATGGCTATTTTGCAGTTGTTATAGAGCTATCTACTGAAAATCGTTTTAAGGCACTCATTAAACATGAAGCTTTTACATGGTTCCTAAGCAGAAGCACCTTTTTAAGTGGAATCACCCCAATAGAATTAAAAAGAATACAGCTGAATTTTCATCCACTGTGTCTGCAGGGCCATAGGAATGTGGAAGATGGTAAAAGTACTCACATTCCACAAAGTAAGAGCTGGCATCAATCTTCCAAATGATCTGGCCTCTGTGAGAACCATTGACTCCACGGTTTTTATAATCCAGAAAGTTTTCAGATGAGACTTCACCTATAGTACAGAAGGAAAAGGGAGAAGCAGAGAAGCACATCAGCCAACAGCATATTTAGGTGCACATATGAAAAGAGATAAGGATATAAACACTAACACTTGGAATCCTATCGAGAGTTGGGATGATTCAAAGACACTATCAGAACAGAGTGGTTTTTTTTTTCACCCAACACTTGGCAAATGAATTTTCTTAGTTCTTAAACATCTCAATAAACAGGAAGTCATAATCACTGACAGCTATTGCAATGACTCATAAATTCTTTTTTAAAAATAGTTCTTGGTTGTATGAAATATGTGAAATTCTTAAAATTTTTGACTTGGTCTTCATTTGTGAATGAAAAGATTTAGAGAAGATGTCTGATGGTGCTTGCTTTCCAGAGTCCAGCTTTCTCTCTCTCACAGGCTCTATATCACTTTATATCACCTCTTCTTCATCCTGGGCCTTTTTACACCTTTTATTTTTAAAATTTCACAAAACAGGACCATGCAAAGTCAGCATACATGTATATAATGTGCTCTAATTGTACTCCCATCCATATCTTGCTATGCTATTCTCTACCTAGATTGTAGGAATTTTCTTCATTCTTCAGTTTGTTTCTACTTCACACACACACACACACACACACACACACACACACGTTTAGGACCCACAACACAACTGAGAGAAAACACGCAACATTTTTCTGTCTGTGACTGGCTTAATTTGTGGATTATGATGATCTTCAGTTTTGTGCAAATGACATAACTTCATTCTTTTTTACAGATAAAAAAAATCTATCTATCTATCTATCTATCTATCATATTTCCTTCTAAGTACATTTATTTTATTTTATGAATATTGGTATTTTGACTGCATATGTCTCCATGAGGGTGTCAAATCCCCTGGAGCAGAGTTACAGATAGTTGGGTGCTGTTGGTTATTGCCATGTGAACCCAGGTCCTCTGGAACAGCAACCAGTGCTCTTAACAGATTAGTATCTTTCCATCCTTGTACCATATTTTCTTAATCCATTCTTCTGTTGTTAGACACCAACTACAACTGTGCTACTGTTAATAAGGCTGTGACTAATAAGCATTAATGTGAAAGTATCTCTGTATTAATTGACTTGAACTCCAAGAAAATATACGTAGGTCATATGAAAGCTCTATGTTTGTGAAGAAATTCCATACTAATTTCTACATGTCTAAAGTAGTTTTTAGTCCATGAACATGGTATGAAGATATCCCTATAGTCTGTATTCTTGGCAATATTTGGTATTTGTTTTCTTCGTGACTGCCATTCTGAATGGGTATAGTATAATCACAATGCTTCTTGTATTTGTATTTTTCTGATAGCCAGTGATTTTGAACCAGTTTCTTGGCTATGTGTATTTCATTATGCAAGCACTGGCTTTGCTTTCATTAACCAGTTTATTACTTATTATTATTATTATTATTATTATTATCATCATCTTTGGTGTTTGATTTTTTTAACTATTTGTATATGATAGATACTAATCTCTATCACATATATAGTCAGTTAACATTTTCCTTTACTCTTTAGTCAGTCTCTTAACTTAATGTTTTATCCTCCACTATATATTATATGAATATACAGTTGTCCAGCACCTTTGTTCAAGAGGTTGTCTTTTCTACAGTCAATATTTTTGGCATCTTAGTTAAAATCATTTGGCTATACCTACATGGGTTTATTTCTGGGTCCCTATGTACCCATTTTTATGCATGTACTATGCTGCTTTTATTACTATAGCTCTGAAATAACACTTAATAATTAGGTGTAATTATACCTTTAACACTGTTCTACCTATCACTGAATCCACAGGACCTTCTCCATATTATCACCCTTCAAGAATAATTTCTTGCTATTACCTGTCTCATAATAGCCATCCTATAAATAAGAACAACCAAATGCCATAATGCTTCAACCCATTGCTAGGATCCTATGGTCTTAGTTAAGGGCATCCAGTGTCACTTGGTAACAATGTCACTGAAGAGTCGACATCATCTTTCTTGTACAGATATCTTTGCCTTCCTACAGCAGAAGAAAATGGTATTTGGCTAGAGAAGTCTAAAGGTCATATAATAACAAAATGCACCATATTTTGTCTCTTCTAGGGCATTTCTCTGCCTTACTGATGTAGAACAGCACATTTTTGATGCTGTTCAAAATAACTACATGAACCCTACTGCCAGGAGAGGCAGCTTCATGTCTGTGGGAAGGCTACACTGCATCTCCCCATCTGGAAATGACAGGTCAGATGAATAACCATCCCCACCCTTACATTTCTAGGTCTAAGTCTGTGACTTGAGCTTAGACAAGATCCAGAAGGTAAGTTACCAAGGACACACAAATTATAAACTATTAAGATTCTCAGACAAATTTGGATTGAGAAACTATATTTGAAGTATGATGTTATTTAAAGTGTTGACATTCAGTATTAAATAACATCACATCTATATATGTGTGTAGCTGCTATGACAATAACAAACTGTCAGATTAAGTTTCTGAAATGATGAGTTATGCTTCCTTTGGCTCAGACAAAAATGTCATGTTAAGACCAGATCTTATTCATTCAAAGTTTGATGAAACTCAGTATGACTAACGATCTCTTTCTTTTCCTAACTCTACCCTTCTCTTCTCAACGGGATGAGTTTCTAGCTCCCTTATTTCTTTACCACTTCCTCCATCTTCCTTTTGTGATTCCCTCTTTCTCTGTATTTCCCTCTTCCTCTGCTAGAGACCCTTGTAATGCTTTCTCCCCTAACCCCCACAGAATCTTTGATTGACTTTCAAGGTAACAAGTACCACAACTTGACAAACTATAGCATGGTCTATATGCTTGAGCTACAGAGGCAGGAGGCAGGAACTGACACACAGACCACAGGAGAATGCTTCTCAGTGACTTATTCCCATGGCTTACTCAGATTGCATTTTTATAGCACCAAGGATCACCTTCCAGGGGATGACACCACCCACAGTGGATTGTATCCTCTGACCTCAATCATTAATAGAGAAAATGCTCCACAGGCACATACCCAGGACAATCTGGTGAGCACAATTCCTCAACTGAGATTCCTTCTTCCCAGGTCACACTAGCTTTTATCGAGTGGACTAAAACCAACCAGCTCGTTTGTCCCTGCTGTGGTTCACACTTAGTAAGTTTCACTTACTCATTACCTTCTCTAACATACTTGTCTTCTATTTGTTCCTTAACTTGGCAAAATGGCATCAATATTCACAAAGATACTACTGTAAAGAGTTGATTTAAAGTTATGCACTTGTGTATGGGCACATACAACAAAACATTCCTTCAAGTGATAAATCACACTCCCAGTTAAAAGTAGGCAGGAGGGGGATTGTGAAAAATCTGAAGATTCAGAGTAGTCCAAAATGAGTAATGAATGCTTGCTTAAGCTTAGCAAGTCCTATTGGCTTTACAGACTAAGTCTGCCTAAATGGGGTCTTTTGTCTAGACATCAAAAAACAGGGTTTTAAAGTGAAATATCTGAACATTTAGTGTTGATAGTCAAATATACAACAAACACCATGGGCTAAACATGTATGCTTTAGGAGTTGCTGATATTTCTCCATCTCTGTTTTAAGTAGATGTTATTTTATTTGAAAGTTTAATTTTAAGATCTATTAAATTTTTCTTGTCAGAAGTTGAATATATCTGGTAACTACTATTTGCATAAAACATCAAAATGTATATTGCTTTATTTTTATTATACATATACATATACATATATATACATATACACATACACATACATATTAATTACCCTATGCAGTGATGTCAAGAGAATCAAATATTTTCCTAATTGTTTAGTGACTAATTAGACAAAATATTTTATCAGAAAGATGAACCAGGTTATAAATTGCTCATAATGTACATTATTTTTTGTAATAGTGAATAGTAGTAAATCTGGTATTGTGCATTGAAATGTGTGAAAGCAAACTGTATCGGTGATTCCTATGAAAGAATCATTTAAACCCAAAGGTTTTGCAATCCACAGTTTGAGAAACACTATACTATAGTATAACTCAGCTGATTGTGCTTTTTAATTACACCATAGAGTGATATCAGGAAAACTAATTTCTCCCAGGGAAGAGACTCCCAATTGGTTCTTCAATACCAAATGATCAGCCCTCAAGTCATACATACAAGTAACATTATCCAGACTGAGACAGTTGTATTCAGAAACACATATGGTATCTATATTATGCATGTATACACGCACATATGCATTTAACAACAAAGAGGGAAAAAAAAGGCTATGGATTTGCAAAAACAAGATAGGTACATGGAAGAGTTTGGAGAGAAGAAATGCAAAGAGAAATTATGGAATTGTATTATTATCTCAAAAAATTAAAGTGAATTATGAATAGGATTGTTGTTGAACAAACCATTCACTTAAGACCTTCCTTTTCACAGCACACTGTCAGACTGTCCAGATGAATCAGTGGCTCTAATGAGTAGGGTCATGGATGATAAAGTACTCACCAATAAGGTACATGCCAATCCAGTCTCCAGCATCCACTTCTTCCTTGATGTCCCAGTGGATCACCAAATCCTGGGAGTGCCCTATAGAATAGTAGGAACTGCTGACCATGAGTGTAGAGCGGCTGTCTGAAGTGACCAGGTCAGTGTCACTGGTGGAGCGAGGGATGGTGATGCCATCATGGACACCATTTCTGATGTCTATGTTGTGGAATTGGTCTGGGTTATAGCTGTACCGGAGGGGCTCTTTGCACCGGCGTCGGCTCTGGGAGTTTCTAGATGGAGATGCCATGGCAGCCAGGCCTAAAAACCTGTTCTGGTACAGATTCTGTAGGGGAAAGGAGACATTGAACAGAATCAAGAAAAAAAATCCAGTAACTCATGCTATAGATGCTGATAGATATCAAAAGATGTGTTGAGGAAAATAAACTGTGAGGAAGCCACCCTTTGGGGAGATGAGAAACAAGGCATATAGCATTCTTTTCAAGGCAAGGGTCTTTTCTCTGCATTCTCATAGGAGCAAGGACAAAGACATAGGCACCTTTCTGTTCATCCCTTCCTGGAATCTCCACCTCCTCCAGCTGCCTTCAATTTAATTGATTCTACAAGGAGAAGACTGTGAGTAGAAGTCCTGTTCCCAAAGAAGCAGTATTTTTTGAGGTCTCCAACATCTGTTCAGTTGGTTCTAATTCTATCCATTTTTAAGGATCAATTATGATTATTTTCATTGAATATTTCAGTCATTGCTGATGCATCCATTCCCTCCATACAGTCAAGAATGGTTCCTGTTGGGTAAGGTAGTCATTCTCCTTTTTTTTTTTTTTTTTTTTAACCCTTTGACTCTCTGGTATGTTTCTTGACCCTCTGTAATGTCTATTAAGGATTTTGTAATTCTAGTAACATTTGAATACCTCAGTTGTTGATTACATCCAACCTCAGAGGACTATATTCTTTTTTAAAAATTGAATATTTTATGTATTTACATTTCAAATGTTATCCTCTTTCCTGATTTCCCCCCCAGAACCTCCTCTCCCATACCCCCTCCCTCTGCTTCAAGGAGGGTGTTCCCCCTCTCACCCAACCACTCCCACCTCACTGCCCTGGCATTTCCCTACACTGGAGAATTGAGCCTTCACAGGACCAAGGGCTTCTCCTATTGATGCCAGACAATGCCATCCTCTGTTACATATGCAGCTGGAGCCATGGGTCCCTCCATGTGTACTCTTTGGTTGGTGGTTTGGTTTAGTCCCTGGGATTCCTGGGTGATCTGGTTGGTTGATATTGTTCTTCCTATGGGGTTGCAAACCCCTTCAGCTCCTTCATTCCTTTCTATAACTCTTCCATTGGAGACTCTGTGCTAAGTCCAATGGTTGGCTGCAAGCATCCTCCTCTGTTTGTCAGGCTCTGGCAGAGTCTACCTGCAGACTGCTATAACAGGCTCCTGTCAGCAAGCACATCTTGGCATCCAAAATAGTGTCTGGGTTTGGTGTTTGTATACAGGATGGATTCCTATATGGGGCAGTCTCTGGATGGCCTTTCCTTTGGTCTCAGCTCCACACTTTGACCCTGTATTTCTTTTGGGTTGGAGACTTTCTGGGTTAAGAATTTGGAGATAAGTGGGTAGCCCCATCCCCCACCCTGGGGCCTTGCCTAGTCTCTAGATATAATCTCTACAGGTTCTCCCTTCCCTTTCTTGGGCTTATCAGCTAATCTCATCCCTGTTGGGACCTGGAAGCCTCTTGCTTTCCTGGCATCTGGAACTTGCTGGTGGCTACCTGAAGTTCCCCATCTCCCACACTTCTGTTCAAATTCCTGATCCTCTGTATATCATCCCCATCTCCTCTCATACCTAATTCTGCCCCCCTTTCCCTCTCCCACTCCTCTCTTCCTCCTGAGTCCCTCCTATCCTCTACCTCCTATGAGTATTTTGTTACTCCTTCTAAGAAGGACTGAAGCATCCACATTTTGATCTTCCTTCTTCTTGCACTTCATATGATCCTAGAATTGTATCTTGGATATTCCGAGTTTTGGGGCCAATATCTACTTATCAGTGAGTGCATACTGTGTATGTTCTTTTGTGACTGGATTACCTCACTCAGGATGATATTTTCTAGTTCCATCTATTTGCCTAAGAATTTCATGAATTCATTGTTTTTAATAGCTGAGTAATACTTTATTGTGTAAATGTACCACATTTTCTGTATCCATTCCTATATTGAAGGATATCTGGGTTCTTTCCAGCTTCTGGCTATTATAAATAAGGCTGTTATTGAACATTGTAGAGCATGTGTCCTTGTTATAAGTTGGAGTATCATTTGAGTACATGCCCAAGAGTGGTATAGCTGGGTCCTCAGGTAATACTATGTTCAATTTTCTGAGGAACCGCCAGACTCATTTCCAGAATGGTTGTACCAGCTTGCAATTCCACCGGAAATGGAGAAGTGTCCCTCTTTCTAGAAATCCTTGCCAGCAACTGCTGTCACCTGAGTTTTTGATCTTAGCCATTCTCACTGGTGTGAGGTAGAATCTCAGGGTTGTTTTAAGTTGCATTTCCCTGAAGACTAAGGATGCTGAACATTTCTCTAGGTCCTTTTTGGACATTCAACATTCTTTAGTTGAGAAAAACTTTATGGTATTGGTACAGTGACAGGCAGGTAGATCAATGGAATATTGCCAAAAGCAATCTACAGATTCACTTCAATCTCCATCAAAATTCCAACTCAATTCTTCATAGCATTAGAAAGACCAATACTCAAATTAATTTGGAATGGCAAAAGAACCAGGATAGCAGAAACTATTCTCAACAATAAAAGAACTTCTGGGGGAATCACCACCCCTGACCTCAAGCTGTACTACAGAGCACTATTGATAAAAACTGCATGGTATTGGTACAGTGACAGGCAGGTAGATCAATGGAATAGAACTGAAGACCCAGAAATGAACCCAAACACTTATGTACACATGATCTTTGACAAAGGAGCTCCCCCCCCCCAGTGGAAAAAAAGACAGCATTTTCAGCAAATGGTGCTGGTTCAACTGGCAGTCAACATGCCCAAGAATGCAAATTGATCCACTCTTATTTCCCTGTACAAAGCTCAAGTCCAAGTGGATCAAGAACCTTCACATAAAACCAGATACACTGACACTAATAGAAAAGAAACTGGGGAAAGCCTTGAACATATGGGCACAGAGGAAAAGTTCCTGAACAGAACACCAATGGCTTATGCTTTAAGATCAATTAATTGATCAATGGCATCTCATAAAATTGCAAAGTTTCTGTAAGGCAAAGGACACTATCAATAGGACAAAATGGCAACCAACAGATTGGGAAAAGATCTTTACCAATCCTACATTTGGTAGAGGGCTAATATTCAGTATATACAAAGAACTCAAGAAGTTAGACTCCAGAGAAACAAATAACCCTATTAAAAATGGGGAACAGAGCTAAACAGAGAATTCTCAACTGAGGAAACTCGATTGGCCAAGAAGCACAAGAAATGTTCAACAAAGACCAAAGTATGGATGCTTCTTAGAAGGGTGAACAAAATACTCACAGGAGGACATATGGAGACAAGGTATGGAGCAGAGACTGAAGGAAAGGCCATCCAGAGACTGCCCCACCTGGGGGATTCATCCCATATACAGTCACCAAACTGAGATGCTATTGAGGATGCTGGGAAGTTGTTGCTTACAGGGGCCTGATATAGCTGTCTCCTGAGAGACTCTGTCAGAGCCTGACAAGTACAGAGGCAGATGCTCACAGGTAACCATTGGACTGAGCATGGGGTTCCCAATGGAAAAGATGGAGAAGGGACTGAAGGAAGTGAGGGGGCTTGCAGCCCCATAGGGGGAGCAAGAGTGTCAACTGGCCAGACCCCCCTGAGCTCCTGGGGACTGGACCACCAACCACAGAATACACATGGAGGGACCCAAGGCTCCGGCCTCATAGGTGGTAGAGGATGACCATACTGGACATCAGTGGGAGGAGTGGCCCTTGGGCCTGAGGGGATTAGATGCCCCAGTGTAGGGGAATTCGAGGGCTAGAAGGCAGGATCGAGTAGGTGGGTGTTGGGAGCACCCTCATAGAGGCATGGGAAGCGGGGATGGGATAAGGGGTTTCTGGAGGGGAGACCTGGAAAGGAGATAACATTTGAAATATAGATAAAGAAAATATCCAATAAAAGAAAAACATGGGGTACAGAGCTAGACAAAATATTCTCTACTGAGGACTATCTTCTTTGAACTGATGTTATTGTAGAAAGCATCATAGTTGCTTTTTTTGTTGTTAATGTTTACAACATTGAATGTTTAAAATTAACTATAGGGAAGGTCATCATTACATAGAACTTGTGCAGGGATTTACTTTCAAAACAAACAAGAGTGACTCTGACCTCATTGATGAATACTAAGATTGGGTTAACATGAACATTTTGGGGATTTCAGCTTTTCATGTTCTATGACCAATAACACTTCACAAAAGAAAAAGGTGTAGAAAAAGCATGGACTCATGCTATTTAGACTCCAGGCACTGTACATTTTTAGACATACTTATTAAGTTAATGATATTTTGTTTTCCAACCATAAGGACCAGACCCTACTGCTACTCTACTCTTCAAATTATATGAGTCTTCAGTTTGTACACATTTAAGTGCACAGGTAGTATTAACTAATATTATGGAAATTGAAAACTACATACATTAAATGAACAGCCAAATGTATAATTATAAATTTAACCAATCAGTACAGATTGTGACCAGCTGTGTTATCTCTTGTCCACTCTTGGCTCTTACTAACTTCAACTCTGAATGGGCTATTGTCAGCAGAGTAAAGGCTCAACAAATAGTAATATATAACAAAAATAAACTCTGTATCACTTCAGAATACGAAGACCAGCTAGAATGAAGCATATGTGGGGCTAGTCATTTGGACTATCCTATTGACCTGATGACCCTTCATATGACCACATAGTACTAACAATTAAATTCATTCTATATAGATCATAAAGTTATCCTGTTCATGGCCCTCCAGAATTCTACAGAGAATTAAAATTGCAGGCATTGCCTGTGTAAATGCTCTGCTTATCAATTTTCAGGAGTAAGGCTCCTTCATAAGGTCTAATATCTAGTAAGCTATTTTTATGTTAATGTTGAAAAAGTTGAGGAATTTATGGGTTTTTGTTTGCTTTCTAATGATTTTCTTCTTTTCACATGTGTACATGTGTGTATATGCATTGTATGCACATGCATGTTTTTGTATGTTCACATATAAGTTGGCGCATTTATGAACAGGTGTGCACAAATATGTATATGTTCAGATGTGAAGGCCTACTGCTTGAGTTGGTAATCTTTGTGTATCATTCTTCTACTTTATTCATATCAGGATCTATCAATCAAACTCAGAACTTGCCAGTTCTGGACAGTTTGCTCCAGGGATTGCCTCTCTTTGCCTTAGAGGTTGGAATTCCAAGCAAACCATGTTGGTGGGTTCTAAGGATCTGAACTCTGGTCCTCTTTCTTGTGTGACATGCACTTGAACTGATGAGAAATCTCTACAGACCAGAGAGAGTTCTGTGTGTGTGTGTGTGTGTGTGTGTGTGTGTGTGTGTACATGTGCACACACATATGTGTTCATTCATTATAAAGTTTTTTTAACATTGTTGTATGCTGTGTGAGATTTTTCTGCCTTTTCATTTTTTAATTGGCAGAAAAATAAACAATATCCCTAGATGATAACATTTTCATATGAATTTCAAGCAGGCCCTCAAAAGATTTTAAAGTTTTTCTCTTTTGTTCAAATGTAAATTCTGCCACTATTGTTTTATAGAATTCCCCCAAAGAATAAACATTTCTTTTGAAATTGTCAAATTACATTAGTAATAATGGTTTACATAGTGAAAACAAAGACCTAGATGGAAACATTGATGTATTTCATGCTTGCTGGTTAATACTGATTGGTAATATGGCATTTGTCTGGGTTAAAAATGGCAGCTTAAATATGGCTCTAACAGACTATACTCTGCCACCCACCCACACTTCTCCACCATCCCATGAAGATTTAATGCAATCTATGGCAATTCAACAGTGTTATAAACATGGAAGGCTATAAATGTAGTTTTGATTCATTTACAATGCAGGCAGGAAGTACACCTGCTCAAAATATACTATGGTATCCTGTTGTATCTTCTTCCATTTTCTATTTATTTATTATTTATTTATTTTTCATACTTTATTTACATTTCAAATGTTTCCTCCTTTCAAGATCTCCCCTTTGGAACCTCCCCATTCCCTTTCCCCTACCCCTGCCACTATGGGGGTATTCCCCCACCCACACACCCATCCACTCTTGTCTTCCCTCCTTGGCGTTCTCCTATACTGGGGGATCTAACACTCTCAGGCCCACAGGCCTCTCCTCCCCCTGATGGCTAACAAGACCCTCCTCTGCCACATATGTGGCCAGCACCATGGGCCCCTCCATGTGTATTCTTTGGTTGGTGATTCAGTCTCCGGGAGTATCGAGGGGTCAGGCCAGTTGCCACTGTTACTCCCTCCATAGAGCTGCAAACTCCCTCAGCTTCTTCAGTCCCTTCTTCAAGTCCTCCATCTGGGACCTCACATTCAGCTTTACGGTTGCTGTGAAGTGACTCTTGGGTATTCCGAACTTTTGGGCTAATAACCACTTATCAGTGAGTACATACCATGTTCATTCTTTTGTGACTGTGTTACCTTGCTTAGGATGATATTTTCAAGTTCCATTCATTTGGCTGTGGATTAGTGAATGCACTTTCTTATCAGCCATTCCGCCTTCCAGCAAAGATTCCTACATTCAGATGTTTGTTGGCTTGTGTACTACTCCTACCTTATGAAGCTTCAGTCTCTGTATAGCACCTGTGCCCTGGCATAGTAACTAGTATTTTGTTTTAATCAAAATATTCTTTAACATGACATAAATGGTTTATTGTGACTTATAAAAATAAAGTACAGAAAGACAAGAAAGAGACAATAAGTTGTTTACAGTGAAGTCGAAACATGTCCCAAACTGGTGTTTTTATTAAAGATTTACAACAACTGATTCTTTTTTATTATAATTTCCTGTTTTACTAAAATGTAGTTGGCAGAATCCTGTAAGTTGACTGTATATAAGGCATTTGACATACATGTTTCTTGTGAACCAAATGAGACAACACATTTTTGCCTAATTACTAGTTATTAGTTAACCTAGTTAGTCTTTTAAATAACTTTTCTTTCAACAAGTGAGCCTTTTAAACTTTGTTTTGTGATAAAAGCATTGTAGGAGTTTCTTCTAGAGTGGAACCCATCCTGAGTGAGGTAACTCAGACCCAACAGGAAATGCATGGTATGTACTCACAAGTGGATATGAGGCAAAAAAGTACATAATAGGCAGGATACAATCTACAGAACTCAAGAAGGCTAACAAGCAGGAGGGCTAGAGTGAGGATGCGTGTTATTTCTGAAAGTGTCACTTCCCATTGCTTTATGGAACTATACATATTTCAAGTAAAAGCTATTCTTTTAAAAATATCTCTACAAAATTAAAAACCATAAGAAGAAAAGAAATGATGAAGGAAAATCATTAAAGTGTACAAGATGGAGTTACTCAGTTGTACAAGTGAAAGGGATGGTTTTCATTCCTAAAACCGGAGTTATTCTACCCAAGGAAGCTCCTGGAACATGTGTATACTGTGCCTAGTTTTAGTCATACATGCAGGGGGATAATGAAAACTTAAAAAAACAAATCGGAACTTGTTTCTTTCTATCAAAGTGCTCAGAAAATTCAAAGAAGATTAATGTATAGAATGTCTGCATGAGACGGGAAAATACGGATAAGGGAAAAAATATCAAAAAGGTTCTATTCTAAAGTGAGAGGAAGAGGAAACCCCCGAGAACCCACAAAGGCTGTAACTGGACACTTGGGAGTGCAAAGAAGATGGGCACACAAAAAAGAAGCCAAGCTTTAGCCACATGGCTCCCTATTAGGAAAGAGAAATAAAATGTTTTCTACAAAAAGTAACTTAGATGACCATGGTGAAAAGAGACTGGCAAACCTACCCTCAACACACGCACATATGCACACACATGTACTTGCACACCTCACAAGGTTCAAAAGCAATTGTAGTTTTGATGAGACAGTGTTACATTTTGTTGTTCATCACCATGTTACTTGAAGTACTAAAAGACAAATATTATTGTAAAGGAGAATGTGTTCTTTGAAGCTGAGCAATAGTGGGGACCTGAAAACAACTATAGGACAGGGAGCCTGAATTGATTCGTCCACGTCCCCATGGCAGGAGGCAGCCCTAGAAGGATTTTTGCACAGTTAGGCAAGGGATAGGTAAAGACAAGCAAAACACAAGCAGCGGGTAGCGCAGTTCAAGCATGGGGTGTTGTAAAGACAAGCAAAACACAAGCAGCAGGTAGCACAGCTCAAGCATGGGGTGTTGTAAAGACAAGCAAAACACAAGCAGCAGGTAGCACAGCTCAAGCATGGGGTGCTGAGGTATAAGAAGAAAGACAGCCTACCCTCTTTTGCTAGGGACGGAACTCAACTGAGAATAGCACTTGTGTCTGCTTACACTGAGACTGTGGTCACTGGGTTGATAACCTCAGTACTGTTCTTTGTTGAAGGTTCAGCAGTCCACTTGCCATCCATAGTTTCAGCCTTCTAGCAGAATGATTTATATCCTTCAGGCCTTGATCGTATAAAACAGGCCCTCTATCCATACAGTTCTCTGTGCTGTGGTTGTTTCTTAAAAGTTTGTTTAAATTTTATTTTTATTTTAAAGTGTGTGTGTGCATGTGTGTGTGTGTGTGTGTGTGTGTGTGTGTGTGTGTTCAAATGTCTGAGAATGCCAGAAGAGAATGGTGATCCCCTACAACTCAAGTTACACATGGTTGTGAACTGAACTCAGGTCCTCTGCAAACACTCTGTGAGCTTTTAGTAACTGAGATCTTTCAGTGTACTTGGGAGACACCCCAGTTAGAACAATAATCTTCCCAGGTGATAAAAGCTGGGATTCTTAGGAGGATGAAGAATCTTCCTTGCTTATGGAATTTGAAGCTAACTGTGGATCAATAAATCAAACAAAAGTAAAGTGGAAAGCATCATCAATAGATTTTTCCAAGCACATGAAGGAATATGGGAGATGGAGGACAAGGGTAAAAACACAACACTTAAACATCAATAAGGAAAAAATGGCATGCCCATTTGTTCATCTATGAAGCCTGGAATACTGCCAAGAGAACAAATTTAGAACAATTTGTGGGTAGAAGAAGGAGCTGAGGTAACTAATGTCCTAAAGGTTATGAGACACATAACCCAAGTTGTCCAAATCTGGAAAGAAATGGAAATACAAATGCAGTGGTCATTCATATCCCTAAATAGGCATGAGCAAAGAAACCTCTCCATGGCATATTATAGTCAAAGTATCAAAAATCGAAGCAAATAAAAATGTTACATGCTAGAATGGGGAAAAGAAAACTGCACTAGAACAACATCTGCAACCCCCAAAAGAGCAAAGTGTGGACTGATGTATTTCAAGCCTGAAAACTAAGTAATTGTCATCTAAGATTAGTATCTCAGGCAAATCTATCCTCTAAAATGAGCTAATGGCACCCACTCTCAAGTCTCTTATTAAAGACAAATTGAAAACCAGCTCCTGACATATATCACAAAGATTATCTACCATGACCAAGTTGGCTTCATCCTGGAGATACTGAGATGGTTCTATAAACACAAGTGAAAAAGTGTAGTAAACCACATAAATGGACTTAAAGACAAAAATCATACACTTATTAAATAGATGAAGAGAACTTCTTTGACAATATATAACATACCTTCAGGATAAAGTCCTAGAGAGAATAGGAACAGAAGAAACCTATATCAACTTATTCAAAGCTATATACCAGAAGCCCTTAGCTAACATCATCCTAATGGAGAAGCACTTAAAGCAATCCCATTCAAATCAGGTATGAGAAAGGGCTGTCCACTATCCCAACTCCTTTTCAATACTGTGTTCAAATCACTAATTGGAGCAAGAAGGCAAGAGACGGAAATTAAAGGGTCACAAACAGGAAAAGAATAAATAAAACATTTTCTATTTGCAGACAACATATTATACATAAATGACCCCTAAATTTTCTAGAAACAAATCTTCTAGAAACGATCAACATTTTCTACAATGTGGCAGGATACAGAATCACCTTGAAAAAAACTAGATGTCTGTTTATATACCACCACCAAATACACACACAGAGAGAGAGAGAGAGAGAGAGAGAGAGAGAGAGAGAGAGAGAATGAAGTATATATCTCCATTCAAAGAAACTAAAATAACTAAGAATAAGCCTAATCAAGGAGCTGTAACACCTCTACGATGAAAACTTTTAGTCTCTGAAGAAAAAGATTGAAAAAGACTCTAGGAAATGGAGAAACATCCATCCCATGCTCATAGATTGGTACAATTAATATTGTGAAATGACTATTCTTTCAAAAGACAGTTAAAAATTCAATGCAATCCCAATCAAAATCCCCATCTTATTCTTCACATAAATAGAAAAAAACTAACCTAAATTTCATATGAAACCAACAAGACTCTAGATAGTCAAAAATGTCTTGAGAATAAAAGGTGATGCTGGAAAGATTACCATCCTAGACCTTGAAGTGTATTATAGAGCCATAGTAATAAAGATAATATGATACTGGCACAGAAACAGACATGTGTAGATCAGTAGACCATAATCCAAGTTCCAAACATGAGAATGTGTAACTCTAGCCATCTAACATTCAACAAAGATGCCAAATAATATACTGGAGAATAGAAATAGCATCTTCAAAAAGTGATGTGGGGAAAACTGAATGTTCATATGTAGAAGAGTGAAATTAGTGGACACTTACTCTAAATCCTCTTAATATCAAAGAATGACTGTCACAGGGAACTGTGTAGGAACATGCCGGTTCATTTTTGCTATTTCCCTCAACAAATGACATAACTTTTTTTAAAATGAAAGGGATATGTAGGAATTTGGAAATTAAGTCCATAAACTGAAAGAACAGAAGAACAGCAAAATGTGAGGGAAAGGGAGAGGGAAGGGAAGGGGGAGGGGATGGGGATGGAGAGAGAAAAACAGAGACAGAGACAGAAAGACAGAGAGAGAGAAAGAGAGAGAGAGAGAGAGAGAGAGAGAGAGAGAGAGAGAGAGAGAGACTCAACCAAAAGATATAGGTTATTTGGATGGATTAAGAAACAAAGTACCCATTTTTGCTGTCTAAAATAAATTCATCATTATAAGCAAGTTGGACCAGGCAGAAAGTAGAGGCCACTAATCTAATACCAAAAACAAAACCAAAAAACAACAACAAAAGCAAAACAATAAAAAAACCCTAAAGTTAATCTGAAGATGTAAAGGACACTATTCTAATCAAGCTAATAACAAACTAAGAAGGCATTCCAATTTAAAACAAGTAAGTGCTAATTTCAATCATCTCAATTTTACAAAGAGAGTATTGATAAACTCTAAGATGGAGGTTAAGCATAACTCACAGATTGGTGATTTCAATACTCCATACCCCACTTTTCCCCAATGGACAGATCATCTGCACAAAAAGTAGAAAAACACCAAAATGAAATGATATTATACACCTAAGGCCCTAACAGATATCTCCAAAATATTCTGCCCAAATACCAAGGAATTCTACTCAGTAATTCATGGGATACAAAATAAATCTCAAGAAATACAGAAAAAATAAAATATCCTTGTATATCCTATCTAGAGAATGACCCCAATAGGCTCATAGATTTAAATGCTTGGTCACCAGGTAAAATCACTATTTAAAGGATTAGAAGGGGTGGACTTACTAGAGGAAGTGTGTCACTGGTGGAGGGTTTGAGGCTTCAAAAACTCAAGCCAGACCCAGTGGCTCTTTTCCTGCTGCTTGCAGATCTGGATGTAGAACTCTCAGCTCCTTCTCCAGCACCATGTTTGTCTATATGCCGCCATACTCCCTGACATGCTCCCCGCCATGGAATAGGCCACTGAAACTGTAAGCTGGTCCAACCAAATGCTTACTTTTATGAGTTGCCGATGTTATGGTGTCTTTTCACAGCAATTCAACACTTACTAAGACAGAAGTTGGTACCAGATTCCTTGCTGTGATAGGCTTCACCATGCTGCTCAGAATGTGGACTTTGGGACTTTGGATTAGGAAAACAGTTGAATATTTTAAGCAGGGCTTAATGGCCTACATTAGGAGGAGACATGGAAGACAGTACTGAAGGTGCTTTGAAATGCGGAGAGAAGAATTTTAGTAAGTGGCCTAGAGGCCAGTCTTGTGATATTTTAGCAAAGAATGTGGCTGCTTTCAGCCCATGTCTTAAAAATCTGCTTGGGGCTAAATTAAAGTTTTGGATTAATGATGTTGGTAGAGGTCTGCCTAGTATTGACTCTGTGATGTGGTTATTAGTGGTCACTCTTATGAAGATCTATAATGAATAGGAGCAAGCTAAACAAGGAAAGGTACAAAATGCACAGTTTGAGGAGAAAAGGGGCACTGGGAAGTGTAATAGAGCTAAATCCTATGCTCACAGAGATAGTTTCAAGAAAATCTGATGCTAAACTGAATGAAGGGAGTGGTACTCTCAGGGCAAGACCCAACCCAGCTAAGCATCAAACTTGTGAAAATTAATGAAAAGCTTAAGCAGTGTAGGAAACCATCTAAAACAGAGCACTGATGGAGATGCAAGTGAACAATGGGGACATGTTCAAGCCTCAGCAAACAGAAAACATGGTTCTTCTGCCACATGGTTCTGGCTTTAAAGTCAAAGATACAAGAAAGAAGTTATAGACTCTCCCTCCATGACTAAGGAAAGCTAGAGAGATATCAAATGGACCTAACATATATGGAGGAATAATATCTCTCCCAGATGCCTGGGGTAGGACCTCTCTTTATGTTGTTGGTTAGTTAGGTAATATAGACCCCTAAACAATATAGGCCATAGGTATTGTTCATTTTCACCTTCAAAAACTTTATAGTAATACTCTATTGCTGAAAATACCATATACTTGGACCATAGGGCATGGAGAAATCAAGCTCGCACTGGCCTATAAGCTTCATCCTTACTGGCTAGCTTTCACAGTGCTTTGGTATTATACTTGATATTGGAAGAGAAAATAATAAATATTCTTACCCAGTTGTAAACCCCGAAAGCTATAATAATGGCCAGCTTGAAAAGATACACCATTGGTACAACAGTGGCATGGACATTTGGAAGAAAGCAACCAATTTATGATTAGATTTAAGGCCAACTCCATTAGACAGAGCTCATGCCCAGTACTCTTAGCTAGACCAAAAGTCTAAGGAGAATAGATCAAGATGCTATTGGAGAGTTTACTACTATCATTCAGCTACATGTACATAGAATTAAACTGCACTCTAAATATGTATCTTTATACTCATAGGCAAGTATAGCTCCTGACTGTCATCAGAGGAATACTTCTTTGCAGCAGATGGTAATTAATACAGACACAGTTTGTCAAAGTGCAGAGAATAAGAGATAGCAGAGTCATCAGCAGTAAATGGACATCTCTATCACTCCTCCCACCAAAGCTTGAGAACTACCACAGAAGATGGGGTAGAAAGAGGCAATAGAAGACTTTCATAAAATAGTGTATTCTGGTTATGAAAGGATTTTGTTCAAATTAACCCACAGAGATTGTGATTGCAGACACAAGACTTTTATGACATCAAGCCAACTAAAATTTTGACATGGGTAAGGAAGAACCCACAAAGTCCCATTTCTAGCTGAGGAGATATTGGATATTGATGACTACTAGGGAAAGAAGATTTAGGTTTTGATAGATGAAGACCTTGAAAGGCTATTATATTCCTGTGGCTTGTCTTATGTCATGAACATGGTAATAACTCTGATTAGATTCAGTGAGTTTAATAGAGTGTATGAAGCTATGAGGGATATGTAGCAAGAAGAAATATGAGTGCAGGAGGGAGGGAGTTAATGTTAGATTTCATCAGACTATTCATGCATGAAATTCTAAAGAAATCATTTTAGCTAAAAGTTGTTTATTAAATAGACAACAAATTTAAACAATAAAAACAACTAAAATAAGGAAAAAATTTTCTGACAATTCCAGAGATATTACTGGCAAGGAAGACATTGCATTAGGAACAGGGAGTACCTGGTCACATTGCATCTTTACTCAAAAAGCATAAAGCAATGAAAATGTGCTCAGCTCCTTTTCTCTACGTAACACAATGTAGGGTTGCAACCAGAGAATAGTGACACCTACAGTAGTTGGGTGTGGTGGTTTGAATATGCTTGGTCCAGGGAGTGGCACTATTAGGGGTGTGGCCTTGTTGGAGTAGATGTGGCCTTGTTGGAAGAAGTGTGTCATTGTGGGTTGGGTTTTGAAACCCTCTTAGCTTTCTGGAAGTCAGTCTTCTGGATGCAGTTAGATCAAGATGTAGAACTCTCAGCTCCTCCAGCACCGTGTCTGCCTGGATGCTGCCATGCTTTCTGCCTTGATAATAATGGACTAAACCTCTAAATCTGTAAGCAACTAAGTATTTTCTTTTGTAAGAGTTTCCTTGGTCAGGGTGTCTCTTCACAGCAATGGAACCCTAATTAGACAATATAATCAAGATTATCCCGTAAAGGGGTCCATCTCAATAGTTAGTTTAGATTCTGTCAAGTTGATGACACTGACCATTGCTGCTAACCTGAGATATTTTAGCTGCCTATAATTGCCCAGAAAGCATGAGTCAGATCAAGCAAGTAGAAGATAGAGGAAGAGGATGTTCCCAGCAAGACTTAAAGTTTTAGAGGCTCTACAATGTACCCTGGAGAACACTTTTCGAGATGCCAGGAACTACTATGAAATGTCTCTTGGGTACTCCAAACTTTTAGGCTAATAACCACTTATCAGTAAGTACATACTGTGTTCATTCTTACTTTCAAGTTCCATCCATTTGCCTGCGAATTTCAAGAAGTCTTGTTCTTAATAGCTGAGTAGTATTCCATTCTGTAAATATATCACATTTTCTGTATCCATTCCTCTGTTGAGGAACATCTGGGTTGTTTCCAGCTTCTGGCTATTATAAATATGGCCGCTATGAACATAGTGGAACATGTGTCTTTACTACATGTTGGAGCATCTTCTGGGTATATGCCCAGGAGTGGTGTAGCTGGGTCCTCAGGTAGTATTATGTTCACTTTTCTGAGGATCCGCCAAACTGATTCATTGGAGGTTGTATCAACAAACAACCACCAGCAATGGAGGAGTGTTCCTCTTTCTCCACATCCTTGCCAACATCTGCTGTCACCTGAGTTTTTGATCTTAGGCATTCTGACTAATGTGAGGTGGGATCTCAGGGTTGTTTTGATTTGCATTTCCCTGATGACTAAGAGTCACTTCACAGCAACCATAGGGCTGAGTGTGAGGTCCTAAATGGAGGAGTTAGAGAAGGGACTGAAGGAGATGAGGGAGTTGGCAGCCCCAGGGAGGGAGCAACAGTGTCCACCAGCCTGACCCCTCATTGCTCCCAGAGACTGGATCACCAACAAAAGAATACACATGGAGGGACCCATGGTGCTGGCCACATATGTGGCAGAGGAGGGTCTTGTTAGCCATCAAGGAGAGGAGAGGCCCTTGGGACTGAGGTTGTTAGATGCCCCAATATAGGAGAATGCCAAGGAGGAAAGATGAGAGTGCGTGGGTGGAGGAATACCCCCATAGAGGAAGGGGGAAGGGGGAGGGAATAGGGAGGTTCCAAAGGGGAGATCTGAAAAGGGGGAAACATTTGAAATGTAAATAAAGTATCAGAAAAGAAATAAAGTTGAAATGCCTCATTTCTATATGGTTTCATTGCCTTGTTTTCCCCCCAGCAAGTCATACATGGACTCAGTTCTCAACTAGAATTGTGAACACTTGAATTGAACAAGCAGAAGTGTCACACAAACTGTGTCTCTAAGAATTTGGTAACTGAGCCTGATGAGACATAATCACAATTGAGAGATTAATGGGAAAAGAGTCAGATAAACCTTCTATGTTCAAAAGCCATGAAAGCACAAAGAAGCACCAGATGGTTCAGACTTAAATGTACTCTTTTCATAAAGCAGAGTTCCTTGGTACTACCAGACGATGACTATATCTCCATATATCAGCTGGCTCAATAAAATAAAACTGGACTTCTTCTTAAAATGGATATGTAGTTTCAGAGATGAGACCAAGGTGAGGATTGAGGAGTTAAGGTACTAACAAAGAATATGCTCTGCCCTTTTTCTGCATTACATAATGTTTCTTCAAGTGGGTCTAGAAGGAGATAATTTCAAAGTCATTTACCCTGGGGACTTTGTAAGGCTCTCAAAAGCTGAGCAAATTTTTTTTTTTTTTTTTTTTTTTTGCCAAAGCCAAAAGTGCTATTTAAAATTATCCTTGTTCCCATTGTCCTCCCTATGCCCCGTGGTAAGTAGGGCTGTTATCATTGTCTTGGAAGTTTTTCTTGTTGTGGTCACCTGTGTTGACAGATATGTGGCCCATAAAGAGAGTGAATGGACACACTGAAGGTACCAGAGCACCAGAGTTCTGGGAGCATGCAGCACCACACACCTTTAGAAAGGAATCAACACATAGTGAATTAAGTGGACCAAGAAGTTTCCATTTACTGTACATTAGACATCCCCCATGGGCTTAAAAGCTAGATAATGCAGTAGCATAAGGTTATTTCTAACTTAACAATGCAAAATTGAACCATATTCATAGATTCTTTTCATCTCTGCAAAGCACTTAAAGGTATCTGATGCCAAAGGCTGAGGCTAAAATTAAGTGCAGAAAGGAGCAATGGGGGAGGGACCATCTGATACAAACATCCAGGCTTGTCTTACACTATGTAGGATTAAAGCTAAACACAAAGCTGTCATAAACCCTCTGGAAATTTTTGCTTCAGTGACATAACATTAGAAAATTACCCAGAGTTCCCATGGTAAGTGTTAGATAGAAGATTGTCCCAAGGGCTACTTACCTATACCTGTCTCTATCCCTCTCTTCTATGCATACCTTTTCATTCAGTGGTATCTGTTCCCTGGGGTCCCTTTCAGGGTCATGGCTTTGTGTATTCCTCAGAGGGGAATTTCAAATGACATAGCATAAATTACAACTGGTTTCTCTTCTACCATGAATGGGTAAGCTTGACTATTAACTGAACTTCACTTATTTCATTCTCAATTTAGCCTCTTATTTTTGTGGCTGGTTCCCTGAGACCTCTATAGAGAAAAAAAATATGGCTTCACAGCAGTGCTGGTTGTACAACCAGGTGAATAACCTTTGTGGATATTGTGATAGGGTTCCAGATGTACCAGTCTAAGACTTGACAACAGAAGATCGGATTATCACAATAAAATATACCTCTTATAGTGATTATGGTGAAGTGTTCAAATGAGAATGAGTTCAAATGTTTAGCTGCAGATTCAGGTGAAACACTGAAACATTACCCATTGGTGAGATAAATTTACATCTATAAAAGAAATCTCCACGTATAGGACATTTCCCTCACTGTACAAGGAAGCTAAATTACTAAGGGCTCAATTAATGGATATGGTGTGAACTAAGCCTGCTTAGCAAACTTAGGCAATTACCTAGTTTGAGGTGCTATTCCTAGCTATCTTGTCTTTTCCAGGTTGGTTTTTTGTTTGTTTGGTTTTTTTGGTTTTTGTTTTGTTTTGTTTTAATATAAGATCTTTTTAAAGCCTGCAAGCTAAGCCAATCCCTAATATCTACCCTAGAGAGTTGTTTGCTTCTCTAAGCTTCTCTTGATATGTAAATGCTATTAAACTTTTGTTGTTTTGTTTTCATACTAAGTTGTTTTTAGTTACAGGGAGTCATGAAGAATTCATGAAGCCTGAAGGAGGTTTTTTATTTTTTCTTTCTTTCTTAGATTCTAACCTATTAAGAATTAAGGTGAGAACCCCTGGGCTTTCCCCTGTCCATGTTAAGATGTCTGTTGCTGTTGACCTTCTTTAGTTCATGTTTAGGCATTCATATTGGTGAGACTTTATTCGTGTAGATTCTGACATTCTTAGGAGAGACAATCTCAAAGAAAACTCCTTGCTCCTCTGGCTCTTAGAATCTTTCCATATCCTCTTCTGCAATGAGCCATGAGCCTTAAGTTGTTTCATAGATATATAAGTTTGGATTGGTCTATATTTTGATTGGTTGTGATACAGGCAACTAAGGAATGCTGAGAACAGGAGAAATAGTCTTCCTCAGGAAAAAACCTGCCAATTGACTATCCAATATCAAAATGATAGCCCTGAAAGTATACATACAAGTAACAGTATACAAGCTGAGAAGGTCATATTTATGTACTTAGAAATATACATACATATGTACATATTGATACATACATTATTTTATGTAACAATAATGATGGGGGAAACGATTGGAGGAGCCAAAGGGATCAAGGATAACACAGAAACACAACCCCCATGATCAGGAGTAATGGAAGCTCACAGAGATCAGGGATCCTACAGGGGTCTGACCTAGGTCTCTTGCATAAATGTTATTGCTGAGTAGCTTTGTATTCTTGTGGGAATCCAAGCAGTGCGAGTGAAGGTTATCCCTGACTCTTTTGCCTACTTGTAGGACCCTTTTCTTCCAGCCTTGATATGATATTATGGTATATTTCTGATCTCATTGTAGCTTGTTTTGCTGTGTTTGGCTGATGTCCCTGAGAAACCTACTCTTTTTCTGAGGAGGGAGAGAAGGTTGTATTTGGGGAAGAGGGGAGGTATTGGGGAGAGAATGGAGGGAGGAGAGGAAGGGGAAACTGCAGTTGGGACATAATATATGAGAGAAGAATAAATAATAATAATAATAATAATAATAATAATAATAATAATAATAGTAATAGTACAAATTAAAAAATGTTTTTCTTGGCCCTATGCTACAGTGACTGAAATGAAACACAACCAGCAAGAAAATGGCAAGCCTGAAACCCTCAGTAGTGCTTCCCTAATCCCCCTGCAATGGATATGCTTATGCATCGTTTGGCTTCACAAATAGACTCCATCTCTGGAATTTTCATTCTAAACTGAGAATATTACTCTCCTGGTTAGCTTCAGCTGTCAATTTATTACAACCCAGAGTATCAGTTAAGTGGTTGCCTCAATCAGACTAGCCTTTGGCATTTCTGTGGGACTTTTCCTTGACTGCAGTTTGATATAGAAGGTCACAGCACACTGTGGTCCAATACCATTCCCAGGCGGGGAATCTGGCTGTATAAGAAAGCTAGCTAAGCAGAAGCTAAAGAGCAAGCCAGTAAGCAGTATTCCTCTATGGTCTGCTTCAGTTCCAGGGATCTTGACTTGAGTTTGTACTTCAATTTCCCTTAGTGACTGCCTGTTATCTAGAAATATAAGCTGAAATGAATCTTTTCTGCCTCAAATTGGTTTTAGTATTTGTGTTTATCATATCAACAGAAAGTAAACTAGTACTATCACAGAAGTCTCATAAAGAGATTAGAACCTATCTCAAAAAGACATGACACAATGAACATCATTAGAAAATATACTGTATTTCATTTCTTTGTTGAACAAATATCTGCTCAATACCTGCCAGATGTCAAACATGGTCATAGACACTGGAATAAATTGTTTCACTAAAGAGACAAAAGGCCCTGTCAGTGTGAATCTTATTTGATTGAACAATGTACACCTGGGTCTTCCCATCTTGAATACAAGGAAGGCAATAAATATAGACTTGAACTATGTTTAGAAAATATCAAATGTCAAGCAAGAAATTTACCTTTAGGACTAACTAGCTTTAATGTGTAAGTGAGTCCATATTTGTCAGGAAGAGTTACAAGCAACCAGATAAAACTGGACATTTAATGAGGGTGGATGAAGAGAACTGCGGAATAACAGAAACAAAGCTGTTGTGTAGAATTTTCCTAATTACAAGAGGCTTTTTCCATAGCACTGTCAGGAGTCCTCCAGGTAACTGAGAGACATGATATACAAGTCTTCAGTACTTGTGGAAGGCATTTATGAAACACGGCATGATTTCTGCACTTTGCCTATGGCTTTCAAAGTCAAATAACATAAGGGTTTTGATTTTCTAATAAGGTATGAACTTAATGGGCCTCCATTGGTAATGCCATTTCTCCAAAGCACTCTTAAAGATGTCAGTTTATACTATTAGAAAACAAAAGAAACAAAGATTGTACATTAAAGAAATAGAAAAGAAAAATCCTATATACTTGCCAATTAAGGTAGCAAAGAAAAAGAATATGAATATCAGTTTTGAGAGCGTACCATTTGCCACTTTAGCTAGACGTTTCCTTAAATGAATGAAATAAGCACATTTATTTAAATAAATGAAAATAATATTATATTTATTTTAAAATATAAATTGAGCAATGATTAAGTGAACAATCAGAAGAGGATATAGGGTATACAGTCATTTTCTTGGTTGTGCTAGAACTTTGAAGCCTTGAGAACCCAACCGAGGAGTTCACAAGGAGCTCCCTTAAGGTCTTAGTGTTGGTCAATCTTGGTACTATCTCCAAGATTCATCCTTTAGGCTTCATATGGTTCTGAGAGTTGGATCTCTGTGGCCCACTGATACTTTCTTCAGTGATCATGACTGTTGGACTGTGATAATTTCCCATCCTATGTGTACTAATATCTCAGCCAGTCCTCCTAATCAGCTCACCATTAGTGCCTGGGTGGCTCTTTACAACCAAGAACAATCATGTTCTGGCTCTTGGAACTGCATTTCTCCACTTGGACTAGACTTCAAACCTCCGCAACCTATCTCTGGGTTTTTATTTATTTATAAGATTAAATTTGACTTTTTACCCAAATTAGGATTCTGCTGTTTTGCTATAACCTGTCCTTGATGTTTAAGCATTTCCTTTAGATTAAAAATTAAAACCTTTTCATTCCCTCCCTTCCTCTTTCTCTTTCTTTTCATTTTCCCTTTCCTCTTCTTTAAGTTTATTCTGGTTACTTATTTTTATGACCCTGGACATTTTCACTTTTGACTATACTTCTAGTAATAAGAATTCTAGTGTATGTCTTAATAGTGTATTGCTATACTTCAGAAACTGCCATCCATCTATTAAGACTATTTTCTGATTTTAGTAGTTTAGAGGAGATTACCTATCTAGGTCATACATTAGAATAACTTGAGAGTGTTTGTTTGTTTGTTTTCGTAACACTAGAAGTTAAAACCAGGGTCATAAGCTTTTTAGGCAAGCATTCTACTACTAAGATATTTGGTTGGGGTTGAGGGACAGGGTCTCACTGAACTTCCTAGGCTAGCTTTAAATGTACTATATAGCCCATGTAGGCCTTGAGCTTACAATCTTCCTACCTCACCACTTAACTGGTAATGTGGCTTTTTGAGACCCTGCTCCAGTTTTGTCTATACAGATAGTCAGAGAGGCTCTCATGACAACCTATTCCATTTTTTCCCTTTGTCTTAAGATTCTTTTTATGCTGAAGCTTTGAAGAATTGCACCATCTATAAATATTCTTTAGAGTTCTAGGTATCTATAAATCCTGCTATTATTAAAAAGATTCTGCTTATTTTTAATATGGAAAGGTATGTTTAATAAATTGAAAATGTAAATTGAAATCTTAAAGTAAGCATAAAGTCCATAAAAGACACATAATGTAAATAAAGCAAAAATAAAATCAAAGCCCTTCATTCTGTCAGATTATATTATCTTTAGAAGTCCTGGTTTTCTACTTGTCAGATCCAAAACTGTGCGTAAGTCTCTTACCCTCTTCCCTCCTGATAGTTCCCATTAGGTGGCATCAAAGTGCAAATATTGCAGGTTTTCTGTTTTGTTACAGAATGAAAATATAGTAGTATCTGTGAGTATATCTCATAAATTTATTGCTTGATTGGTAGAAAGATGTTGGTAAAAGATCCTGAATTTCAGTTAAATAGAAAGAATAAAGAATACACATGGAGGAGCCCATGGTGCTGACCACAAATGTGGCAGAGGAAGGTCTTGTTATCCATCAGGAGGAGGAGAGGCCCTTGGGCCTGAGGGTGTTAGAGGCCCCAGTATAGGAGAATG
The DNA here is from genome assembly GCA_019843965.1 of Rhynchomys soricoides. Taxonomy (NCBI): domain Eukaryota; kingdom Metazoa; phylum Chordata; class Mammalia; order Rodentia; family Muridae; genus Rhynchomys; species Rhynchomys soricoides. Next base: position 3,525,548 of record JADRCH010000101.1, on the reverse strand, counting down.
CCAAGGAGGGAACACAAGAGTGGGTAGGTGGGTGGGAGAATACCCCCATAGTGGCAGGAGGAGGGGGGAGTAAATGGGGAGGTTCCAAAGGGGAGATCTGGAAAGGGGGAAACATTTGAAATGTAAATAAAATATAAAAAATAAAAAAAAATTAAAAAAAGAAAGAATAATCTGGAGAAACCTGTTTTTATTACATTAACTATAGCTAATAACAACATATATTACAGGTTTATCACTTTCATTTGTTTGTTTGTTTAAGTCTTAGAGACAAGAAATTGAAATTAGGGCGGGAGACCTCTGCCTGGGCCACCAGGGCTCCATAGCCAAATAGTGCTGGGAGAAAGATAGCCTCCCAGGAGTGTGGGCAAGCCTGTCTGCTCAAAGGGACCCACCTGGAATCCCCAGGACACAGGGACTGAGGAACGGGGTTCTGGTTTCATTCAGTGGCTGGAAAGCAGATCCTGTGACACAGGACTCTGTACTCAAATAGTGCCAGGAAAGAGCTGGTATACTGGGAGTGCCGACACACCTTTAAGCACAGGCAAGACAACCACTTCTTCTCAAATTCACTGGACCAAGAAGGACCTTTGCAGAGCCATCAGGACACAGGAAACAAGGGACAGCTGGGGATTAGATCCTTTTTGTTTCTGTCTGCACCCCAGAGCTGACCCTGCACCACAGCTCTCCAAACCCAAATTCCTCTCAGAGAGAGCAGGTCTTCAAGGAGTATTGACACCTAGACTTGCAGGAAAAACAAGCCATAGTCAGAGAGAGTCAGACTAGCTAACACCAGAGATAATCAGATGGCAAAAGGCAAGGGCAAGAACACAAGGAACAGAAACCAAGACTACTTGGCTTCATCAGAACCCAGCTCTCCCACCACAACCAGCCCTGGATACCACAACACACCAGAAAAGGAAGACTCAGACTTAAAATCAAATCTCAAGAGGATGATAGACGATTTTAAGAAGGAAATAAATAACTACCTTAAAGAAATACAAGAGAACACAGGTAAACAACTAGAAGCACTTAAAGAGGACACACAAAAATCTCTTAAGGAATTATAGGAAAACACAATCTAACAGGCAGAATTACAGGAAAACACAATCAAACAAATGAACAAAACCATCCAGAAATTAAACACAAAAATAGAAACAATAAAGAAAGCAGAAAGGGAAACAAACTTGGAGTTAGAAAACCTAGGAAAGAAATCAGGAGTCATAGAAGCAAGCATCACAAACAGAATACAAGAGATGGAAGAGAGAATCTCAGGTGCAGAAGATACCATAGAAAACATGGACACAACAGTCAAAGAAAACACAAAATGCAAAAAGCTCCTAACCCAAAACATTCAGGATATAGAGGATACAAGGAGAACACAGAACCTGAGGATAATAGGTATAGAAGAGAGTGAAGATTCCCCACTTAAAGGACCAGTAAATATCTTCAACAAAATTATAGAAGAAAACTTCCCTAACCTAAAAAAAGAGATGAACATAAATATACAAGAAGCCTACAGAACTCCAAATAGACTGGACCAGAAAAGAAATTCCTCCCATCACATTATAGTCAAAACACCAAATACACAAAACAAGGAAGGAATATTAAAAGCAGTAAGGGAAAAAGGGTAAGTAACATATAAAGGCAGACCTATCAGAATTACACCAGACTTCTCACCAGAGACTATGAAAGCTAGAAGATCCTGGGCAGATCTCATACAGACTCTAAGAGAACACATGCCAGCCCAAGCTGCAATACCCAGCAAAACTCTCAATAATCATAGATGGTGAGCCAAAATTTTCTATGACAAATCCAAATTTGCACAGTATGTTTCTACAAACCCAGCCATACAAAGAATAATAGATGGAAAACGACAACTCAAGGAGGGAAACTATACTCAAGAAAAAGCAAGAAAGTAATCTTTCAACAAACTCAAAAGAAGATCGCCACACAAACATATAAACAACATTGAAAATAACAGGAAGCAACAATCACTATTCTTTAATATCTCTTAACATCAATGGACTCAATTCCCCAATAAAAAGACATAGACTGACAGACTGGACCCATAAACAGGACCCAGCATCTTGCTGCATCCAGGAAACGTACCTCTGTGTTAAAGACAAACACTCCCTCAGAGTAAAGGGCTGGAAAACAATTTTCCAGTCAAATGGCCCCAAAAAACAGGCTGGAGTAACCATTCTAATAGCAGATAAAATTGACTTTCAACCAAAAGTCATCAAAAAAGATAAGGAAGGACACTTCATAATCATCAAATGAAAAATCTACCAAGAAGAACTCTCAATTCTGAACATCTATGCCCCAAATGCAAAGGCTCCCACATACATAAAAGAAACTTTACTAAAGCTCAAAGCACACATTTCACCTCACACAATAATAGTGGCAGACTTCAACACCCCACTATCATCAATGGACAGATCTTGTAAACACAAACTAAACAGAGAAACAATGAAACTAATAGATATTATGAACCAAATAGATTTAACAGATATCTATCGAACATTTCATCCTAAATCAAAAGAATATACCTTCTTCTCAGCACCTCATGGTACCTTCTACTCGAAGGATAAACAGGCTGAGAAAGAAATTAGGGAAATGACACCCTTCACAATTGTCACAAACAATATAAAATATCTTGGTGTGATTCTAACCAAACAAGTGAAAGATCTGGATGACAAGAACTTCAAGTCTCTGAAGAAAGAAATCGAAGAAGACCTCAGAAGATGGAAAGATGTCCCATGCTCATGGATTGGCAGGATTAATATAGTTAAAATGGCCATCCTGCCGAAGGTAATCTACAGATTTGATGCAATTCCCATCAAAATTCCACCTCAATTCTTCATAGACTTAGAAATAGCAATTCTCAAATTTATATGAAATAACAAAAAGCCCAGGATAGCAAAAAGTATTCTCAACAATAAAAAGACTTCTGGGGGAATCAGCCTCCCTGATCTCAAGCTGTACTACAGAGCAGTAGTGATAAAAACTGCATGGTAGCCAGGGCTACACCAAGAAACCCTGTCTCGAAAAACCAAAAACAAACAAACAAACTGCATGGTATTGGTACAGTGACAGGCAGGTAGATCAATGGAATAGAATTGAAGACCAAGAAATGAACCCACACACTTATGGTTTTTGACAAAGGAGCTAAAACCATCCCGTGGAAAAAAGACAGCATCTTCTACAAAAGGTGCTGGTTCAACTGGCAGTCTACATGCAGAAGAATGTGAATTGATCCATTCCTATCTCCCTGTACAAAGCTCAAGTCCATGTGGATCAAGGACCTCCACATAAAACCAGATACACTGAATCTAATAGAAGAAAAAGTGGGGAAAAGTCTTAAATACATGGGCACAGGGGGAAAGTTCCTGAACAGGACACTAATGGCTTATGCTCTAAGATCAAGAATCAACAAATGGGACCTCATAAAATTACAAACCTTCTGTAAGGCAAAAGACACTGTAAATAGGACAAAACAGCAACCTACAGATTGGGAAAAGATCTTTACCAATCCTACATTCGATAGAGGGCTAATATCCAATATAGACAAAGAACTCAAGAAGTTAGATTCCAGAGATCCAAATAACCCTATCAAAAAATGGGGAACAGAGCTAAACAGATTTCTCAACTGAGGAACCTAGAAGGGCTGAGAAGCACCTAAAGAAATGTTCAACATCCTTAGTTATCAGGGAAATGTAAATCAAAACAACCCTGAGATTCCACCTCACACCAGTCAGAATGGCTAAGATCAAAAACTCAGGTGACAGCAGATGTTGGTGAGGATGTGGAGAAAGAGGAACACTCCTCCATTGCTGGTGGGAATGCAAGCTGATACAACCTCTCTGGAAATCAGTTTGGTGGACCCTCAGAAAAATGAACATAATACTACCTGAGGACCCAGCTATACCATGCCTGGGCATATACCTAGAAGATGCTCCAACATGTAATAAAGACACATGTTCCACTATGTTCATAGCAGCCATATTTGTAATAGCCAGAAGCTGGAAACAACCCAGATGTCCCTCCACAGAGGAATGGATACAGAAAATGTGGTACATTTATACAATGGAATACTACTCAGCTATTAAAAACAATGACTTCATGAAATTCTTAGGCAAATGGATGGAACTTGAAAATGTCATCCTGAGTGAGGTAACATAGTCAAAAAAGATTGAACAAAGTATGTACTCACTGATAAGTGGTTATTAGCCCCAACGTTCGAAATACCCAAGAGTCACTTCACAGCAATTGTAGGGCTGAGTGTGAGGTCCCAGATGGGGGAGTTGGAAAAGGGACTGAAGGAGCTGAGGGAGTTTGCAGCCCCATGAAGGGAGCAACAGTGGCAACTGGCCTGACCCCTTGATGCTCCTGGAGACTGGATCACCAACCAAAGAATACACATGCAGGGACCTATGGTGATGCAACATATGCAACAAAGGAGGGTCTTGTTAGCCATCAGGGGGAGCAAACTCCCTAGGGCCTGAGTGTGTTAGATCCCCCAATATAGGAGAATGACAAGGAGGCAAGCAGAGAGTGTATGGGTGGGTGGGTGGGGAAATACCCCCTTAGTGGCAGGGGGAGGGGGAGGGAATAGGGAGGTTCCAAAGGGAAGATCTATAAAGGGAGAAACATTTGAAATGTAAATAAAGTGTGAAAAAAATAAAAATAAAAAAAATTTAAAAAAGAAACAAATTGATATTATTATGTATTTCATAATGACCTGTGATTTATGATTCTCTTGCTCCAGCTTTCAGAATGATAGAACTTTAGTCATGGAGTGCTACATTGAGGTTATGATTTCTTTTTTAAAATACCAACGTAGTAGATTTTAATTTTTCTTAGCACAAAACACACAAGATAAGTATGTAAGGTAGCTTATATAGCCATTTCACAATACAGACATTTTAAAAAATACTTTGTACCTGATAAATAAGTATAATTGTATTTGTAAAGTAAAAAATGAATATTAAAGAAAAGAGAAAATTATTTCAACCTCAGAAAGTCTCTCACCTATTTCTTAAATAGTATAGCTGAGAACTAGGCTAGCTTGCTACTAACATTAGCAAAGGGTTTTTACTGCTGCTGTTTTGCATCACTGTTATATATTTCTTATTCCCCCAAATAATTAGTAAATAGAATCAGCATTGCCTATAATACATAATAAAAGAAAATATCACATTAATCATGTGACCTCATCATTAATCTTCTGGCTTACAAGAATGATTGCTGACTTGCAAACAATACAGAAATTATATCAAAAGAACTGTTTACTAACCACAAAAATACATTATCCTTCCTGTGCTGATCTGGCTAGGGCTAAAATTAGATTTCTTCCAATGTCATATAAGCTTTTATGTCTCTGATCCTGTTAGAACTGATCCTTTGCCACTATGCTATTTGCCAATAAAATTCTATTATTATCCATGACTTTATTCAGAGACAGTGAGCTGTACTTTCAAAGTTACATTGGGTAATCTTTGAACATTCTTGGCTGGTGTGATACTTGACTTTGCAGTCATGTATCACACACTCAGATGTATCCGTGCTCTTGGAGACATCATTCCCAGACCATGTCTCTGCTCTAGACATGTGCTGAGTTGGAGTACATATGCATTTTGGGGCCAAGCCAAATAAGGGTAGGAAGTCAGCTTTGGAGAAGATTCAGGTAAGAGAAAAGATGATTTAATTAATTTGACCAGCATCTCTCAGAAAGCATGAATAAAATATATTGTTGAATACAAAATCATATATTCCCAACAGGATCCAGCTTTGGGTCTCTTTCTGTTTAAATTAAAGATCACCTTTACTTATGACTTAATAAGACAGACACTAAGAGACATTTTACCATACTGAATATAATATTTTTACCATACTGAACATAATATTTTTAACATGACATGTTTGTTTAAATCAATATTGTCAGGAAGGATTTATATACTTAAATATTACTGTAATCTCAAATAAGATTTTATATGGATTTTGTCAATATATTATATTATAAACTATGGCAAAATAAAAAATTATTTGTATTAATTCACTGAAAACTATACTAAACTTATATTAGCATGGGCAACATTTTATGTAAAATTGTTTCATTTTCCAGGCACACACACACACACACTCAAAGGTCATGACTGTACATGTCAACAATTGAATAGTTAGTCTAAACAAAACTCAGAGCTTCTGGTTCAGTGCAAGACCCTGTCTCTAGACAATAAGGTAGCCAATAGAAAAGACAACCAACATCCTGTTCTGGTCTCTGCACATGAGTGAACAAGTACACACACTCACACACACATCAAACATATGTATACAATGCACACAAACATCTGCTCCTGAAACAAACTTTTTTAAAATTAGTGGAAAAGAGTGTTTTGCAAATCCCATTAATACCTCGATCCAATTTCTATGACCCTTTTCTGGCTATAGCTGTCAGATAGAGAGCCCTAACTCTCACTGATAACTACCTCCACCTGCCAGAGACCCCTGACTTCCATTTGTAGCTGGTGAGCACAGGTTTTTGCTCCACCCCACAATTCAATTCCACCCACCCTGCCAAGCCCACTCATTCTAGCTGCACACACCTGACCCCTTCTCTAGGAGTACTACTGCCTTTAACTATACTCATACCTTGACCTGAGGACCAATCCTCTCTTGGACGAGGCACTAGACCCACAACAGCTCCACCCAAACCACTGTGAACTGCTTGAAAGAAGATAGCATATAACTCCTATCTTCCTCCATTTTCTTCATACACCTGTGAGACAGGGACATCCAACTCATGCTACAAACCCCACCCATCTCTGCCAGAGTGCCCTTGTTCCCATTCCTGGTCCTGGACCCATGCTAGAAACCACATCCACCTCATCGACTTTCCTGAAGACATTCATCCCACACCTGCCTTCTGACACTTCCTGCCCCTCCGCATTAGATAGGAAATACCAGGCTCAAATCACCAATTCCGTTACAATCATTATCTGAGGAAACATCCTGACCTCTTCTCCCAGACTTCTGAAAAGTAACTGGGAGAACCCCCTGAATTTATAGAACCACTGCAACTATGCAGTGAAACCCCACTTAGCTTGAGTTATCGTGACCTATTCCTGAAACCTGAAATTTGAACATCAACATTGAATTGCCCAAAGACTGAACTATAAGGCCGATAGAGCTGGTCAACTACTCAACAAGTTGAGGTAATAGGAAACAGGGCTTCAAACATTTAACAAAAGAGAGGCAAGATTTCCTAACAGGAAAAAGAATTAGTGATGTAACTCTACCAAAAATTAATATTCCCATATTAATGTTCCCCCCAAGAAAAGTGACTTTGATGAAATATAAGAATAATTTCAAATAGCAGTAATAAACAAGGTTAGATAGCTCAAATAGGATATAGATAAATGCTAGGAAGAAGACTGCAAAAATGCAAATAGTTGAATACATATGGAAAAGCATTCAAAATATGAAAACAGAATTTAATGAAGAGATAGAATACCCCAAAAGACAAAGTGAAATAAAAACTCAAAAATTCATAAGAACACCTTGCCAATAGACTGGAGGAATTGTATGAGAGAATATCAGAAGTTAGAGGGATTGGATCACTCAGTCAAAGAAAATGTCAAATCCCAAAATTAAAAACCAAGAATGGAACATGCACGAACTCTGGACTCTGTAAAAAAACCAAAACAATGAATATTAGGTATAGGAGAAGGAGTAGATATCTGACTCAGAGACACAGAAAATATTTTTTAAAAATCTTAAGAGAATCTAATTGGTGTTTTCTCACTTAGCCTGAGTTGAGCTGGACTTGAAACCCCATTTGAGCATCAACACTGAATTGCCCAAAGACTGAACTAGATATCTCAAGATGGGATCTCACTAATAGACAGATGATTCTGGCAAAAACTAAATAGAGAAACTCTGTAATTAAATGGCACTGTGGTGATTTGGATGAGAATAGCCCCCAAAGGCTTGAATATTTAAATGCTTGGTCTCTAGTTGGCAGAACCATTTTTGGATAAGATTAGGAGATATGGCCTTGTTGAAGAAAGCATGTGTGGTGGGCTTTGAGGTTTCAAAATCGCACACCAGGCCCAGTCTCTGTCTCCTGGTTGTGGATCAGATGGAAGATCTCATCTATTACTCCTGTGCTGTGCTCTGCTCCATGAAGGTCATGGACTCACTCTCTGAAACTATAAGCAAATCCTCAATTAAATGCTCTCTTTCATAAGTTGCCTCTCTCATTGTGTCTCGACACAGCAATAGAAAAGTAACGCCGGGCAGTGATGGTGCATGCCTTTAATCCCAGCACCCGGGAGGCCAAGGCAGGCGGATTTCTGAGTTCGAAGCCAGCCTGGTCTACAGAGTGAGTTCCAGGACAGCCAGGGATACACAGAGAAAGAAAGAAAGAAAGAAAGAAAGAAAGAAAGAAAGAAAGAAAGA